>NC_069433.1:6921383-6956383 GCF_026875155.1 Cherax quadricarinatus | reverse complement strand
CAACTTATATCTGTCACTCTTATCTCTTGAGTACTTAGTATGATGTCTCCCCGAGTCCTGTTTGAGTGTTGACTGCCAGGTTAAGTGTCTCCTTATAGTCAGTCGTCCTCTCTTAGTCTTGTTCTGTGCCCATGTATATTCTCTATTTTTTGTTCATTTGCTTGGTCAGGGACGCCTGACACCGCGTTCTCCACCATGACTCTAATATAAGTTCTGTATATGTCTTAATCTTTGCTAAGGTTAGCTAGTGTTGCAGGTGCTGCTGAAGCTATGTGGTTGGTACCGTATATTCCGGCATTACGGCTATTACAACTTTGTAATGAACTGCATGTTCTTTTATAAAGCACCAGTAAACTAAACCCTACTCTTGACCACCCTGACCTTGAGCATATAAGGCGCAGGGTGATTTTACAAGACTTGAGTGAAAAAAGCGCTCCTTATATGTCGGAAAATACGGTAATTACTTCTGGTCATATGCTTGGTATGTTGCTCACTCACAGTTTTTGTCATTTGAGCTCTCCGGCTTCTTGTATTCTACAGTTGTTTGTATCTTGACTCACGAAATCGTAATGACACGATTGCAAACAAACCACGGTGTGGGCGGGGATTGTAGCCAGCTGGCCCAATGGCTACGACTCGCTAGCCACGAGCTCAGTCATCGCTCGTACCGTGGTTTGTTTGCTTCTTAATTGTTTGTTACCTACAAACGGTGATACACAGAACTGGGTGTTCTCTGGGTGTTATTTTATGTATATCATAAATAGCAAATGTCTAAACACTGATTCTTGGGGGAGTCCGCTCGTCACTTGTGCCCACTTTGATATCTCCGTTCTGAACATTACCCTCTGTCTTCTATTATGTAGGCACTCCTGTATGTCCCTATCTACCTTCCATCTTACTACTACACGTTCTGTGCAGATATCACTGTGGCTTCCTGTCTGATGTAGATATCACTGTGTTTTCCTCTCGGGTGTAGATATCACAGTGGCTTTCTCTCGGGTGTAAATATCACTGTGGCTTCCTGTCATGTCCCGGGTAACCTCCCTCACATCTCTTGTATTATCTTGCATTTCCTTCCTCCTTCCCACTGAACTTTTTTTTCATAAACTCGCTCATTCTTTTGCAGCTAACTCTTACAGATTTGTTTTTCTTCCATTTATCTGCTCCTGCTTATCTCTATTTCTATTTCTAGTACATAGAAATAAAGTTCCATATTCACTCTTCTCTATATCCTCTTTGCTTAGATCAGATCCAATTCTGTAGATTCTTCTTCTTCTCATATCCTTGTGGTGCGTGATAAGCAGGCAACCTACATTTAGGAGAGGAAACTTGTGACTATGTTTCTTTCCGTTCTGAAACATTGTCAAGTCACAGCTGAACGAGAATTAGGCAGAGAAGGCTTGCAGACAGAATGGGACGAGGAATGGGAGAGAGTAAAATTATTGCAGCAGCATTAGTGCTAGTAAACATAGTATTCCAGGAGTGGCAGTAGTAGTAGTGGTAATGAGTACGTAGGGGGTAGTAGTATTGAGTATGTAGGGGTAGTAATAGTACGTAGACGTAGTAGTAGTAATGATATAATTAATGGTAAAAGTAATAGTAGAGAACTTAGTAGCAGCAGCGGCATTTGACTTTTTATTCTTCAGTGCATCATGTTGGCTGGTGACGTCTGCTCTTACTGCCTCGTGATGCTCTTACTGCCTCGTGATGCTCTTACTGCCTCGTGATGCTCTTACTGCCTCGTGATGCTCTTACTGCCTCGTGATGCTCTTACTGCCTCGTGATGCTCTTACTGCCCCGTGATGCTCTTACTGCCCCGTGATGCTCTTACTGCCTCGTGATGCTCTTACTGCCTCGTGATGCTCTTACTGCCTCGTGATGCTCTTACTGCCTCGTGATGCTCTTACTGCCTCGTGATGCTCTTACTGCCTCGTGATGCTCTTACTGCCTCGTGATGCTCTTACTGCCTCGTGATGCTCTTACTGCCTCGTGATGCTCTTACTGCCTCGTGATGCTCTTACTGCCTCGTGATGCTCTTACTGCCTCGTGATGCTCTTACTGCCTCGTGATGCTCTTACTGCCTCGTGATGCTCTTACTGCCTCGTGATGCTCTTACTGCCTCGTGATGCTCTTACTGCCTCGTGATGCTCTTACTGCCTCGTGATGCTCTTACTGCCTCGTGATGCTCTTACTGCCTCGTGATGCTCTTACTGCCTCGTGATGCTCTTACTGCCTCGTGATGCTCTTACTGCCTCGTGATGCTCTTACTGCCTCGTGATGCTCTTACTGCCTCGTGATGCTCTTACTGCCTCGTGATGCTCTTACTGCCTCGTGATGCTCTTACTGCCTCGTGATGCTCTTACTGCCTCGTGATGCTCTTACTGCCTCGTGATGCTCTTACTGCCTCGTGATGCTCTTACTGCCTCGTGATGCTCTTACTGCCCCGTGATGCTCTTACTGCCTCGCGATGCTCTTACTGCCTCGTGATGCTCTTACTGCCTCGTGATGCTCTTACTGCCTCGCGATGCTCTTACTGCCTCGTGATGCTCTTACTTCCTCGTGATGCTCTTACTGCTACTTTGTCCAGTTAGTTTTATGTTTAAAATCTCAAGTGATCAAGAACTTTGTTATCTAGCTGTGTTTTGCTGTAGTGTTTGTAACACTGTCTTGCTTCCTACAGTGTCTGTAACACTGTCTTGCTTCCTACAGTGTCTGTAACAGTGTCTTGCTTCCTACAGTGTCTGTAACAGTGTCTTGCTTCCTACAGTGTCTGTAACAATGTCTTGCTTCCTACAGTGTATCACTGTTTTGCTTCCTACAGTGTCTGTATCAATGTCTTGCTTCCTACAGTGTCTGTATCAGTGTCTTGCTTCCTACAGTGTATCACTGTTTTGCTTCCTACAGTGTCTGTATCAATGTCTTGCTTCCTACAGTGTCTGTATCACTGTTTTGCTTCCTACAGTGTCTGTATCACTGTTTTGCTTCCTACAGTGTCTGTATCACTGTTTTGCTTCCTACAGTGTCTGTATCACTGCCTTGCTTCCTACAGTGTCTGTATCAGTGTCTTGCTTCCTACAGTGTCTGTATCAGTGTCTTGCTTCCTACAGTGTATCACTGTTTTGCTTCCTACAGTGTCTGTATCACTGTTTTGCTTCCTACAGTGTCTGTATCACTGTTTTGCTTCCTACAGTGTCTGTATCACTGCCTTGCTTCCTACAGTGTCTGTAAGACTGTCTTGGATGGGGTTGTAGGTGGAGGAGGTTGGCGAAGGATGGATCTGTGGGTGGAGGAGGTTGGCGAAGGATGGGGTGGGTGAAGGTTAGTGAAGGATGGGGTTGGATGGTGGATGAGGTTGATAACTGAGGGGATATTTTGTGGTGGAGGTTGGAGAGATGGGGTTCGAGTGTTGTGTAACAAGGACAAAACATGTAGTTACAAACAACGACAATCCTAGTTTAGTGTCTCACTCTCATGTTTATTATAGGTCATTAGGAGCCACAGGTAGCGGGTAATTAGCATGGTTATAAGCAGGCAGCGAGGGTGCAACCTCAGCCACCTCTCACATCATTAGTCAAAGTCGCACCTCATCAAAGTCATATTCCTCTTTAATTACTCTGGCTGCTCCAGTGGTAAAGCCTCTTTGAGGCTCAGAGACGTGGCTGGCTGGTGCACTGCTTCCTCTCTCTCACTCTCTCTCCCTCTTTCTCCCTCTCCCTCTTTCTCCCTCTCCCCTTCTTCCTTCAGGAAATTCCTCTGGAATTCATAGTCCCTTTTTTTTGTAGTCTAATTTCGTTTGTGCCTCACCCTATGTTTATCTCCCCAAGTGTTTCTCTCCTCAGTGTTTGTCTCTCTCCTCGTTTCACTTCCATGTGGTACCACTTGGTTAAACCTGCTCGTTGTCATTCACATTTTCCCCAATACACTTAATCAATGTTGTCTTCGTCAGTCTTGTTTTTCATGTTTCCACAACGTCATTGGGGCCCCAGTTCTCTTAGTTTCCTTGTGGTTAAATTTCCTTGTTCTTTCTGGTGTCGTTACCAGTATGTCGTTACTCGCCCCATTCCTTCCTTGGTCTTCTGGTGTTGGGTGTGTACACTCTCATCACTATCAAAAGTCTCTTCTTCCTATTCTTCCTGCAACAATGTAGTCTGTAATTCCAGTTTCAGTGATTCTCAGTTCCTCAAAGCACCATGAATTTCTTAACTCCCTAATCTATCCTGTTTTCCAGTTATAAATTTATTCACCATTCGGTAACCCTCGGGAAATATTGCATTTATTTTCTTTTACTCCCATGAATTTTGTCTCTATGATAGTTAACATACCAGGGCTTTCCTTTCCTTTCCTTTCTTTTCTTTCAGTTCCCTTCTTCGTGACTACATCTGTGTTGGTACCTATCACCAGTCTTCTGTCCCTCATTTGTTCGGTGCTCTTGAATTTTTTTCTGTTTAATTTAACAAAATTAGATATATCAGTAGTATATTACAATATTCTGTATGATAATTACATAGTGGGAACACCAGCAGTGTGATGTTATATTGTTCTGAATGATAGTTACACCGTGGGAACACCAGCACTGTGATGCTGCACTATTCTGTATGATAGATACACTGTAGAAACAAAAGTTTATGTTGTTACATTATACTGTGGAAGAGGGAGAGGAAGGGCGGCTGAAAAAAAAAGGAGTTTGATAATTGTATGGAGGATGATGACTGATAGGCCGGTTTTAGTGGTTAGTGAGAGGGGAGGGGGAGGTGGGGGGAGGAATACATATTGACGGTGATTAAGAGTGTAGAGGGAAGGAGGGATTGGGAGGATGAACAAGAGTGCGGAGAGCAGGACTGGGGGTGTACCTGCGATCACTTCTGTACATTTTAATTTTTCATGTGTGTGTGTACTCACCTATTTGTACTCACCTATTTGTGGTTGCAGGGGTCGAGTCATAACTCCTGGCCCCGCCTCTTCGCTGATTGCTACTAGTCCTCTCTCTCCCTGCCCCATGAGCTTTATCATACCTCGCCTTAAAACTATGTATGGTTCCCGCCTCCACTACGTCACTTTCTAGGCTATTCCACGGCCTGTCTACTCTATGACTGAAGAAATACTTCCTAACATCCCTTTGATTCATCTGAGTCTTCAACTTCCAATTGTGACCTCTTGTGTCTGTGTCCCATCTCTGGAACATCCCGTCTTTGTCCACCTTGTCTATTCCGCGCAGTATTTTATATGTCGTTATCATGTCTCCCTTGACCCTCCTGTCCTCCAGTGTCGTCAGGCCGATTTCCCTCAACCTTTCTTCGTAGGACAATCCCCTTAGCTCTGGGACTAGTCTTGTTGCAAACCTTTGCACTTTCTCTAATTTCTTGACGTGCTTGACCAGGTGTGGATTCCAAACTGGTGCTGCATACTCCAGTATGGGCCTGACGTAAATGGTATACAGAGTCTTGAACGAATCCTTACTGAGGTATCGGAACGCTATCCGTAGGTTTGCCCTGGCGCCCGTATGCTGCAGCAGTTATCTGATTGATGTGCGCCTCAGGAGATATGCTCGGTGTTATACTCACCCCCAGATCTTTTTCCTTGAGTGAGGTTTGCAGTCTTTGGCCATCTAAACTATATTGTGTGTGCGGTCTTCTTTGCCCTTCCCCAATCTTCATGACTTTGCATTTGGCAGGGTTAAACTCAAGGAGCCAGTTGCTGGACCAGGCTTGTAGTCTGTCCAGGTCTCTTTGTAGTCCTGCCTGATCCTGGTCCGATTTGATTCTTCTCATTAACTTCACATCATCTGCAAACAAGGACACTTCTGAGTCTATCCCTTCCGTTATGTCATTCACATATTCCAAGAACAGCACAGGTCCTAGGACTGACCCCTGTGGAACCCCGCTTGTCACAGGCGCCCACTCTGACACCTCGTCACGTACCATGACTCGTTGTTGCCTCCCTGTCAGGTATTCTCTGATCCATTGCAGTGCCTTTCCTGTTATGTGTGCCTGATCCTCTAGCTTTTGCAGTAACCTCTTGTGAGGAACTGTGTCGAAGGCCTTCTTGTAGTCCAAAAAAATGCAGTCGATCCACCCCTCTCGCTCTTGTCTTACTTCTGTCACCTTGTCATAAAACTCCAGTAGGTTTGTGACACAGGATTTTCCTTCCCTGAAACCGTGCTGGTTGTCAATTATACACTTGTTTCTTTCCAGGTGCTCCACCACTCTCCCCCTGATGATCTTCTCCATGACTTTGCATACTATACACGTTAGTGATACAGGTCTGTAGTTTAGTGCCTTATGTCTGTCTCCCTTTTTAAAAATTGGGACTACATTTGCCATCTTCCATACCTCAGGAAGTTGCCCAGTTTCAATTGATGTGTTGAAGATCTTTGTTAATGGCACACACAGTATCTCTGCTCCCTCTTTAAGAACCCACAAAGAGATGTCTGGTCCCACCGCCTTTGAGGTTTCAAGTTCGCATAGCAGCTTCTTCACCTCTTCCTTGGTTATATGTACCTCATCCAGCACTTGCTGGTGTACCCCTCTGTTCTGATTTCCTGGAGTCCTACGGGTTTCCACTGTAAATACTTCTTTAAATCTCGTGTTGAGCTCCTGACATACCTCTCGGTCGTTTCTTGTGAACTCCCCATCACCCTTCCTCAGTCTGATTACCTGGTCCTTGACTGTTGTTTTCCTCCTGATGTGGCTGTACAACAGCTTCGGGTCAGACTTGACTTTCGATGCATTGTGAAATTTTCATATTGTCGCTGAGCCTCCCTTCTTATCTGTGCATATTCGTTTCTGGCTCTTCGGCTAATCTCTTTATTTTCCTGAGTTCTCTGTCTTCTGTACCTTTTCCATTCTCTAGTACACCTAGTTTTTGCCTCCCTACACCTTTGGGTGAACCAAGGACTCGTTCTGTTCTTCCCATTATTTCTGTTTCCCTTGGGAACAAACCTCTCCTCTGCCTCCTTGCATTTTGTTGCCACATAGTCCATCATTTTTTGTACTGGTTTTCCTGTCAGTTCCCTCTCCCACTGAATGTCTTGCAGGAAGTTCCTCATGCCTGAGTAGTTCCCCCTTTTGTAGTTTGGTTTTTCCTAACCTATTCCTGCTACTCTCTCCACTTGAAGCTCAACTATGTAGTCGAAGCACAGAACCATATGATCACTAGCTCCCAGGGGCCTTTCATACATGATATCCTCGATGTCCGAACTACTCAAGGTGAATACAAGGCCCAGTCTTGCTGGTTCATCCTCGCCTCTCTCTCTGGTAGTGTCTCTAACATGTTGATGCATGAGGTTTTCCAGTACCACATCCATCATCTTGGCTCCCCATGTTTCGGGACCCCCATGGGGCTCCAGGTTTTCCCAGTCAATCTCCTTGTGATTGAAATCACCCATAACTAGTAACTTTGCTCCCCCCATGTGTGCTCTCCTGGCCACCTCGGCTAGTGTGTCGACCATTGCTCTGTTGCTCTCATCGTATTCTTCTCTTGGCCTCCTACAGTTCTGTGGTGGGTTGTACATTACTGCAATTATCACCTTATGTCCCTCAGACTGGATTGTTCCTACTAAGTAGTCCCTTTCGCCCGTGCCATCCATTCCTTCCATTTTCTCAAAACCCCACTGGTTTTAATGAGCAGTGCAGTGTGTGTGTGTGTGTGTGTGTGTGTGTGTGTGTGTGTGTGTGTGTGTGTGTGTGTGTGTGTGTGCGTGCGCGTGCGTGCGTGTGTGTGTGTGTGTGTGTGTGTGTGTGTGTGTGCGTGTGTGCGCGTGTGTGCGCGTGCGTGCGTGCGTGTGTGTGTGTGTGTGTGTGTGTGTGTGTGCGCGCGCGCGCGCGCGTGTGTGTGTGTGTTTATTATATATGTAAGTGTGTACGTTCGTGCACGCGTGTGCGCTTTACTTAAGCATGCCATTGTTAGCTGCCTAAGTTTAGTACTAAGAAATCTAGTCTTAAGCCAATATTTATTATCTTAATATTCATTAATAATATTCATTACCGTAATATTCATTACCATAATATTCATTACCAATATTCATTACCTTATTTTTTGTTTTGTATTGAAGCTACTGTGATATATGTATTTTCTGCAATAATTCTCTTCATTATAAATGTTCTTTATTCCATAAATCTCAGTGTCAAGTAATTTATTGCACTTTTCTCTAAACTAGGAATTTTCCTTTCAATACTTAAGTGTTTTTCAACTTTTGCACTTATTGTTATGACTAATAATTCATTTATCTTGCCTGTATATTTGTCATGTTTATATAAATTTTTATTCAAACTTTTGAATGGAGTACGTGGCAGCACGTGTTTGTTAATGTTTATATAGCGCCACGCGTGTTTGTTAATGTTTATATAGCGCCAGGTGGGTTTGTTTACGTTGCTTTGGGCCACGTGCTTGTGTTTACTTTGTCGCCACGTGTGTGTGTTGTTGTTGTTGCCAGCACTGACCTCTCCCTCCTCCTGCCCTGTCCAGAGCGGAGTGCAAGTGTTCGTAAGTCCTCGCTGGCAGTCCTCCTACCCCGGCTCTCCAGTCACCTCGGCTCCTCTGAGTCCCTCAACCACAGTCCCCAGTCCTCCCCAGGTGAGTCCTGTGCCCTACCCAGGTGAGTCCTATGTCCTCCCCAGGTGAGTCCTGTGTCCTTCCCTGATGAGTCCTGTGTCCTCCCCAGGTGCGTCCTGTCCTCAGGTGAGTCCTGTGTCCTTCCCAGGTGAGTCCTGTGTCCTACCCAAATGAGTCCTGTGTCCTATCCAGGTGAGTCCTGTATCCTTCTCAGGTGAGTCCTGCGTCCTCCCCAGGTGAGTCTTGTGTCCTCAGGTGAGTCCCACTTTCTTTCCCAGGAGCTAGGGCTCGACCCCTGTAACCACAAAGACGAGTACAGGTAAGATAGACACATTGGACCATACAGGACGATTGACATAGTGGACTATACAGGTGTGATAGAGAAACATACAGGTGAGATTCTTGGTTATTTTTTGTTAAATAGTCTTACTAATATATTTCTAAGTAATTAATTTAGCAGATAAATAAGATTCCGGAATTTCTATCTGTTTTAGTGAATAACTTTTTATTATTGAACCGAGAGAACTGGTGACCCTAACTGGTGGAACTGGTCACCATAGCTGGTGGAACTGGACACCATAGCTGGTGGAACTGGACACCATAGCTGGTGGAACTGGACACCATAGCTGGTGGAACTGGTCACCATAGCTGGTGGAACTGGACACCAAAGCTGGTGGAACTGGTCACTAGAACTGGTGGGACTAGTCACTATAACTGGTGGAACTGGTCATCATAACTGGTCGGACTGGTCATCATAACTGGTGGGACTGATCACTATTCTTTTCACAGCGGTTGTTCTGCATGCATTATTTTACATGGAAGTCAGGGAGTATAAAGCACTCCATCATTAAGTGACCACTTGTTGCCTCTCCATAGTTGATGTGGGTAATCAGCTTGCATCTGTGTACCCTCTTGACGCCTTGCCTCACTAAGAACCCAGCATATTGTTCAGCATAAGTGGTGGGGGATATTTTCCCTTACCTCTAAATTTGCTTAGACTCCTCGCCAATAACATGAACTGCGGAATGAGAAAAATATGTTTTAAATAGTTTTACTTGTGTTGTGTTATCACTTAGGTAATATATGAGTGAGTTGGTCACGGCAATAGCAGGTTGGTAGTCAGTGTAAATTGCTATGTAATGTTATAAATGGAATATATTTCAAGCGCTCAATAACCAAAAGGTTTTCGTGCTTCGTTAACACGATAGGAGAAGAATCCTCCAGGTCCCGACTCTGCTGACAACCTCCTTCATCTACGTTATCAGTGTGCCTGAGCGTTGTGATCCTCTCTTACTGGTCTGCGCTCGTACACATGGGTTATTTCACACTCGTTCAGTCTGCATAACATTTGTTCATTGTTTAATGTATGAACATAGTGGCCAGCGTCTGTGCTTCATCTAATTTTTGTATAGGCTATGTTAGATGGGAACTGAAGGCAGTAGCTGCATATTTCAAGATCGGTTTTAAACGTGGTAAAAAGTGCTTGAAGGAGTCTTTGTTCAGATTTCTAAAGGCCATTTAACGCTTGCTAGGCGTGCTTTGAGAAGCAGGCAGGCAGGAGGTCGGGCAGGCGAGCGAGCGGGTGGATAGCAAGAAAAATAAAGAGTGGGCAGTACTATATGACAGAGACGGGTGGGAGCAACTCTACGGAGGTTTGTAGCCGAATTTCACTACACGGCGCCTCAGCCTACCTCATCCACCACAACAGTAGTGACAATCACAAGAGCTGTTCTCTCCTATATGTACTCACGAATATGTGGTTGCAGGCATCGATTCACAGCTCCAGGCCCCGCCTTTTCGCTAGTCGCTACTAGGACACCCTCTCTCCTTACTCCAAGATCCTTATCATACCTCTTAAATAAATAAATAACAAAAAGGCACAATACCGTGACTGGAACGATACACAAATAACCCGCACATAAAAGAGAGAAGCTTACGACGACGTTTCGGTCCGACTTGGACCATTGACAAAGTCACACTAACAGAGGTGGAGCAGGACGGCTATATATAGGCAGGAAGAGGTGGAGGTAGTAGTAGTAGTAGTAGTACAAGAATTGTATATAATACCGACAAGATGAAATTAAGACACATGCACAACACCCGGGCATCCCCATCGTAGACGTTTCGCCATCCAGCCAGCCACTGGATGGCGAAACGTCCACAACAAAGACAACCAGACGCCGCACATTGACTGGTCTTCTGCTAAAACTGTCTTCCCTACTTCCAACTCGAACAGTCGCCGTCTAGTTGAATCCTCTCTAATACACAACTTTCCTTGTATGAACCTTAGCCCTGGCTTCGTCTCTGTAGATGCCTTCCTCTCCCACTACATTGTAAAATGCTCCAAACTTCAGAACACCCGTGACTTAACCTGAATCCTCATTTTTTCTTTCTTTTTCTTCTTCCTCTTCCCCTTTCCTCTTTCCTTTTCTCCTCTGGGTTGTCTTTCTCTCTCCTGTCTCGTGTTTCTGTTCCTTCTTCATTTATTTTATATCACCACTTCCCCTTTCACGCACCTCTGTGCGCTTGCTCTCCCTCTGTGGGCATCTAGCTCTCTTGCAGTGCTCCCCTTCCTTTGTTTTTGACTGGCTCGTCATCCTTATTTCCCACTTCTACCACTACCACTACTACTACCTCTTCTTCTTCTACTACTACTACAACTACTGATGAAATTAAGACACATGTGCGGCGTCTGGTTGTCTTTGTTGTGGACGTTTCGCCATCCAGTGGCTGGCTGGATGGCGAAACGTCTACAATGGGGATGCCCGGGTGTTGTGCATGTGTCTTAATTTCATCTTGTCGGTATTATATACAATTCTTGTACTACTACTACTACTACTACTACTACCTCCACCTCTTCCTGCCTATATATAGCCGTCCTGCTCCGCCTCTGTTAGTGTGACTTTGTCAATGGTCCAAGTCGGACCGAAACGTCGTCGTAAGCTTCTCTCTTTTATGTACGGGTTATTTGTGTATCATACCTCTTCTTAAAGCTATTTATGGATCTTGCCTCCACTGCTTCACTTTCCAGATTATTTCACTTCCTGACAACTCTAAGGCTAAAGAAATACTTCCTAACATCTTTATGGTTCATCTGAGTTTTCATTTTCCAGGTGTGGCCCCTTGTTCCTGTGTCCCATCTCTGAAACATTCTAGCCCTGTCCACCTCGTAAATTCCTCTAAGTATTTTATACGTCGTTAACACGTCCTCCCTTTCCCTCGTCTCCTCTAGTGTCATCAGGTTGAGTTCCCTTAACCTCTCCTCATAAGATATACCCTTAGCTCTGGGACTAGTCTTGTTGCAAACTTTTGCATTTTCTCCAATTTTTTACATGTTTACATGCTGTTTACATAATACTGCATACTCCAGTATGGGCTTGACGTACACAGTGTGCGGTGTCATGAATGACTCCTTACTTAGATGTCGATATGCTATTCTCAGGTTTGCCAGATGCCCATATGCTGTAGCGGTTATTTGACTGACGTGCGCCTCTGGGGACGTGCTTGGTATAATACTCACCCCAAGATCCTTTTCCTTAAGTGAGGTTTGCAGCTTTTAATCCCCTACCCTGTACTCCGTCTGCGGTCTTCTTTGTCCTTCCCCAAGCTTTATAACCTTGCACTTGCTGGGGTTAAACTCCAGGAGCCATTTATCGGGCCAGGCTTGCAGTCTGTCCAGATCCCTTTGTATTCTTACCTGATTCTCGTCCGCTTGTATTCTCATTATTTTCACATCATCGGCGAACAGGGACACCTCTGATCCTGTTCCTTCCATCATATCATTTACATATAAAAGAACCAGCGCCGGACCTAGGACTGACCCTTGTGGTACCCCACTCGACACTTGGGCCCACTCTGACACCTCATTACGTTCCAACATTCGTTGTTTCCTTCCTGTCGGATATTCCCTGATCCATAACAGTGCTTTCCCTACTATTCCTGCCTTCTACTCTAGTTTTGAACCAGTCTCTTGTGTGGTACTGTGTTGGAAGCCTTCTTATAGTCCAAAAGGATGCAGTATACTAACTCCTCTCTCTCTCCTGCCTTACTTCTGTTACTTTCTGGAACTCAAGTAGATTTGTGACACAGGATTTCCCATTCTGTGATTGTCATGTATGAGCCCAATCCTTTCTGTGTGCTCCACCAATCTTCTGATAAACTACTCTATGATTTTGCTTACTATACATGTCAGTGACACTGGTCTGTAGTTTAAAGCTGCCTGTTTGTCTCCTTTCTTAAAATATGGAACTACATTTCCTGTCATCCACACCTCAGGCAGTTACCTTGTTTCGATAGATTTGAGGATTGCTGCTAACAGCACACACAGTTTATACTGTTCCCAGTTAATATACGTGATTGACACATCAGAGGGGACTGAGTCCTGTGTCACTTTGCTGACGATATAAAACTCATGTGAAGACTAAGAGTATGAGAGAACAGTGATAAACTCCGGAGAGACCTCAACAAATTGCAGACGAGTCAAACAAGTGCATGCATGCATGCGCTCTGGAGAAGGTGACAGATAGATCAGATGCGGAGTGCAGAATGTGCAGAGAGAAGCTGGAGACATCAGGGAGTGAAAAGGACCCGGGGTAAATATAACACTTAATAACCAGAATTGCATATAAACCGTATAACGGCAGCGATACACATACGTTTCTCAAATGTCAGAATAGCATTCAGAACCTTGTTCACTGCATATGTTGGTTCAGTAATTTAGTATGCAGCCCCAGCATGGAGCCCGCACCTGGTCACACACATGAAGAAACTAGAAAAATCCTAAGGTTTGCAGTACCAGAATTGAGAGGCATGCGCTGAGTGGTTGACAGAACAGAACTAGAACGTGACGACCTTAAGAGGGGAGAACAATAGGGGACATGATTACTACTTACATAATCTTAAGAGAAATTGATAGAGTTTTTATATATATGTCGTGCTGAGTAGATGAAACTTGCGATTTTGGCTTAAATAGCAACGCTCTTCTTGCCGAATAAGGCAAGCGAAAATTTGTGTATGCAATAATTTCGCGAGAAATTATTGCATACACGAGAAAAATATATTTCATTGTGTTTGTTTATTATTAAATTATTGTAAACTTATCTAAAATATGTTTAGGTGGATTAGGCTAAATTAAATTGCGCTTGTTATAATAAGGTTAGGTAAGTTTTCCAAGGTACTTTTGGTACAAAATTATTAATTTTTACATTAAAATAAATGAAAATATATATATATCTTTATTCGTATAAGAGAAAATTTTAGAAAGGACTTGATTTTAAATGAGTTCTTGCTAATTGACCAATTTTACCTATTCGGTATATATATATATATATATATATATATATATATATATATATATATATATATATATATATATATATATATATATATATATATATATATATATATAAAAACACCCACATAATTATGTTAATACTTCCACATCATCCACGCTCATCATAACCACTCCACCCCACTCCACAACACTCACCACAACCCTTTCACTCCAGTCCACAGCACTCATTACAACCCCATCACCCCATTTATCACCCCACCCCACTCCACACTCACTACCCCTCTCCACAACACTCACCATAACCCCCACCATCCCACTTCACCCCACTCATCACAACACCCCCCACTTCACACTCATCACAACCCACTCCAGCACACTCATCACAACCCTACTCCAGCACACTCATCACAACCCCACTCAGTACACTCATCACAACCTCACCACGCCCACCTGAGCAGGGTGGGGGTGGGTGGGGGGCGGGGTGAGTGAAGGTGTTTGGCTGGGTATTGATCCTCCCTACCACACACCTCCCCCTCCCATTTTCCCCTCCCCCCCCCTCTCATCTTACCCTCCTACCACACACCTCCCCCTCCCATCTTCCACTCCTACCACACACCTCCCCCTCCTACCACACACCTAACCCTCCCATCTTCCCCTCATACCACACACCTCCCCATCCCATCTTCCCCTCCCATCTTCTCCTCCTACCCCTCCTTCCCCTCATGCTCCCTGTTTTAACCCCTTCCCCATCTACGTTCGCCCATACCCCTCCCTCCTACCCCCTCCGTCCTTCCTGTTTTGCCCCTTCCCTCCCATCTACTTCCTTCCCTCCTAAACCTCTCTCCTCTCCTGCCTCTTCCCTCCCACCCCTCTTACCTCCTCCGTCCTCTCCTGCCCCCTCCCTCCCTCCCTCCCTCCCTCTCATACCACCTCCTTCATTTCTGTTTTACCCCTTCCCCTTCCCCATCTTCACCCCCTCCTTCCCTCCTTTTCTGCTCTCTCCCTCCTCTCCTACCTCTTTCCTCCCTGTTTTAACCCCTTCCCTCACTCCCCTCCGACCCATCTCTCCCTCCCCTCCTTCCACTTCCTTCCCATCTATCCCTCTTCCTCCAATCGCTTATTCTTTTCCTTCTCTCTTGCTCCTTCCCTCCCTTCATTTTACTTCTCCCTTCCTCATCCCCTCCCTACTGTTCTACTCCCTCCCTGTTACCCTTTTTCCCTTCTCTCCTTTTTCCCTTCTGTCAGCTTCCTCCCTCCCTCTCTTTTTCCCTCCTCCCTTTCCTCTGTCTCTCCCTCCCTCTATACTTTCCTCCTTCCGTCCGTACCTTCCTCCTTCCATCAATATCTTCTTTCTTCCATCTATACCACCCTCCCTCTATACCTCCCTCCCTCTATACCACCCTCCCTCTATACCTCCCTCCCTCTATACCTCCCTCCCTCTATACCACCCTCCCTCTATACCACCCTCTCCTCCTCTCCCTCCTTCCTTCTATAACTCCCGCCATTCTTACTGGGACTCCTAACAAATGCTAGAGTCTGCTGAAGCTTATTACGAAAGGCTGAGACCTAGGATGTGCTGTGTCCTGGGTACCTACTGTGTGGACCTCCTACAATGTTGTGTGTCTTGGGTACATACTGTGTAGACCTCCTACGATGTTGTGTGTCCTGGGTACCTACTGTGTGGACCTCCTAGGATGTGCTCTGTCCTGGGTACCTACTGTGTGGACCTACGATGTTGTGTGTCCTTCGTACCTACTGTGTAGATCTCCTACGATGTTGTGTGTCCTGGGTACCTACTGTGTGGACCTCCTACGATGTGCTGTGTCCTATGTACCTACTGTGTGGACCTCCTAGGATGTGCTGTGTCCTGGGTACCTACTGTGTGGACCTCCTAGGATGTGCTGTGTCCTGGGTACCTACTGTGTGGACCTCCTAGGATGTGTGTCCTGGGTACCTACTGTGTGGACCTCCTAGGATGTTCTGTGTTATGCGTACCTACTGTGTGGACCTCTAAGGATATGCTGTGTCCTGGGTACCTACTGTGTGGACCTACGATGTTGTGTGTCCTTCGTACCTACTGTGTAGACCTCCTACGATGTTGTGTGTCCTGGGTACCTACTGTGTGGACCTACGATGTGCTGTGTCCTATGTACCTACTGTGTGGCCCTCCTAGGATGTTCTGTGTCCTAGGTACCTACTGTGTGGACCTCCTAGGATGTGCTGTGTCCTGGGTACCTACTGTGTGGACCTCCTAGGATGTGCTGTGTCCTGGGTACCTACTGTGTGGACCTCCTAGGATGTGTGTCCTGGGTACCTACTGTGTGGACCTCCTAGGATGTTCTGTGTTATGCGTACCTACTGTGTGGACCTCTTAGGATGTGCTGTGTCCTGGGTACCTACTGTGTGGACCTCCTAGGATGTGCTGTGTCCTGGGTACCTACTGTGTGGACCTCCCAGGATGTTCTGTGTCCTGGGTGCCTACTGTGTGGACCTCCTAGGATGTTCTGTGCCCTGGGTACCTACTGTGTGGACCTCCTATTATGTTCTGTGTCCTGCGTACCTACTGTGTGGACCTCCTAGGATGTGCTGCGTCCTGCGTACCTACTGTGTGGACCTCCTAGGCTGTGCTGTGTCCTGGATACCTACTGTTTGTGCCTCCTAGAATGTGCTGTGTCCTGCGTACCTACTGTGTGGACCTCCTAGGATGTGCTGTGTCCTGCGTACCTACTGTGTGGACCTCCTAGGATGTGCTGTGTCCTGGATACCTACCGTGTGGACCTCCTAGGCTGTGCTGTGTCCTGCGTACCTATTGTGTGGACCTCCTAGAATGTGCTGTGTCCTGGGTACCTACTGTTTGTACCTCCTAGGCTATGATGTGTTCTGCGTACCTACTGTGTGGACTTCCTAGGATGTACTGTGTCCTGGGTACTTACTGTGTGGACGTGTACCACGTGTTGGTGCACTAATAATAATAATAATAATAATAATAATAATAATTGTTATTTCTACAAGCACATGTACAAGGTATACAGGCCTAGCTGACATCAGTGACATACTACTGTATAGAGAGGCCCTTGCTATGCAGACCATTCTGGGCAAATAAGGTCAGCTTTGTTCCCAGGATGCGACCCACACCAGTCGACTAACATCCAGGTACCTATTTTACTGCTAGGTGAATATGGGCAGCAAGTGCCTTAAGGAAACACGTCCTAATTTTTCCACCCGTACCGGGGATCCAATCATGGACCTCAGTGTGTGAGCTGAGTGCGCTACCAATCGAGCTACGGTAGACAACTAAGGACCGACACGTCGTCAATTAAAGATTTAATTGCATGTTCCTAAAAACTGGAGGCCAGCGAGCCATCAGCGGCAACAACCTGGTTGACCAGGCAAACCTGGCTCACGGCCGGCCTGCGTGAGTAGAACTCTCGAAACCCATAAAGAGTATATCATAGGTGTATATCAGAGTATATCAGTATACTAATATGTTCGAAGGTTGCTTTAGTAAAGAAATATTTTGAATGTCTGCACACCGTAGCTAGCTGATCTGATGGTAACATGCAGCAGATGTCTGCGTCTGTTTGCAGACCATGTCTGGCTGGTCCGGTGTAACATTCCATTGCTTCACTATCTTGATGGAAAGTTTACGCATGCTTCTCACTGACGATAGATGGATTGTCAGGGTAAAAAAGACGAAGATAGGTGGGAAAACTGGAGTTTAAGTGACACGTTGCAACCCAGTTGTTAGTAACTTCTTCCAGTGACTTGTAGATGACGTTTCTATATCGTACAAGGAAATCGTTGTAGATGTTCTTCAGCGATGAGCACCAGCCAGCTGGCTCTACATCACTCATGGCCATCTGATTTTCAGATGGCCATGAGCTTGCTAATTTGTGGATCTGCAAATACTTAATTTATCTGAGGTTTTGGGAACTAACAGTTAAATATTTGAGTATTCCTGATCCATTGTTATGATCATATGTTTGATGAAAACAATCTTAATGTGCAGTGGTGGCAACACCGTTATCTTTGTGGCTAATGTACCACTGGCAACATTGATTGTACCTGGAGTGTAACGTGTGGCTAATGTACCACTGGCAACATTGATTGTACCTGGAGTGTAACGTGTGGCTAATGTACCACTGGCAACATTGATTGTACCTGGAGTGTAACGTGTGGCTAATGTACCACTGGTAACATTGATTGTACCTGGAGTGTAACGTGTGGCTAATGTACCACTGGTAACATTGATTGTACCTGGAGTGTAACGTGTGGCTAATGTACCACTGGTAACATTGATTGTACCTGGAGTGTAACGTGTGGCTAATGTACCACTGGTAACATTGTACCTGGAGTGTAACGTGTGACTAATGTAACACTGGTAACATTGTACCTGGAGTGTAACGTGACTAATGTACCACTGGTAACATTGTACCTGGAGTGTAACGTGTGACTAATGTAACACTGGTAACATTGTACCTGGAGTGTAACGTGTGACTAATGTAACACTGGTAACATTGTACCTGGAGTGTAACGTGTGACTAAGGTAACACTGGTAACATTGTACCTGGAGTGTAACGTGTGACTAAGGTAACACTGGTAACATTGATTGTACCTGGAGTGTAACGTGTGACTAATGTAACACTGGTAACATTGTACCTGGAGTGTAACGTGTGACTAATGTAACACTGGTAACATTGTACCTGGAGTGTAACGTGACTAATGTAACACTGGTAACATTGTACCTGGAGTGTAACGTGTGATTAATGTAACACTGGTAACATTGTACCTGGAGTGTAACGTGTGACTAAGGTAACACTGGTAACATTGTACCTGGAGTGTAACGTGTGACTAATGTAACACTGGTAACATTGTACCTGGAGTGTAACGTGTGACTAATGTAACACTGGTAACATTGTACCTGGAGTGTAACGTGTGACTAATGTAACACTGGTAACATTGTACCTGGAGTGTAACGTGTGACTAATGTAACACTGGTAACATTGTACCTGGAGTGTAACGTGTGACTAATGTAACACTGGTAACATTGTACCTGGAGTGTAACGTGTGACTAATGTAACACTGGTAACATTGTACCTGGAGTGTAACGTGTGACTAATGTAACACTGGTAACATTGTACCTGGAGTGTAACGTGTGACTAATGTAACACTGGTAACATTGTACCTGGAGTGTAACGTGTGACTAATGTAACACTGGTAACATTGTACCTGGAGTGTAACGTGTGACTAATGTAACACTGGTAACATTGTACCTGGAGTGTAACGTGTGACTAATGTAACACTGGTAACATTGTACCTGGAGTGTAACGTGTGACTAATGTAACACTGGTAACATTGTACCTGGAGTGTAACGTGTGACTAATGTAACACTGGTAACATTGTACCTGGAGTGTAACGTGTGACTAATGTAACACTGGTAACATTGTACCTGGAGTGTAACTAATGTAACACTGGTAACATTGTACCTGGAGTGTGACTAATGTAACACTGGTAACATTGTACCTGGAGTGTAACTAATGTAACACTGGTAACATTGTACCTGGAGTGTAACTAATGTAACACTGGTAACATTGTACCTGGAGTGTAACTAATGTAACACTGGTAACATTGTACCTGGAGTGTAACGTGTGACTAAGGTAACACTGGTAACATTGTACCTGGAGTGTAACGTGTGACTAATGTAACACTGGTAACATTGTACCTGGAGTGTAACGTGTGACTAATGTAACACTGGTAACATTTAATACTGTTTCAGGAGATGGACAGCCCAAAATGAACTTATCGATTCTAAAAAAAGTTAAATTATGTTTCATATCAACAGATAAGTGTTTCATATTGTTCAGGTGTTTCATATTGTTCAGGTGTTTCATATTCAGGTGTTTAATATTGTTCAGGTGTTTCATATTCAGGTGTTTAATATTGTTCAGGTGTTTCATATTCAGGTGTTTAATATTGTTCAGGTGTTTCATATTCAGGTGTTTAATATTGTTCAGGTGTTTCATATTCAGGTGTTTAATATTGTTCAGGTGTTTCATATTGTTCAGGTGTTTCATATTGTTCAGGTGTTTCATATTCAGGTGTTTAATATTGTTCAGGTGTTTCATATTCAGGTGTTTAATATTGTTCAGGTGTTTCATATTGTTCAGGTGTTTCATATTGTTCAGGTGTTTCATATTCAGGTGTTTAATATTGTTCAGGTGTTCATATTGTTCAGGTGTTTCATATGTCAGGTGTTTCATATTGTTCAGGTGTTTCATATTGTTCAGGTGTTTCATATTGTTCAGGTGTTTCATATTCAGGTGTTTCAGATTGTTCAGTTGTTTCATATTGTTCAGGTGTTTCATATTGTTCAGGTGTTTCATATTGTTCAGGTGTTTCATATTGTTCAGGTGTTTCATATTGTTCAGGTATTTCATATTCAGGTGTTTAATATTGTTCAGGTGTTTCATATTGTTCAGGTGTTTCATATTCAGGTGTTTCATATTCAGGTGTTTCATATTGTTCAGGTGTTTCATATTGTTCAGGTGTTTCAGATTGTTCAGGTGTTTCATATTGTTCAGGGGTTTCATATTGTTCAGGTGTTTCATATTCAGGTGTTTAATATTGTTCAGGTGTTTCATATTCAGGTGTTTCATATTGTTCAGGTGTTTCATATTTAGGTGTTTAATATTGTTCAGGTGTTTCATATTGTTCAGGTGTTTCATATTGTTCAGGTGTTTCATATTGTTCAGGTGTTTCATATTGTTCAGATGTTTCATATTGTTCAGGTGTTTCATATTCAGGTGTTTCATATTCAGGTGTTTAATATTGTTCAGGTGTTTCATATTCAGGTGTTTCATATTGTTCAGGTGTTTCATATTGTTCAGGTGTTTCATATTCAGGTGTTTCATATTGTTCAGGTGTTTCATATTGTTCAGGTGTTTCATATTGTTCAGGTGTTTCATATTGTTCAGGTGTTTCATATTCAGGTGTTTCATATTGTTCAGGTGTTTCATATTGTTCAGGTGTTTCATATTCAGGTATTTCATAGTGTTCAGGTGTTTCATATTGTTCAGGTGTTTCAGATTGTTCAGGTGTTTCAGATTGTTCAGGTGCTTCATATTGTTCAGGTGTTTCATATTCAGGTGTTTAATATTGTTCAGGTGTTTCATATTCAGATGTTTCATATTCAGGTGTTTCATATTCAGGTATTTCATATTGTTCAGGTGTTTCATATTGTTCAAGTGTTTCATATTGTTCAGGTGTTTCATATTGTTCAGGTGTTTCATATTGTTCAGGTGTTTCATATTGTTCAGGTGTTTCATATTGTTCAGGTGTTTCATATTGTTTAGGTGTTTCATATTGTTCAGGTGTTTCATATTCAGGTGTTTCATATTCAGGTGTTTCATATTGTTCAGGTGTTTCATATTCAGGTGTTTCATATTGTTCACGTGTTTCATATTGTTCATGTGTTTCATATTCAGGTGTTTCATATTCAGGTGTTTCATATTGTTCAGGTGTTTCATATTGTTCAGGTGTATCATATTGTTCAGGTGTATCATATTGTTCAGGTGTATCATATTGTTCAGGTGTATCATATTGTTCAGGTGTTTCATATTGTTCAGGTGTATCATATTGTTCAGGTGTTTCATATTGTTCAGGTGTATCATATTGTTCAGGTGTATCATATTGTTCAGGTGTTTCATATTGTTCAGGTGTTTCATATTGTTCAGGTGTATCATATTGTTCAGGTGTATCATATTGTTCAGGTGTTTCATATTGTTCAGGTGTATCATATTGTTCAGGTGTTTCATATTGTTCAGGTGTATCATATTGTTCAGGTGTTTCATATTGTTCAGGTGTATCATATTGTTCAGGTGTATCATATTGTTCAGGTGTATCATATTGTTCAGGTGTTTCATATTGTTCAGGTGTATCATATTGTTCAGGTGTATCATATTGTTCAGGTGTTTCATATTGTTCAGGTGTTTCATATTGTTCAGGTGTTTCATATTGTTCAGGTGTTTCATATTGTTCAGGTGTTAAAAAGCATAAAAGTCGTAAGATTATATTTGCATTTTTTATGCAATATAATCTATTAGGACCTGATAAGATCTGCTGGAACCTTCTATAATCTATGCGGAGAGCGAGGATTATCCTCGGGTTTCCGGTGAGCCGCTCCTTCCTTCCTTCCTTCATCGTCTGTCCTCCTCTTCTCTGAATCCCCTCGTCTCCTCACCTCACTCTTCTATGTCGTTCCCCCCCCCCTCTCACCCCGCACCTTTGGATTGCTTTTCTTTACCTTTTTGCTGACTTCGTCCTTGACAAATTGGTACAATATTGTGTTTACCCCCATATCATCCCATTGCCCCTCCCCTCACACCCCCCAGTCCTCCCACCATCCGCCAACGCCCCTTCTCCACCTCCAGCGCCCCTCCTCCCTTACCATCGCCCACTCCCATACCAGCGCTCCCTTTCTCCTCCCTATCACCGCTCACTTCACCCTACTAATCCCCCCCCCCCGTCCTCGGGTAAGTCATCAAATTGCATAGCTAATATCAGCACAGATCCCACGGACTTTGAAAACTATATTGATAGCGTGAGCATATACTCTCCGCCGAGGCCCGTCTCCTGTAATGCCATAATTATAACATATACAAAATATCAGTAGTAAGGGCGCTCAGCTGACTCTGGAGGAAGAGTTTACTCACACTGATAAACTCGCACAGGCTCCAGTACAGGAAGGAGACAGTAAAGCAAAAGCCGGCACAACTGACATCATAAATCCTAAAAATCTTTAAGAGGCTACGGAGGCAAATTTTTGTTTTCATGGAAAATTGCGAACCTGGTTCATTATGGTTTTACTACAGCAAGATCCTTCCTATCTCTCCTAAATGACTGCTAAAACAGTCAATGTAGCATTGAAAAAAATAAAAATACAGACGTCGTGTACACAGTTTTTGTAAAGGCATATTACGAATGTTACTGTGGAGCGATAGTCCATAAAGCGAGATAACTGGGAATACCAGGAAAAGTAGGGAAATAAACATTCAGGTTTTTAACAGTTGCAACGAGTATTAATAGACGGAATAATATCCAGTTTTAAAAAACCTTAAGAGCTCGTTAGCATGCCAAAGTGCGGCGCTGGCGTGTTGACTGTGTCATCCTCACAGCAGACACAAACACTGCCACAGCTTCTGTCATCTTTCACGGACCACACTAAGGTATGAATGTCGCTTCAGTGGAAGACGCTAGAAAATTGCAAATATCATTTCAGTCCTTCAGTAAGCTGAAGAAAATAGGATGATGTTCAGTAGTGATAAATTTCTTAAACCGCCACCCAAAGTGGTCTGACCATTTAACCTTTATTGTTTCTCTCTCTCTTCCTGTGTTTTCCCGTCTTATTAAGTGCTCCTATCCCAGCCCTTCTTCAGCAGGATCCACAAGACAAATGGATCAAAATGTTCAAAATGACCATTTTCAAATGGTCTTTTTGAACAGAAGGACCATTTGAAATCATTTTAACGAATTTAAGTGCTAAACCAGAAAGGACCATGCAGTACTTCAGAGGAAGAATGTGCGAAAGATAGAAATGTGTGAGGGGTAGGGGTTAGTGGAGGCAGGGGAGAGTACAAGAGTGAAATTTCAAAGTTGGTGCAGTGTGTTAGTTTCTATTAAAAAGTCAAAGAAAGAGTCAACGTCAAAGATGGAACTTTCATCGAGGAGGTCAGTTAGTATGTGAATGTATGCTGGGGAGGTGGAGACGTCGCAAGTGAATCCTGCCAACCAGGCAGCCTGCTGTTAACACGACAGTCTGTTAAGATATGCTGGACTGACAGTGCGAATTGGCGTTGTACACAGAGCGGTGCGCGTTTCTTCCTGAGTCGCATGGTGAAGTATACATGAGCGTGAGTGCGGTCTCCGAAATACCACAGCAGTGATGATGATGGCCAGAATTCTAAGCGTGGTTTGATAAAAACTTTGTTGTGGTCCCAGTCGGTCCAGTGCTGCAAGCGGTTGCGGAGACGTTGAGAGATCACTGATATATAATCACATACAGGAGTAATCTTGACAGATGACCTTTTGTATTGAGAAAATATGACAAAGGCATCAAAGTCCAGGAAACTGACAACGGTCACCCCCGTTTCCACCAACGGTCACTCCCGTTTCCACCAACGGTTACTCCCACCACCACCAGCGGTCATCACCTTCACCAGCGGTCGCCACCGCCACTACTAACGGACACCCCCGCCACCGCCACCAACGCTCGCCCCCGCCACCAACAAAGGCCGTCACCGTTTAACAGGTTGAGCCAGCAAAATAACGGGATTATACGAGCGGATTTCGATGAGATCTGTCGTTCTATTTTGGTGCTGTGATATTTGTGTGCTCGCACTGATGTGTGCTTGCCTAGTTGTTCTTGCTGGGGTCGACACATCTAGCCCCCGGCTATTAACTGCTATCTGTCGTTTTTACTGATTCCTGGTCTCCACAGCTCGATCATACCTAATCATGAAACTGTACATGTTTTTGTTTACACAGCCCCTTCCTTAAGGAAGTGAAACGAAACAGACGAAGGGTCTGTGTAAACAAAAGCATACACAGTTTTATGATTAGGTATGATGGAGCTGTAGAGACCAGGAATCAGTAAAAACGACAGATAACAGTACTATATCTCAGTACCTTTAACATCCATATGGTGGACCTGCGCCATGTGTTTGTTGTTTCCTTCTTTCCTCTCTTCTCATCTCAAGTGTGTTCTTAGTGTGTTTCTCTTAGTGTGTTCTCTTAGTGTGTTTCTTTTTGTGTGTTCTCTTTGTGTGTTTCTTTTAGTGTTTCTTTTAGTGTGTTCCTCTTAGTGTGTTTCTCTCAATTCTGATTCATATCTTGTCGATTTTGGTATCTTCCGTCTCTTGTTCTCACTTCTCTAGTTTCTAAGATTGGTGTGTATTCACCTATTTGTACTCACCTATTTGTGGTTGCAGGGGTCGAGTCCTAGCTCCTGGCCCCGCCTCTTCACCGGTTGCTACTAGGCCCTCTCTCTCCCCGCTCCATGAGCTTTATCAAACCTCGTCTTAAAACTGTGTATGGTTCCTGCCTCCACTACGTCATTTTCTAGGCTATTCCACTGCCTTACAACTCTATGACTGAAGAAATACTTCCTACTATCTCTCTGACTCATTTGTGTCTTCAACTTCCAATTGTGGCCTCTTGTTTCTGTGTCCCCTCCCTGGAACATCCTGTCTTTGTCCACGCAGTATTTTATATGTCGTTATCATGTCTCCCCTGACCCTCCTGTCCTCCAGTGTCGTCAGGCCGATTTCCCTTAATCTTTCTTCATAGGACATTCCCCTTAGCTCTGGAACTAACCTTGTCGCAAACCTTTGTACTTTCTCTAGTTTCTTGACGTGCTTTATCAAGTGCGGGTTCCAAACAGGTGCTGCATACTCCAGTATGGGCCTGACATACACGGTGTACAGTGTCTTGAATGATTCCTTACTAAGGTATCGGAATGCTGTTCTCAGGTTTGCCAGGCGCCCATATGCTGCAGCAGTTATCTGATTGATGTGTGCTTCCGGAGACATGCTCGGTGTTATACTCACCCCAAGATCTTTCTCCTTGAGTGAGGTTTGCAGTCTTTGGCCACCTAGCCTATACTCTGTCTGTGGTCTTCTGTGCCCTTCCCCTATCTTCATGACTTTGCATTTGGCAGGATTAAATTCGAGAAGCCATTTGCTGGACCAGGTGTCCAGTCTGTCCAGGTCTCTTTGAAGTCCTGCCTGGTCCTCATCAGATTTAATTCTCCTCATTAACTTCACATCATCTGCAAACAGGGACACTTCTGAGTCTAACCCTTCCGTCATGTCGTTCACATATACCAAAAATAGCACTGGTCCTAGGACCGACCCCTGTGGGACCCCGCTCGTCACAGGTGCCCACTGTGATACATCATTACGTACCATGACTCGTTGTTGCCTCCCTGTCAGGTATTCTCTGATCCATTGCAGTGCCCTTCCTGTTATATGTGTGTGTGTGTGTGTGTGTGTGTGTGTGTGTGTGTGTGTGTGTGTGTGTGTATGCGCGGGCGGGCGTGTGTGTGTGTGGTGGGGGGGTATGTACTTATCTAATTATTTATTTAATTGGGTTACAGGGGTCGATTCATAGCCCTGGCTCCGCCACTTAACTATTATCGTTCCACTTACCACCATAAGGCTAAATTAAAATATCCTAAGATGTTTCTTACTCGTCCGCACCTTGAGCTGCCAGGTGTAACTTGTGGCTCCACCCTCGGATCTCAAACACTTTGTCCCCGTTCACTCTAGTTCATTTTCTGAGTATTGTTAATGTTATCATGTCCTCTCTGGTTCTCCTCTCCTCTAGTGTGGTTAAATGTCCTCAGTTTTGGCACCAGTCTTGATGCAAACCATAGGATCATCTCCATTTTTTTTTATGTACGAGTTCAGTTATGTACGAGTTCAGCTTACTCAGAGATGGGCCTAGTCTTTGTTCAGGTTCTTGAGTGTAGCTGTTAGTTCAGCTGGTTCTGTATATACACCACTGAGGTTATGTAATATTCTTTACTATTTTATTTTTCCGCTTCCACCACTACCTCTCTTGTTCCCTCCATCCCTCACTGTTGCCCCTTCCACTCTGTCTGTTACCTGCTGCTTCTTCCTGTCCACCCGTTCCTCACATCCCCCCCCTCATTGACCCCTCCTGGCACCCCTCTTCACAGCCTGGTCATCCCTATTACCTCACTAATAGGCAATCCATAAATCTATAAGACAGAAGTGAGTCCTCAGCCTTGATGCCCCGTCATGAAGTCTTGCATCCTCAGGCAACACTGTCATGTACTCTCAAGTAACACCACCCAACACATCACCCACAACACATCACCCACAACACATCACCCACAACACATCACCCGCAACACATCACCCACAACACATCACCCGCAACACATCACCCACAACACATCACCCACAACACATCACCCACAACACATCACCCACAACACATCACCCACAACACATCACCCACAACACATCACCCACAACACATCACCCCACCATCACCACAACACATCACCCACAACACATCACCCCAACACATCCCCAAACACACCACCCACAACACACCACCCACAACACACACCCACAACACACACCCACAACACACCACCCACAACACACCACCACACAACACACCACCCACAACACACACCACAACACACCACCACAAACACACCACACACACACACCACACAACCACCAACACACACACACAACACACACACACCACACACAACACACACACACAACACAACACACACACACACAACACAAACACAACAAAACACCACACACAACACCACACACAACACACCACACACAACACACCACACACAACACACCACAACACAACACACACACAACACCACACACAACACACCACACACAACACACACACCACACACAACACACCACACACAACACACCACACACAACACACACACCACACACCCACACAACACACCACACACCACACACAACACACCACACACAACACCCACACACAACACCACACACAACACCACACACAACACCACACACAACACCACACACAACACACAGTACTGAACACACCACGCACAATACTCAACATACTACACCATATTCAATACTCAAAACACGACACAACATACCCACACTGAGTATACTACAAACACTGATCATACAACAGAGCGGAAAAATAATGTGAGGGGACCTGGGAGGGGTAATGTCTGAGGATCTCACTTTCAAGGATCACAACAGTGCCACGATCACAACTGCAAAGGAAATGATAGGATGGATAATGAAAACCTTCAAAACAAGAGATGCCAAGCCAGTGATGATCCGTTTCATATCACTTGTTCTCTCTAGGCTGGAATACTGCAGTACATTAACATCTCCGTTCAAAGCAGGTGAAATTGCAGATCTAAAGAGTGTACATAGAGCCTTAACTGCATATATAAGTTCTGTCAAACACCTCAACTACTGGGAACGGTTGGAAGCACTTGACTTGTACTCGTTGGAACGCAGGCGAGAGAAATATATCATAATCTACACTTGGAAAATCCTAGAAGGAATAGTCCCGAATCTGCACACAGAAATCACTCCCTTCGAAAGTGAAAGACTGGACAGGTGGTGCAAAATAACCCCAGTGAAAGTAGGGGCGCCATTAGTACACTGAGAGAAAACACCATAAGTGTCCGGGGCTCAAGACTTCAGCAGCCTCCCACCATGCGTAAGAGGACTTACCAATAGGCCCCTGGCGGGCTTCAAGAGGGAGCTAGACAGATACTTAAAGGCGGTGGATTACGTGCAGCCAGCAGTAACAGCCTGGTTGATCAGGCCCTGATCCACCGGGAGGCCTGGTCGTAGACCGGGCCGCGGGGGCGTTGATCCTCGGAATAACCTCCAGGTAGGTAGGTAGACCACACTCACAACAAACACAACACACACACACACACACAACACGCACCCACAACACACACAACACGCACCCACAACACACACACAACACACACACAACACACACACACAACACACACAACACACACACAACACACACACACACACAACACAACACACACACACACACACAACACACAACACACAACACACACACAACACATACCACACACAACAAACACAACACACACACACACACACCCACAACACACACAAACACACTCACACCACAAACAACACACACACAACACATACCACACACAACAAACACACACACACAACACACCCACAACACACACAACACACCTCACACCACAAACAACACACTCACACCAAACACAACAAACACAACGCACACACAACACACACCCACAACACACGCACCAACACACGCACACAACACACGCACACACAACACACACCACCACACACAACACAACACACACAACACACACACACCAACCACACACAACACAACACACCACCACACACACACACACACCACACAACACAACACAACACACACACACACACACAACACACACACACACACACACAACACACACACACACACACACACACACACACAACACACCACACACACAAAACACAACACACACAACACACACACACACACACACACACAACACACACACAACACACAACACACACACACACACACAACACACAAACACATCCACACACACACACAACACACACACACACACAACACACACACACACACACACACACACACACACACACAACACACACAAACACACAACACACAACACACACACAACACACACACACACACACACACACACACACACACACACACAACACACAACACACACACACACAACACACACACACACACACACACACACACACAACACACAACACACAACACACACACACACACACAACACACAACACACACACACACACACACACACACACACACACACACACCCACACACACACACACACACACACACACAACACACACACACAACACAACACACACACACACACACACAACACACACACACACACACACACACACAACACACACACACACCACACACACCACACACACACCACCACACACACACACACCACACACACACCCACACACAACACACCACACACACACCACACACACACACCACACACACACACACCACACACACACCCCCACACACACCACACACAACACACACAACACACACACACACACACACACACACACACACACACACACACACACCCACACACACACAACTTATCCACACCACACACAGCAAAACCCACACCACACACAACACCCACACCAAACACACATCACACCCACACCAACCCCACACACATCACACCCACACCACACACAACACACCTACGCCACACACAACACACCCACCCACATACACAAAACAACACACCCCACACCACACACAACACACCCACACAACACACCCACGCAACACACCCACACAACACACCCACACCGCACACAACACACCCACACCACACACAACACACCCACATCACACACAGCACGCCACACCACACACAACACACCCACACCACACCCCCACACAGGAAGGAAACAATGAGTGATGGTACGTGACGAGGTGTCAGAGTGGGCGCCTCTGACGAGCGGGGCTCCACAAGGTTCAGTCCTAGGGTTGGTACTGTTTCTAGTATATGTGAATGACATGACGGAAGAAATAGATTCAGAGGCGTCCCTGTTTGCAGACGACGTGAAGCTAATGCGGAGAATTCAAGTGGATGAGAATCAGGTAGGATAACAAAGGGATCTGGACAGACTGCAACAACTGGCTCCTGGAGTTTATTCCCACCAAGTGGAAAGCCATGAAGATTAGAGAAGGTCAAAGGAGACTGCAGACAGAGTACAGGCTAGGGGGACAAAGACTGCAAACCTCACTCGAGAAAAAGGTTCTTGGGGTGAGTATAATGCCGAGCACATCTGAGGAGCACATCAACCAGATAATTGCTGCAGCACATGGGCGCTTGGCAAACCTTAGAATAGCGTTTCGACAACTTAGCAAGGAATCGTTCAAGACTCTGTACACTGTGTACGTCAGGCCTATATTGGAATATGCAAAACCGGTATGGAACCCACCCTTGGTCAAGCAAGTCATGAAATTAGAGAAAGTATAAAGGTTTGCAACAAGACTAGAACTAAGGGATATGTCCTACGAGAAGAGGTTAAGGGAAGTCGACCAGACAACACTGTAGGACAGGACAGATAGTAGGGGCCATGATAACGATATATAAAATACTGAGAGGAATTGACAAGGTGGATAGGGACAGGGTGTTTCAGAGATGGACACAGGAACAAGGGGTCACAACTGGAAGTTGAAGACTCAGATGAGTCACAGGGATGTTAGAAAGTATTTCTTTAGTCACAGAGTTGTCAAGAAGTGGAACAATGTGCAGAGTGTAGTGGAGGCAGTATCCGTTCATAGCTTTAAGAAGAGGTACGATAAAGCTCACGGATCAGGGAGAGTGTGGACCTAGTAGTGACCAAAGGAGAGGCGGTGCCAGGAGATGTGAATCGACCCCTTGCAACCACAAATAGATGAGCGCACACACACACACACACGCGCGCGCACACACACACACACACACACACACACACACACACACACACACACACACACACACACACACATACACACACACACACATACAAAACAACACACACACACACACAACACACACACACACACACACACACACACACACACAACACACACACACACACACACACATACCAAAATGTGAGGGGAGGGGGGGTTGAACATGGGGTTTACAGTGGGGAATAAAGGGTTGGGTGTAAGGGAGGGGTGAGGGGGGAAAGGAAGGAACAGTGAAAGATGAAGTGTTGGGGTAAGGGTGAGGGGAGGGGGTAGGTAAAAAGTGGGTTGAAGAGGCTGATAGTGACGAAAAGTGGTGGAGATGCTTATTTTGCAATAGGGAAGTGGTGGTGAAAGATGGAGGGGGGGGAGGTGAAGTTGGAAAAGGGGGGTAGAGGTAGAGATGAAGGGAGGTGGGATGGTGGGGGGGAAAGGAGGGACATGGGGGAGGGAGGGGTGGAGATTGGGGAGGGGGGAGATGGTTTTTGGGGAGGGGGTGAAGGGGGGGGGGGTGGTAGGCGGGAGGGGGGGAGATGGGGGATGGGGGGGGAGATGGGGAGGGGGAGGATGGGGGGGGTGGTGAGGTGGGGGGGGGTGGTGATGGTGGGGGGGGGGGTTTGGGAGGGGGGGTGATGGTGGAGGGGTGGAGTGGGGGAGGGGGGGGTGTGGGGGGAGGGGGGGGTGATGGGGGGAGGGGGAGAGGTGGGGGGGGTGGTGAGGGTGGGGGGGGGTGGTGAGGGGTGGGGGGGGGGGTGAGGGGGGAGGGGGGGTATGTATGGTAGGGGGGGGGGTGATGGGGGGAGGGGTGGAGATGGGGGGAGGGGGTGGTGAGGGTGGGGGGGGTGGTGAGGTGGGGGGGGTGGAAGGGTGGGAGGGGGGTGGGGGGGGGAGGGGTGGAGATGGTGGGGGGGGGTGGAGGGGGTGGGGGGGGTGGGATGGGGGGGGGGGGTATGGGGGGAGGGGGGGTGATGGGGGGAGGGGTGGAAGGTGGAGGGGGGGGTGATGGTGGGGGGGGTGGTGATGGGGGGGGTGGTGATGTGAGGTAGGGGGGGGTGGGGGAGGGTGGGGGGGGGGGGGGGGGTGGGGGGTGGGAGGGGGGGGATGGGGGGGGGGGTTTTGGTGGGGGGTGGGATGGTGAGGGGGGTGGAGGGGGGAGGGGGGGATGGTGAGGGGGTGGTGAGGTGGGGGGGGGTGGTAGGGGGAGGGTGGAGGGGGGGTGTATGGTGAGGGGGGGAGGGGGGGGGGGTAGGGGGAGGGGGTGGTGAGGTGAGGGGGGTGGGGGGGGGGGGGGTGTTTATGGAGGGGGGTGGTGGGTGGGAGGGTGGGAGGTGGGGGGGGGGGGTGGAGGGGGGGGGTGGGAGGGGGGGGAGGGGTGGGAGGGGGAGGGTGGGTTGGTGAGAGGGGGGGTGAGGGTGGGGGGGTGGTGATGTGGGGGGGGGTGATGGTAGGGGGGGGTGTTGGGGGAGGGGGTGGGATGGGGGGAGGGGGGTGATGGGGGGAGGGGGGTGAGGGTGGGGGGGGGGGTGAGGGGGAGGGGTGGGTTGGGGGGGTGGGTTTTGTGGAGGGGGGGGTTGGGGGGAAGGGTGGGATGTGGGGGGGGGAGTGGGTTTCCAAGCAGACTTTCTCAGAGTCAGGATGGATACATTAAGCAGAGAGACTAAAGGAAGTGAATTTAACCATCCTGCCAGAGAGGATGATAACGGGGCACTTGATCACAACGTATAAAATACTCAGAGCAATTGATAAGGCTAACAGTGACCCACTAGGAAATGTGTGTATAACATACAAACGGACAGGTGGACCAGGAACTGGAAGACATTGATGGAATTTAAAAACACGGATGAGTTACACGGATGTTACGAAGTACTTTTTCAATCTCTTGGTGATAGGGAAGTGGAATGAACTATATGTGAAAGTGATGGAGGTGAACTCCATTCATAGTTTTAAGACTAGGTATGACAAGGCTCGAGGGGCCAGAAACCAGTAATAACACTCCATGAAACTTAAGAGGCGAGGTTAGAAGTCAGGACTCGACCCACGCAAGCAGAGACTGGTGGATACACCAGTCACCCCCACTACCACATCACCCCCACTACCACATCACCCCCACTACCACATCACCCCCACTACCACATCACCCCCACTACCACATCACCCCCACTACCACATCACCCCCACTACCACATCACCCCCACTACCACATCACCTCACTACCACATCACCCCCTCTACATCACCCCCACTACCACATCACCCCACTACATCCCCACTACATCACCCCACTACATCACCCCACTCATCCCCCCACACTCACCCCCACTCACCCCCCCCAACATACCCCACTACCACATCACCCCCTACACCCCCATACATCCCCCCCACTAATCACCCCCACTACTTACCCCACTACATCCCCCCCACTAACACCCCCACTTCATCACCCCCTCATCCCCCCCCAATACTTACCCCCTAATCCCCCCACTACACCCCCCACTACATCACCCACACGCCCCATACACCCCCACAAAAACCCCCCACACCACCCCCAACACCCCCCCACTAATCCCCCCCACCCACCCCCCCAAAACCCCAACATCCCCCTATACCCCCCACCATACCCCCACTACATCACCCCCACTACATCACCCCACTACACCCCCCACTACATCCCCCAACATAAAACCCCCACACATCCCCCCCCTACATCCCCCCACCCCCCCCCCCAAAACACCCCCCCATACATCCCCCCACACACCCCCCCCCCAAAAATACCCCCAAAATCACCCCATACACACCCCACTACATCCCCCCACTACATCCCCCCCACACATCCCCCCCCAATACCCCCCACCACCCCCACTAAACCCCACCTCCCCCCCCACTAATACCCCACTACATCCCCCCCACTACATCACCCCACTACATCACCCCACTAAAACCCCCCCCACTACATCACCCCCACTACATCCCCCCCACTACATCCCCCCCCACTACATCCCCCCCATACACCCCCCCATACATCCCCCCCACTACATCACCCCACCTCCCCTACACTACCCCCACATCACCCCATACATCCCCCCCCACTCATCACCCCCACCACCCCCCCACTAATCACCCACTACACACCCCCACTACACACACCCCACTACATCCCCCCACTACATCACCCCCTCCCACATCACCTCCACTACCCATCACCCCCACTCCACATCACCCCTTATTCCCCCCCACTACCACTCCCCACTACTCCCCACTACTACCCCACTCATACCCCACTACATCACCCCACTACATACCCCCACACCACATCCCCCCCCAAAACCCCCACCCCCCTACCACCCCCACTACCACACACCCCATACACCCCCACTACATCCCCCCCCACTAAAACATCCCCCCCCTACATCACCCCCACCCCCACCCCCTCACTAAACAACATCACATGCGGGGTCAAGAGGAAGGAGTAAAAAAAGATTAAGATAAGCAACATGATAAAGGTAAGAGATTAAGAAACGGAAGAATTATAATGAAATAGGGGGAGTAGGAAAGAAGGAGTGAGGAAGTGAGGAGAGAGAGAGAAGAGAGAGAGAGAGAAGAGAAGAGAGAGAAGAGAGGGGTGTGGGCAGGTTGGGGTGCCTGTGTGGGATCAGGATGGGGTCCAGTAGTGAAGTGGGGGCCCGACATGTTTGTTGGTTGGGAAAAACACACACCCCTCACTCCCTCACACTCGGTGCTCCACAGGTTCATACCCGCCCCTGAGGCAAGGTAATTAACTTACCCTTTATATGAGGGGGGCCACCACCATGTTATTTTGTAGGTTTCCACCTTAGTGTTATTTTGTGAGGGTGCCACCACCGTGTTATTGGTAGGGTGCCACTTCTAGGTTATTTTAGGGGGCCACCCCCAGTTTGTGTGAGGGCCACCACCAGTGTTATTGTGTTTTGGTGGCCCCATCAGTGTTGTGTGTAGTGCCACC
>NC_069433.1:6781383-6916383 GCF_026875155.1 Cherax quadricarinatus | reverse complement strand
TCTCTTTGCTCACCACTCTATTAACCCGAACGCATCCTCTTAATTTTTAATTTGTATTTTCCTGTAATCCTCTGCAGTGTTTGTTCATGTTTGTAATCTGGAGTGTCTTGTTATGCCTTTATTCCTGCTAGTTAGTCAGCTGTCATTCCCCCTCATGTCAACACGAGATAGTTCCTTCTTCCCTATCATGTCAACATGATATAATCCTTTGTTACCTTTCATGTTAACATAAGATTGTGTGTCTGCAGCTAAGTCAGTCAGGTTAAGGCTGCCACAGAGTCGTTTCTTGTTTTAGTCTTAGTGGTCAACTTTTGAGCAAGTAATTCAGTTTGACTTTGTAATCCCGCAGTCAGCAACAATCTGGTTGATCAGACGTTCACCGGGCACATCTGCACTCAGGCCAGATTGCCAGAGTGAATGAACTCTGTAGACATGTGTCACGGAGCTACATAATGTATAATGATTGTAGCACTTTGATCAGCCTGCGGCATGGAATTCAGTTCAACATCGACTCAGTGTGAAATTTATGTTATTCAGTCTGTGTGGCTTAGCTCTGTGAAGACCTGTTTGCGCGCTCTCTACGAATTGAAGCAAGATGCCCTCCCTCGAGCAACTTTACCAACAGCTTAAGGAAGAATTGAGGATAGCGAAGGTGGAGATTCGGCGACTGACCGAGGAAAACAAGAAGATTCGTAGTAGTCCTCCTGTTTTGAGTCCTCAGGTCAAGAAGGGAAACTGGTCAGTGGCTAGACAGCAGGGAACGAAGTTGACGATCAAGAAGACGATTGGAAAGATAGAAACGATGAAGAAGAAAGAGACTGCCGTGGAAACTGTTGTGGAAACATCTAATACATTCTCAGTGCTACCCGACGAATGTGAGTCGACTACTGGGAACATCACGACGAACGACACCAAGGAAGGTAAGAATATTGTTGTTGGGGATAGCCAAGTTAGGTATATGGATAGGGCGTTCTGCTTGAAGGACAGGAGTAGGAGACAGAGAGTTTGCTTTCCTGGGGCTGGGATGGAGGATGTTAGCCGTCTGGATGACATCATGAGAGGTAATGGGAGCAATCCTATTATCTGTCTCAGTGCTGGAGGCAACGATGTTGGCAGACGTAGGAGTGAAGACCTGATCAGCAGGTATAGGTCAGCAATAGAAATAATTAGGAGTAAGGGTGGGAACCCTGTCATATGTGGTATTTTGCCAAGGAGAGGAGTTGGAAATGAATGGTTGTCCAGGGCAATTGGTGTCAATTACTGGCTGGACAAATACTGTAAGGAAAATGCGGTAACATTCATTGACAACTGGGACCTCTTCTATGGCAGAAATGACATGTATGCCAGGGATGGGGTTCACTTATCTAGGTCTGGGGGTGGTAGCACTGGCAACTGCGTGGAGGGAGCAGTTAGGACTTTAAACTAGGAATAGTTAGTGGTATGGGTTTTGGCAGGAAAACAGTGAAGTCCCAGTGTAGTAATATTACGAGTTCTAGGGAACTAGTAATAAGCAGAACGAGGTAGATATTGAAAAGACAGGGACTTTGGGTGATAAGGACAGTAATAGGTTTAGTAGAAAAACAGAAATGAGCAGGAAGGGTAAAGAGAAAGGAGAGTCTTTCAATGTTTATTATGCTAATTGCCGTAGTGCTAGGAATAAGATGGACGAGTTGAGATTAGTTGCTAGTGCAGGTAACATTGATGTATTTGCCTTAACTGAGACGTGGTTTAATTCAAAAAGTCGGGACTATGCCTGCGGAATGTCATATTCAGGGTTTTAAATTGTTCCAAGTAGATAGAAGTATGGGAAGGGGGGTGGGGTGGCATTGTATGTCCGAGATCGCTTGAACTGTTGCATAAAAACGGGTATTAAGTCTGAAGTAACACATACAGAGTCTGGATAGAATTTTCAGAGGGGCATGAAAAACTGATTTTAGGAGTGATATACCGTCCCCCAAACTTAGATAGGGACCAAGGGAGACTACTATAGGAGGAAATTGTTAAGGCCACAAGGCACGATAATGTAGTAATTCTAGGAGACTTTAACTTAGTTATATTGATTGGAATTTCTTGACTGGGAATTTAGAATCATACGACTTCTTAGAAGTAGTTCAGGATTGTTTTTTTGAGCAGTTTGTGACAGAACCTACAAGGGAAATAACCTGCTTGACTTAGTTATGGCAAACAATGAATCCCTTGTTAATAATTTAGAAATTTCAGAGGAACTGGGTGCTAGCGACCACAATCAATACATTTAGCATTGAATGGAAGTACGATAGTAGCGATAACTCAGTAACAGTCCCAGATTTTCGCTTAGCAGATTACGATGGGCTTAGAGAACACTTATCATCTGTTGACTGGGGTAACGAAGTGAGATATCAATATGACAGTTTTCTGACACTATACATGCTGCTCAAGAACGTTTATCCCATATAAAGAAATTAGATCAAATAGAAATGACCCAAATGGATGAATAATAGGCTCAAATATCTACTAGGGCATAAGAAAGGAATTTATAGGCGTATCAAAAGAGGTGAGGGTCATCTTATGAATCAGTATATTGGCATTAAGAGGGACATTAAAAAGGGGATAAGAAAAGCTAAAAGGGACTATGAAATTAAAGTTGCAGGGATTCTAAAACTAACCCAAAAAGTTTTTTCCAGTCTATAGAACAAAAGTTAGAGATAAGATAGGTCCCCTTAAAAATAACTATGGGCACCTTACTAACAAAGAGAATGAAATGTGCTCGATTTTTAATAATTATTTTCTCTCAGTTTTTACACAGGAAGACACTAACAATATTCCAGTAATTAATTTTCATAGTGGGCTAGAAGATAAATTATTTTAACATCACAGTCACTAGTGAAATGATTGTGAAGCAGATAGACAGACTGAAGCAAAATAAGTCGCCGGGTCTGATGAGGTTTTTTAAGGGTTTTAAGGAATGCAAAATGGAACTCTGTGAACCATTAACTAATATTTTTAATTTATCTCTTCAAACAGGTGTAGTGTCTGATATGTGGAAGATGGCTAATGTAATTCCTATTTTTAAAACAGGGGAAAAGGGTCGTTCCCGTCAAATTACGCCCAATAAGCCTGATCAAATTGTAGCAAATTACTAGCCATTATAGCTGAGATTATAAGAAGCCATCTCGATAAGCATAGTTTGGGATTAATGATACTCAGCTGGATTCACAAGAGGCCGGTCTTGTCTAACAAATTTTATTAACTTTCTTCAGTAAAGCTTTGAGGCTTTTGACCCGATAAAGAATTTGATATATTTACTTAGATTTTAGTAAGGGGTTTTGATAGAGTTCCGCACCATAGACTGTTAAAGAAAGTGGCAGCTCATGGCATTGGGGGAAAAGTGCTCTCGTTGATCGAGTCATGGCTCACTGACAGGAAGCAGAGAGTGTCCATAAATGGGGTTAAATCCGAGTGGGGATCTGTAACAAGTGGGGTTCCACAGGGATCAGTCTTGGGCCCGTTGTTGTTTATAATATATATCAATGATCTTGATGAGGAAATTACTAGCGATATGAGCAAATTCGCCGATGACACAAGATAGATAGGATAATTGATTCAAACGTAGATGTTATGGAACTTCAGGAGGAAATTTAAAACAAACTCTATTCTTGGTCAGAAAAGTGGCAGATGCAGTTCAATGTAGATAAATGCAAGGTTTCTAAAAGCGGGGTGCCCTAACCCGTATTTATAAGTTAAATGATGTAGAACTTAGCCTAAAATTTTGCGAAAAGGACGGGGGGTTTTAGGAAGCGCAACCTAAAAAAGACAGCAATGCCAAGCGACGTAAAAGGAAAATAGATTACTGGGATTTATATCAAGAAGTGAAAGCAACAGAAGCCAGAGGCATCTGCAGCTTTTTAAACACTTATAAGGCCTCACCTAATTATCAGTCAGACTGGTCTCCAAACAGAAGGGAAATTCTTAGAAAACTTTCAGGGGGTGACTAAATTAATCATACTTAAAAACTCCTTAAAAAAGTTTGAAGACTTTTAATTTAATTCACTTTTTGACGAAGAATGAGGGAGACCTGTCGAAGTTATAAGGGGAAAGATAGGTATTAAAAAAAGGGGAAAATTAAAAGGTTTGAGGATGTCCTCCAAGAAAAAACCCGCAATAATGGTTTTAAAATTGAAATTTTTAGATTTAGAAAGGACAAGAAATTTTTTGGTTTAAAAAAGGGTAGTTGTGAGTGGAACAGTCTACCAGTTGGGTTTTGAGGCTGGGACTTTGGGTAGTTTCAAATTTGGGTTGGATAAGTACATGGTGGGAGGGGTTTGGATTTGAGGGGTTTTTTTCACATCAAGCTTATTTCTTGGGGGGGCTTTGAAAATTTGGGGTTGGGGCAATGTTTTGTTATGGGATAAATTGTAAAGGACCTGCCTATAGGGGCCAACAGGCCTCCTGCAGTTTCCCCCGTTCTTATGTTTTATGGTATTTAAAAAGACCAGCGGGATTGGGTAAACTTTATTCAGCCAAACGTTTCGGGCCAGGCAAAATTCTGAAATAAAGTTTAGTAACAGTTAGTTCTTTATCAACCTTATTTGTGGGCATTGTTATGCTATTTATTATTTTCTTGCTTTCGACGGTAAATGTTACTGCAACACAAAGTCTCATCCTGGTCTCGTCTTGAAATTTGCACAAGATTGGGGTTGGCAGTAAACAAAAGAAACCCCTGGTGCCCAAGACATTCCCTGGCTCACCCTCACAACCCAGACTTGTTGTTGGCAGTAACACAAGAAACTACACCGTTCCAGACACTCCTGGCTTACCTCTCACAAACCTAGACTTGTTTTTTGGCAGTAACACAAAAACGACACCTGGGTCAAGACATTTCCCGGGTACCTCCACAAACACGACTTGTGTTTTGGGCAGTAACACAAGAAACTACACCTGGGTTAAGCCCTTCCCTGGCTCCCTTTCAAAAACACTAGCTTGTGTGTTGGCAGTAACAAGAAATACACCTGTGTAAAGGGACATTTCCCCCTGGTTTACCTCTCCAAACACTAACTTGTGTGTTGGCAGAAAACACAAGAAAAACCCCGGGGTCCCAAGAGAGACTCCGGGCTGACTCTTTTTTTCTCTCCATTTTACTTAAAATTCTTTTTTTTAGCTTGCAAGTTTTCTTCTCCAGGCTGTGATAAACCCAATGACCTCTGATCCTCCCTAATGTCGAGAACATGGGTACCATAGCAAAAAGCCACAGGTTGATTGTCTTTTTCTTTTTTTGGGTCTTTTTTGTCTTCTAATGTGCCACTGTTTGGGGCATTTTGTACCTTTTATCCCACTTATTTTCCCCTTTCCCCTCCTTTTTTCCCTCCTTCCCGCCTCCCCTCTTCTCCCTTCCCCTCCCCTCCCTTCCCCCTCCCCCAAATTCCTCTGACCGACGGTTCAATTAAAATTTTGACGTCATGATGAAGCTTTGGATGACATGTTTTCTAATGCATAAATTTAAAATACTTAATTAGATGGGCATGGTCGTTAATGGGGTGGGGTCGTGGTGTGAATGGGGGTTTTTGGGTTTTGGGGTTGGGGGGTGTAAATTTGGGTGTTTTTTGGTCATGTGGTGGTCGTGGGGGTTTTGGTGGTGTTTTGGTCATGTGGTAGTGGTGGTCGGAATGGTGGGTTTCTGGCATTTGGGTGGGGTCGTGTAAGGTGGGTTTCTGGTCCCTGTGGTAGTGGGGGTTGTAAAGGGGGTGTTTCTGGGCATGTGGAGTGGGGGTCTTTTAAGGGGTTTTTTCTGGCATTGGGTTGGGGTGTAAGGTGGTGGTGTAAATTTTGGTGTCTGTAATGGGGTGTTTCTGGTCATGTGGTAGTGTTGGGGTGTATGGTGGTGGTGTAAAATGGTGGGGGTTTTGGGGGTGGTGGCGTTATATGTTTTGGTGTGGTGGTGGGCCCCTGGATGGTGGTGTTTGTCATTGGAGTGTGGTTTTTGGTGGTGGGCAGGAGTGTGGTGGGGTAGTGTAGTGTGGTGTGTGTTAGTGGTTTGGGGTGGGGGGGGGGGGGGGGTGGTTTTGGGGGTTTGTAGTGGTGTTTTTTTGGGGGAAATTGGGTGGTGGTGGGGTTTGGGGTGGTTTGGGGGGGTTTTTGGTTGTTGGGGGTTAGTTTTTTTTTTTTGGTGGGTTGGTGGTGGGTTGTAAAGGGGGAGTGGTAGAAATTGGTGGGAGTAATGGGGTGTAGAGTATAGGGTGTTGGTGTTTTGGAGTTGTGTAATGGTGGGGGGTTAATGGTTTGATGGTAGGGGTTTTGGTAGTGTGTGTAGTGGGGTGGGGGGGTAATGGTAGTGTAGTAGAGGTTTTGGGGGTAGGGGTAAAAGGAAATGTAGTAGTAGTGTGGTGGGGGGTAGTAAATTGGAGTGGTAGGGTAGTTGGTGGTAAATAAGTGTGGTGGTGGGTAGTAATGGTATGAGTGTAGTGGGGTGGGTAGTAATTTGGGAGTGTAGTATAGTAAGGGTGGTGGTGTAATGGTAGTGTAGTAGTATTGGTGGTGGGTATAATGGTGTGTATGGTTTGGGGGTAGTAAATGGTAGGGGTAGTAGTGTGGTGGGGGAGTAATGGTATGTAGTAGTGTGTGGTGGGAGGGTAGTAATGGTAGTGTAGTAGTGTGGGGTAGGGTATAATGGTAGTGTTTGTGTAGTGGTGGAGGGTAGTAATGGTAGTGTAGTAGTAGTGGTGGGGGGGGTTGTAAATGGTAGTGTAGTAGTAGTTGGGGTAGGGTAGTAAAGGAGTGTAGTAGTAGTGGGGGGTTAGGGGGTAATGGTGGTGTAGTTAGTGGGGGTGGGAGTAATTGTTAGTGGTGGTGGGTAGTAAAGGAGTGTAGTAGTAGTGGGGTGGGGGGTAATGGGGTGTAGTATAGTGGTTAGGGGAGAATGGTAGTGTAGGTATGGTGGGGGGTATAATGGGAGTGGTAGTAGGGTGGTGGGTAGAATGGTAGTGTATAGTAGTGGGGGTGGGGGGTAAAAGGAGTGTAATATAGTGGTGGTGGGTTTTAAAAGGTAGTGTAGTATAGTGGTGGGAGGGTAGTAAGGGTATGTAGTATGGGGTGGGGGAGTAATGGGAGTGTAGTATTGGGGGTGGGGGTATAATGTATTAGTAGGTGGGGAGGGGGTAATGGGAGTGTAGAAGGGGGTGGGAGAATGTATGGTATAGTATGGGGGGAAAGGGTAAAGGTAAGAGTAGTGGGGGTGGGAAGGTAGTTATAGTAGTGGTGTTTAGGGGGTTAATTATTATGGGGTGGAGGGTTATAGGTAGGTATATTGGGGTAAATTTTTAATTGGGGGGGGTTTTTGAGTATTTTATAGTAATTTGTTGTAGGGTTTTTTGGGGGGGAATTAGTTATATAGTTGGAGGTTTTGATTATTTTTATAATTATTAGAAATTGTTGGTTTTGGGGTTTTGTAAGGGAATTTGGAAAATTGGTTTTGGGGGAAAGGATTTAGTAATTTTGTGGTTTTTAATTAGTTAATTTTATATTTATTTATTTGGTTATAAATGGTGTTTATTTTAGGGGGAAATTATTATAAATTTTGGGGGGTAATTATTATAGAGTGGGGGTTTTATAAAGTATTATATAAAAGGTGGTGGGAGTAATGGTATTATATATTTATTTAAATAATTGTTATTATATTTAGGGTTAATTTTTATAGAGTATGGTTATTAAAGTATTATATAGTTTTATAATTATGTAATGTTGGGAGGGGGAATTATTATAGTTTATATTTTTATTGTAGTATAGTTGTGGGGGGTTTAAGGGTTATATAGTTGGGGGGGGTTTTGAATTATTATATATGGTTATAGAATTATATTAGTATGGTTAAGGGATAATTAATTTTTGGGTTATATAATTTTATATATATTTTTTAATTATTTATATTAATAATTATTATTTTTTATTAATTATGTTAGTTGGGAAATAATTTGAGTAGTATGGGGGGGGGGTTTAAATTTGATATAGTGGGGGTATGTAAATTTGTTATAGTATTTTGGGTATAAATTAGTTATAGTTTTATTTTAATTATTTTTATTTAAAAATTTTTTTTTTTAGGTATAATATAGTTTTTTTTTAATTATGTATATATGGGATATAAATTTTTAGGGGGATTTTAATGGTAGATAGTATGTTTTAAATTTAATTTTTTGGGGTTTATTTTTGTGTGTAGGAATGGGATTAAGTTTTTTATGTGGTTAGTAATTTTTGTATTAGTATTGGGGGGAATAATTAGTTTTATATTGGTATATAATTAGTTTATTTTTTGGGTATTGGATTTTTTGTATTTTTAATTGGGTAGGGTAATATATGTGGTAGGGTAGTAATTATGGTTTTGGTTATTTAAAGGGATGTGATGTGGTGGGTGGTTTTGGGGGGGTTTTTTGGGGGGGGGTTTTTTATTAGTTTTATGGTTTGGGGAGTTGGGTTTAATTTTTTTGTGGTTTATAATTTTTATATGGTTGGGGTTTTAAATGTGTTATATATTTTAGTAAAATGTTTATATTGGTTAATGGTGTTGTATAGATTGGGTTTTTAATTTTGGGGGTTTGATAAATTTTTTCTTTTTGTTAGTTATTTTTCTTTGTAAATTTTATAGGTTTTTAAATTTTTAATTTTTAAAGTTTGGGGTTTTAATTTTTTTTTTTTTAAATGGGTTTTTAACATTTTAGTGGGGTTTTTGTATATTGTTTGTAGTTTTTTTTTTTATGATTTGGGTAGAGAGGGGGGGTGGTGTAGTATATGTGGGTTTAAATATTTTTTAGTAGATGGTGGGTAGTAATTTTTTTTATAATTTTTTCATTTTTTTTTTATATTTTTTACGTGGTGGGTGAGTTATGGGGGGTTAGATTTTTTTTGATTTTTGGTTTTATAAGTTTTTTTGTAGTAGTGATTTTTAGTTTTCAGTTGTTTGGTGTATAATTTTATAAACTTGTTGGGGTTATATGATTGGGGTTAAAAAATTTTGGTATATATTGGGGTTTACATTTTTTATTTAATTTTTATACATTTTGGGGTTTATATTGGGGGTTTTTTTAAAAATGTTTTTTAGTATGGTTTTTATACTGGGGGTTAATATGGATGGGGGTTATATATGTTTGGGGGGATTTTTATAATTTGTTTGTTTTTTGTCGTTTTTTTTTAGAGCATTTTTGTATAGTATTTGGTTATACATTTTTGGTGTAGTATGAGGTGTTATTTTAATTTTTTAAAGTATTGGGAAATCCCCTTTGGGTTTATATTTTTGGTTTGGGGTTTTAATGGTTTGTAGAGGGATTTAGGTGCATGGTTTTTTAAATGTGGGGGTTATACATGGTGTTGGTAAAATAGTAGGGGGGTTTAGAATTTTGGTGAGAAAGTTTTTGGGTTAGTACCCAGTTGAATATATTGTGGGAATACATGGGGGGTTGGAAGTAGTAAATGGGTTTTTTTAGAGGGGGTGGTTTGGGTTAAAAATGGGGGTTAGTAGCATGTTTGAAAAAGTAAGGTGTTGATGGGGTTTGGGTTTAGTGAGGGGGTTAGTACAGGTGTGGGTATGATGGTGGGGAAGTAAAGTGTGTGGTGTAAGTAATTGGTTGGGGGAAAACAGTGGTTGGTTAAAAGTTTTGGGGTTAGTAGATGGGGTTGGTGGGGTAGGTGGGGGTTAGAAGGGGGGTTTTGGGGAGGTGGGGGGTTTAATACCTTGGTTGGAGTTAAAGGGGGATGCAGGGTTGGGTAAATTTGGGGATGTTGTAGCAGTGGGTTGGGGGGTAGTAAAATGGGTGGGGGGGTTTTTAGAAGTGTGTTGGGTAGTTTTTGGGGGGTTAGTGGTGGTGTTGGGGAGGGAGGTGGGTTTACCTTGGGTAGAGTAAGGGGGTTGAAACGTGGGTTTGGTTTGTTAAAAGGGGAGGCATGGGTTGGTGAGAGTGTGGGGGTATACGTTGTGGGGTAGGTTTGGTGGGTTAGTAGCAGTTTTGGGGTTGGGTGGGGGGGGTATTTTGTGAGTGGGGTTGGTGATGTAGTGGGTTAGGCAGTGGGGTTTGGTTGTTTAAAAGGGGGGTTTTAATGTGGGGGGTAGTAGGAAATGGTGGGTTAAAACAAAGTGGTTTGGTTTAAGAGGTTGGGTAGGGATAAGGGTTTTGGTTTGTTAAGAATTTTTGGGTTAGAAAGCAGTGGTGTTGTAAGTGAGGGGGTTGTGCGTGGTTTTGGGTGGTTAGTGTGGGGGGTTTTAGCGCTGGTTTGGTTAGTATATTGGGGGGTTTATGCGTGGTGGGGAGTAGTGAGGGGTTTTATCATGGGGTTTTTAAAAAACGTTATTGTTGTGAAGACCGGTTAAGGTTGGAAAAATGGGTTTTTAGAGGAACATTATTTCGCTATTTAAACAATTTTTCCAGACTCTAGAGGATGCGTGGTGGCCATAATCGCTTTAAAAACCGAAACCTGGGGCGTTGCAACCCCCGCCTCGCCTCTCCCCTTCCCCCCCTCCCGCTTCCCCTTTACGTTGCCCTTCGCCCAAGGCATAGTCTCCGACAAAAGGAAAAATTGTGAGGCAGGTTTGATGCGGGGTTTAAAAACGGAGGGAGATTTAGGGTTTAAATTGAGAGGATTTGGGGGGGGGGAAAGGGACCCCACCCCCCCACCCATCCAAGAACTCCCCCCATCTCACCTCCCATCAAATCCTCCCAAAAAAAAACCTTACCGCGGTTTTAAGTTTTAAAAAATTTAAATGGAGGGTGGGGGAAGATAAGGGGGGATGATAAAGGGGCAGTGGAGTGGGAGGGAGAGAAGATGGTGGGGTGAGGGAAGACAGTAGCTGCCAGAGCCCCACGCCCTGGGTGCTTTTGTTGATGTGTGATTTGGGGAAGGGTGTACCGCACTTTACCAGTGTCCCCCCAGAGCGTTTTCTGCTTCCACGGGGCCTTGTGAACAATAAAGGGCTGGTGAACAATACGGGGGAGGTGAAAAATACAGGGTGGAGGGTAAAACAATACAGGAGGGCGGGTAACAATACGGGATGGCGGGTGAACAATACAGGAGGGCGGGTGAACAATACAGGTGGTGGTGAAAAATACGGGGTGGATGTGAACAAACAGGATGGCTGGTAAACAATCAGGGTGGCGGGTAAAACAATACAGGGTGGCTGGTGAACAATACAGGGGGGCCTTGTGAACAATACGGGGCGGGAACAATACGGGGTGGCTGGTAAACAATACAGGGTGGTGGTGAACAAACAGGGGGTTGGTGAACAATACAGGGGGGCCTTGGAACAAAAAGGGGGGCTGGTGAAAAATAGGGGTGGCTGGTAACAATACAGGGTGGCTGTGAACAAACAGGGGGGCCCTTTGTGAACAATACGGGGTGGCGGGTGCAATACAGGGGGGTGGTGAACAATACAGGTGGCCCTTGTAACAAACAGGGTGGCGGGTGAACAATACGGGTGCTGGTGAAACAATACATTTGGGCGGGTGAACAATACAGGGTGATTTAAACAATACAGGAGGGCTGGTGAAAAATCAGGATCGGTGAACAATACAGGAGGGCGGGTGAGCAATACGGGGGTGACGGGTGAAAAATACAGGGGACGGGTGAACAAACAAGGTGGGGGGAAACAATACGGGATGGCGGGTGAACAATACAGGGGGGCGGTGAACAAACAATGGCTGGTGAAAAATACGGGGTGGCTGAAACAAAACAGGGTGATGTGAACAATACAGGTGGCTGGTGAAATACGGGGTGGCTGGTGAACAATACAAGGTGGCTGGGAACAATACAGGGTGGCTGAGAAAATACATGGTGACGGTGAACAATACGGGGTGGCGGGTGAACAATAAAAGGGGGCGGGGAAAACCAAACAGGGTGGTGGGAAAAATCAGGGTGGCTGTGAAAAATACGGGTGGCGGGAAAAATACGGGGTGGCTGGTGAACAATACAGGGTTCCGGGTTTCCCTGGAGAGAGTCCGGGGGTAAACCCCCCCCCGGGGCCCCGGGTTGTGACCAGGTCCCGGGGTGGATCAGAGCCGATCAACCGGGCTGTTACTGCGGCTGAAAGCAAACCAACGTACGAGCCACAGCCCGGGCTGGTCAGGAACCGACTTTAGGTCTTGTCCAGTCCAGCTTGAAGCCCGCCGGGGGCTGTTGGTAATACCCCTTTTTTATGCTGTGAGGGAGTTGAACAGTCTCGGGCCCCTTAACGTGCAGGGGACACCCCTGCTTTTTCATTGGGGGTTGTTGCATCGTCTGCCAAGTCTTTTGCTTTTGTAGTGAGTGATTTTTCGTGTGCAGTTCGGTACTAGTCCCTCTAGGATTTTCCAGGTGTATATAATCATGTATCTTTCCCGCCTGCGTTCCAGGGAATACAGGTTTAGGAACCTAAGCCCCTCCAGTAATTGAGGTGTTTTAATTCTCCGTTATGCGCGCCTTGAAGGTTCTTTACATTTTCTAGGTCAGCAATTTCACCTGCCTTGAAAGGTGCTGTTAGTGTGCAGCAATATTCCAGCCTAGATAGAACAATGACCTGAAGAGTGCTCATGGCTTGGCAATTCCTAGTTTTGAAGGTTCTCATTATCCATCGTGTCATTTTCTAGCAGATGTGATTGATACAATGTTATGGTCCTTGAAGGTGAGATCCTCCGACTAACCCACTCCCAGGTCTTTGACGTTGGTGTTTCGCTCTATTTTGTGGCCAGAATTTGTTTTGTACTCTGATGAAGATTTAATTTCCTCGTGTTTACCATATCTGAGTAATTGAAAATTTCTCATCGTTGAACTTCATATTGTTTTCTGCAGCCCACTGAAAGATTTGGTTGAGTGTCCGCCTGGAGCCTTGCAGTGTCTGCAATGGAAGACACTGTCATGCAGATTCGGGTGTCATCTGCAAAGGAAGACACGGTGCTGTGGCTGACCCTCCTTGTCTATGTCGGATATGAGAATGAGGAACAAGATGGGAGCGAGTACTGTGCCTTGTGGAACAGAGCTTTTCACCGTAGCTGCCTCGGACTTTACTCTGTTGACTACTACTCTCTGTGTTCTGTTAGTGAGGAAATTATAGATCCTTTCGACCAACTTTTCCTGTTTTTCCTTTAGCACGCATTTTGTGCGCTATTACGCCATGGTCACACTTGTCGAAGGCTTTTGCAAAGTCTGTATATATTACATCTGCATTCTTTTTGTCTTTAGTGCATCTAGGACCTTGTCATAGTGATCCAATAGTTGAGACAGACAGGAGCGACGTGTTCTAAACCCATGTTGCCCTGGGTTGTGTAACTGATGGGTTTCTGATGGGTGGTGATCTTGCTTCTTAGGACCCTTTCAAAGACGTTTATGATATGGGATGTTAGTGCTATCGGTCTGTAGTTCTTTGCTGTTGCTTTACTGCCCCCTTTTGTGGAGTGGGGCTATGTCTGTTTTTTTTTAGTAACTGTGGGACGACCCCCGTGTCCATGCTCCCTCTCCATAGGATGGAAAAGGGCTCGTGATAGGGGCTTCTTGCATTCTTGATGAACACGGATTTTCCATGAGTCTGGCCCTGGGGCAGAGTGCAGGGCATGTCATTTATCGCATGTTCGAAGTCATTTGGCGTCAGGAAAACATCGGATAGGCTTGTGTTAACCAAATTCTGGGGCTCTCTCTCATAAAAAATTAATTTTGATTTTTCGACTCTCATTTGGTTAGCGGCTTGCTAAAAACTGAGTCATATTGGGACTTGAGTAGCTCACTCATTTCCTTGCTGTCATCTGTGTAGGACCCACCCTTGTTTAAGTAGGGGCCCAATACTGGACGTTGTTCTCGATTTTGATTTGGCATAGGAGAAGAAATACTTTGGGTTTCTTTCGATTTCATTTTGGGCTTTTAGTTTTTTCCCGCGATTCCTGACTCCTATAAGATTCCTTTAGCTTAAGGTTCGATGCTTGCTATTTCTCTGACCAGTGTCTCCCTACGCATTTCAGATATATTGACCTCTTTTAGCCGCTCTGTTATTCTTTTCCGTCGCCTTAAAGGGAGCGCCTGTCTTTCTATTTTACATCTACTCCTCCTTTTTCTTAGAGGAATAAGCCTTGTGCATACATCGAGGGGCCACCAAGTTAATCTTTTTCTAGGCATAATTTGGGGGGTCTGTGTTGCTTAGTAATATCTTCCCAGCTTATATCGGTTAGGACTTGGTTTACTTTGGTCCCACTTTATGTTTTGTTTTTGAAGTTGAATTTGGTGAATGCTCCCTCGTGACTAATCTCATTATGTCGGTCTGGGGCTCCACGCATACATGTCTGAACCTCAATTATGTTGTGATCTGAGTATATTGTTTTTGATATGGTGACATTTCTTATCAGTTTCATCATTGTTAGTGAAGATGAGGTCTAGTGTATTCTCCAGTCTAGTAGGCTCTATTATTTGCTGGTTTAAATTGAATTTTGTGCAGAGATTTAAAAGCTCGTGTGAGTGTGAGTTTTCATCAGAGCTGCCTCCTGTGTTATTTACTGCAACAATTATTTGCTATTTCCTCCAATTTTAGGTGGTGAACAATATAGGGTGACTGGTGAACAATACAGGGTGGCTGGTGAACAATACAGGATGGCTGGTGAACAATACAGGGTGACTGGTGAACAATACAAGGTGTCTGGTGAACAATACAGGATGGCTGGTGAACAATACAAAATGGCTGCTGAACAATACAGGATGGCTGGTGAACAATACAAGATGGCTGCTGAACAATACAAGATGGCTGCTGAACAATACAGGATGGCTGGTGAACAATACAAGACGGCTGCTGAACAATACAGGATGGCTGCTGAACAATACAGGATCGCTGGTGAACAATACAGGGTAGCTGGTGAACAATACAAGGTGGCTGGTGAACAATACAAGGTAGCTGGTGAACAATACAAGGTGGCTGGTGAACAATACAAGGTGGTGAATGTGCCCTTTCATGATTTGTTAACACAAGGTTGTGTGTATATCGTTGCATGACTGGTAAACACCAAGTAGCATGTGTATCCCTTTATGATTGAAAAACACTACAAGGTACTGAGTGTCCTTATATGACTGGTAAGCACAAGGTAGTGGTGTAAACACTATTGTTGTTAATATGTCAACATGACAGTGTGGAATGTTCTGTTGTATCTGGTAAACAAAATAATGTATCACAGCAGAGGCGGAGGCGGGGTCATTTGCATATGGATGATGGGGGCACTTTTGACAGAATAGACTTCACAGTGATTTGTGGGTGGAGGGACGGGGGATAGAGATGTGGAAGATAAAAACTGGTGAATAAACAGAAAGATGGACGGGGGAGATGGGGCTCGACCCGCGGCCCCGGTGATGGCAGGTCCAGCGCTTTACCGCTGAGCATGGTTCTCCCTCACAGGAAGCCCCGCAGCTCAGCGGTAAAGCACTGATTCTTCCACCACAATGGTCACGGTTCCACCCCCTCGTCCATCTTTCTGTTTTATTCAGTTACAGTCATTTACTACGACTTAAAATTGAGTTTATAAGGAATAATATATAAGAGGGATTGTATAGATGGAATGGGAAAGAAAACTATGCTGATTAGATGGTGTAGAAAAAAACAAAGGAAGCGGTGGAAGGCAAATGAAGTTTAGGATAGGTGGTAATGAGAGACAGTGGATAGATAGTATGAGGAATAGGCAGTATGAGAGAGGCTGAATAAAAAAGTAGATGCATTGACTGAAGGAGATGAAATAGGCAATGGATAGATGGTCTGAAGATGATAAATGAGGCAGTGGATAGATAGTCTGAAGAGGATAAAGAGGCAGTAAAGCTGGCCTCCTGTATGTATCTTGTAGTGTAGCATTGACTGTCTCTTTTCTGAGAGTTGACCAACAGCTTAGACCAGTTTACTGTAGGTGGTTGTTTTACAGGGGTCACTATGCAGTCTAGGTGGTTACAAAGATCTCTATGCACACCGAAGGTGGTTCCAGGGGTCCCTGTGCGCTGAAGGTGGTTACAAGGGTCTCTGCACACTGAAGGGTTACAGGAGTCCCTACTCATTATAAGTGTTAGTCCTTGTTTCCTTGACCCCATCACAGCAGTGGGTGGCATTGTCTTGACCCCATCATCACAGCAGTGGGTGGCATTGTCTTGGTATGTGTGTTGTTGCGTCTCCTGTTGTGTCTTTTCCTGTTGGTAAATGTAGTGCTGTTGCCTCTGTTCTCTGCTCTTCCTGTGACTGCTGTTGGCCTTTTTTATCCTGTTGCTGCTTCCGTTTCTCAGATTTTCGTTGCTGTTATTGTTAACTCTGGTTTCCTCTTGATGCTGTCTTCATCCTTGTTTGGTACTGTTATTTTTTTTTTTTGTAATATGTAACTTTTGTTTCTCATCTTAATGCTATTTTTGTGTGTGTTTTCTTCGTTATATTCTGTCGTTTCTGCTGTTCTTGTTATGCTGTCAGTGGTGTTTTACTGCTGGTATTTTCGTGGTAATGGTGGTGGTGCTGCTGGTACCCTCACACACCTTTATTGATGAATCATCTTGCTGCTCTGACACTCACCTCCTGCCTTCACACACCCACACTCACGCACCTACATCCCATCTCCCAACCCTTCCTGCTACAATGCTGCTCACTTCAGTAACCCCTACACTCACGACCACCACATCAGTTTCCCCTACGTCAGCGCTCTTACACTCATAGTAACAGTATACTTACTCTTTATTCATAAAATTCGATAATCTAGTAATTTGATTTAATAATTCCATGCTCTCACTTTTTATCATATGATCGTATATTTTTTATACTTGAATTATTATTTAGTTCCATGTTTTCCCTTGGCCGTCTCTACAATGTTAGCCAACGAGGCAAGATGGAACCTTGTTTACCCCGTCATGTAACGTGGCTCACACATGTTACTATAAAAGTTTTATGATCACTAAGGAAGCGGCATCAAAGGCTTTAAATTGATCTCCAAGCCATATTGTATATTGCTCATAACTCTTTACTTCATTAAGTTTGTCTTCCTGATTTAAACAAGGAAGATAAGAGACGCGAAGAAAAACACTGCCAAATCCTTCCTGGCTCCTGGCATATTCCATTCTTCACGCCCGGCACAAGGATGTACAATTGTGGTGGTGCCTCAGTTTGTTATATAACAGATTTGTGGTTCACGGTGACTTCAAGGACTACACACGTGTGTGCTCTTGGGAATGGGCGGGTTACCTGGAGGTTACCTGGAGAGGGTTTCGCGGCTCGGTCTGAGACCTGGCCTCACGGTGGATCAGGCTGTTACTACTGGCCGCACGCAAGCTGACGTACGAACCACAGCCTGGTTGGTCAGGTACTGACTTTAGTTGCCTGTCCAGTGCCTACTTAAAGACAGCCAGGGGTCTATTGGTAATCCCTTTTATGTAGGCTGGGAGGCAGTTGAACAGTCTTGGACCCCGGACACTTATTGTGTTGTGGGCCTAGTGACGAGCAGCAAGCTTTACGGGTACTTGGAATATGCAAGTTCTTCTTTAAATTCTTTGTTCCATGCAGTGTCCTCAAAAAACTTCATGGAAATAGTATGTAAGAGATATTCCTAGTAGGAATATCAGAGAAGCCACCTGGATGTTTGATCTTCCTTCTTCAACAACAATATCAGAGAAGCCACCTGGGGTGTATTGATCCTTTCCTCCTCCAACACTAATAAACAGGAAGCCACCGGATGTTTTTATCTTCCTCCTTCAACACTAATATCAGAGAACCACCTGGATGGGTTTTATCTTCCTCCTTCAACACAAATATCAGAGAAGCCACCTGGATGTTTGATCTTCCTCCTTCAACACTAACCAGAGAAGCCACCTGGATGTTTGATCTTCCTCCTTCAACACTAACCAGAGAAGCCACCTGGATGTTTGATCTTCCTCCTTCAACACTAAAACCGGAGAAGCCACCTGGATGTTTTTATCTTTCCTCCTCAACACTAACCGGAGAAGCCACCCCGGATGTTTGATCTTCCTTTTTCAACAATAATATCAAGATGGAACTATGCAACACATGGGAACTTGTTGAAGAAAAGTTTCGCCCAGTGCTTCATCAGTTCAGTACAAGTAGAATGGTAAGGAGAGTATAAGTTTGAGGTAATCAGTTCCCTCACCTGAATCGATTGTTCATCCATCAAATCATTGTAGGAAGTGCAGCATAGGGCCAAAGGTGGTTATTTTACTGCGGTGAAGAGATAAGCAGGAGGAGTGATGGACGAACACATCGATTCAGTTGAGGACGATTACCTCAAATTTACTCTCCCTTTCCCAACAATTTTAAGTACTGGACCTGATGAAGCCACATTTTGACGAAACGTTTCTTCAATAAAGATTCCCATGTGTGCATAAGTGTCTCAATTCTTCAAACTGTCGGGTTTTTAAAACATTCATCACAACAATAATATCAGAGAAGCACTGGAAGTTTGAAAACTCCTTCTTCAACAACAATATCAGAGAAGCACCGGATGTTTATCTTCCCTTTCAAACAACAATATCAGAGAAGCCACCTGATGTTTGATCATCCCTTCTTTCAACAACAATATCAGAAGCCACTGGATGTTGATCTTCCTCCCTTCAACAGTATATTGTGTTCTCTCTCCGTTTTTCCTCGCTCTCCTCCCTTTCCCGACTAAACCCGATACATAAATGTATCGATATATTTTTTTATCAGATTATCAAAACACTAATGTGTGTTAGTATTGGGTTTTTTGGGAGATAATTGCGACCTCATTATTAAGGTCGGTCACGTAACCTTATTACTACTTGTTGGTTGTAAACTGTTTTGGGGGGTGCATAATTACTTAATATAGGTCAGATCAAAGACCAATTTCCTCCGTGTTTTTATTCCTCTTAAAATTTGTAACATATCTGGCGCCCTTTACGTCAGGTCCCCCTCTCTCATCTGCAAGTTTAATTCATATGGTTCTTATCATGCAAGAAACTAGTTTTGTTTTTTATTGTTAGTCGCCTTTTTGCACTGCATATTTAACATTGCCTCCCCCAGTTTGCATCGCGTGCTTCTATACAAATGGTTTTGTAACCAAGTGAGTGGCTTTTGTTTATGCATCCCAACAATTACTTGGCACTCCTGCAACACCCTGATCAGCAATCTGTGGGGGACCACAAGAAACAGCGTTTAACTTTACTCAAACAACGTTTTGGTAGTAGGAAACATTATTACAACGTGAAGGAAAGAAAGGACGTGACTAAAGGATTGCCCTTTTTTGTGTGTGCAAGGCGCGTGTGCCCTGCAGCTACCTGAGCGCTATACAACCCCCACTTTCTCTAGGGTGTTACTTTTAGCGGGAATATTAAGTTTAAAATTTAGGTTGATAATGACATTTTTTAGATACCTCGATATCTTTATTATTTTGGTAATATACTATTAATGCTATATGTAGGTTAATGGTAATCAACCTAAATTGCGTCACTTTTAAATGCAGAAATGTCAACCAGACACGAGTACATGCCCCTGAATGATACCATTTTATTTTTCAGGGGCAACCAGGTGCTGAGTGTATGTACACGCACGAAAGAATCAAGGGACATCCCCGACTAATAGCACTCACAGAAACAAAACTCACCAGAATAATAACAGATTCAATCTTTTTTCCACCTGGATATCAATCCTCAGGAAGACAGAGGGAGGAGAGGGGGGGGAGGAGTTGCAACTGTCATTAAAAACCAGTGGGTTTTAGAAATGGAAGGATGATGGCCAAAGGGTTGAAAGGGACTATTATGAAAAATCCATCTGAGGGGCATAAGGGGATAATTGCAGTAATGTACAACCCACCACAGAACTGCAGGGACCAAGAGAAGAATACGATGAGAGCACCAGGCCATGGTCAACACACTAAACCGAGGGGACCAAAGGGGACACACAGGGGGAGCAATTACTAGTTATGGTGATTTCAATCACAAGGAGTTGATGGAAAGTCGGGGCCCATGGGGTTTCCGAAAAAAATGGAGACCAAGATGATTGATGTAGTAAATGAAACCTCATGCATCAACATGTTAAGACACTACCAGAGAGAGAGGAGAAATGAACCCGCAAGACTGGAACCTTATATCACCCTTGAGTATCAGAATCGAGGATATCTGTATGAAACCCCTGGGAGCTATGATCATGGGTTCTGTGCTTCGACTACATAGTTTGAGCCTAGTGGAGAGAGTAGCAGGAATAGGGTGAAAACCAAACTACAAAAGGGGAACTACTCAGGCAGGGAACTCCTCAAAACATTCAGTGGGAGAGGGAGCTGACAGGAAAAACCAGTCAAAATGATAAATATGGGCAACAAAAAGCCCAAAGGGGGCAAAAGGAGAAGGGTTTTTTTCCAAGGGGAACAGAATAATGGGAAGAACAGAACGAGTCCTTGGTTCACCCAAAGGTGTAGGGAGGCAAAAAAACTAGGTGTACTAGAGAATGGAAAAGGTACAGAAGACAGAGAACTCAGGAAAATAAAGAGATTAGCCGAAGAGCCAGAAACGAATATGCACAGATAAGAAGGGAGGCTCAGCGACAATACGAAAATGCCATAGCATCGAAAGTCAAGACTGACCCGAAGCTGTTGTACAGCCACATCAGGAGGAAAACAACAGTCAAGGACCAGGTAATCAGACTGAGGAAGGGTGATGGGGAATTCACAAGAAACGACCGGGAGGTATGTCAGGAGCTCAACACGAGATTTAAAGAAGTATTTACAGTGGAAACCAGTAGGACTCCAGGAAATCAGAACAGGGGGGTACACCAGCAAGTGCTGGATGAGGTACATATAACCAAGGAGGAAGTGAAGAAGCTGCTATGTGAACTTGACACCTCAAAGGCGGTGGGACCAGACATCTCTCCGTGGGTCCTTAAAGAGGGAGCAGAGATATTGTGTGTGCCATTAACAAAGTTTCTTCAACACATCATTTGAAACTGGGCAACTCCCTGAGGTATGGAAGATGGCAAATGTAGTCCCAATTTTTAAAAAGGGAGACAGACATGAGGCACTAAACTACAGACCTGTATCACTAACGTGTATAGTATGCAAGGTCATGGAGAAGATCATCAGGAGGAGAGTGGTGGAGCACCTGGAAAGAAACAAGTGTATAATTGACACCAGCACGGTTTTCAGGGAAGGAAAATCCTGTGTCACAAACCTACTAGAGTTTTATGACAAGGTGACAGAAGTAAGACAAGAGAGAGAGGGGTGGATCGACTGCATTTTTTTGGACTGCAAGAAGGCCTTCGACACAGTTCCTCACAAGAGGTTACTGCAAAAGCTAGAGGGTCAGGTACACGTAACAGGAAAGGCACTGCAATGGATCAGAGAATACCTGACAGGGAACAACAACGAGTCATGGTACGTGACGAGGTGTCAGAGTGGGCGCTTGTGACAAGCAGGGTTCCACAGGGGTCAGTCCTAGGACCTGTGCTGTTCTTGGTATATGTGAACAACATAACAGAAGGGATAGACTCAGAAGTGTCCTTGTTTGCAGATGATGTGAAGTTAATGAGAAGAATCAAATCGGATGAGGATCAGGCAGGACTACAAAGAAACCTGGACAGGCTACAAGCCTGGTCCAGCAACTGGCTCCTTGAGTTTAACACTGCAAACACCACACACACACACACACACACACACACACACACACACACAACAAAGACAGGATGTTCCAGAGATTGGACACAGTAACAAGGGGACACAGTTGGAAGCTGAAGACACAGATGAATCACAGGGATGTTAGGAAGTACTTCTTCAGCCACAGAGTAGTCAGTAAGTGGAATAGTTTGGGAAGTGATGCAGTGGAGGCAGGATCCATACATAGCTTTAAGCAGAGGTATGATAAAGCTCACGGCTCAGGGAGAGTGACCTAGTAGCGATCAGTGAAGAGGCGGGGCCAGGAGCTCGGACTCGACCCCCGCAACCTCAACTAGGTGAGTACACACACACATATACAGGATTTCACACTTTTATGTGAATTTACGTAATTTTAGGCACACAAGACAGTACAGTGGAAACCAAGAGATAGGGTACATATGCAAAACATATGTAGTACATACAAGGGAAATAAGGACTGCTTATATAAATGCACGCATACACACACACACATACACACACACTAGGTGAGAACAGAATCTGCTGTTAGGCACTTGAATAGCTGTAGCGCACACACACACACACACACACACACACACACACACACACAACACACACACACACACACACACACACACACACACACATGTACAGGATTTCACACCTTTATGTGAATTGACCCTCTAACCCTTCCTTCTCTCTCCATCTCTTTGTCTCTTTTCCTCTCTTCCTCTCTCTCTATTCTTCTCTCTCTCTTACTCTTTCTGTCTCTTCCTCTCTCTCTCTCTTAATCTTTCTCTCCTTTCTTCTCTCTCTTCCTCTTCCTCTCTCTCCCTTTCTCTCTCTTCCTCTCTTTTTTTCTCTCTCTTCCTCTCTCTTTTCCTCTCTCTCTTCCTCTTCTCTCTCTTCCTCTCTCTCTCTCTTTTCCCTTCTCTCTCCCCTCTCTCATCTATCTTTCCCTTCTCTCCTCTTTTTCTCTCACTCTCTCCCCCTTTTCCTTTTCACTCTCCCCCTCTCTCTCCTTCTACCTTTCCCCCCCCCTCTCTCTCTCTCTCTCTCTCTCTCTCTCTTCTCTCTCTCTTTCTTTCCTTTACTAAAAAAAAAAATGGTTGGGACTCGTAGGAATCAGGGATCAGATGACAATGGTATTGGTAGGGAGGAATGGATGGAGGAGCAGTGGAGAAGGATGGAGCAAGAATGGGAGAGAAAATTAGGAGAGCTTTCTGAAAAAATGGAGAAAGAGCTCACTGCGAAATGGGAAAAGAGGTTGGAGAAGGAGACGAAGAAATGGGAGGCACAAGTCGAAACTGCAGTAGACAGGGTAAGGGTCCTAGAGTTTGAGGTAAACAGGCTGAAGCAAGTCTCAGGGGCAGTGACCAGAGAAGACACAGCATATGAAGCTGAGAGGATGAACAGGAAGGAAGGAGATATGAATTATGCTAAGGTCATATCAGCCTGCAAAGAAGGGTCAGGGAGTAAAAGGAAAGAGCAGCTGGGTGCAGATAGAGAGGGAGATAAGTCGAATGCTGAGGCACAACCATGCTACCAAGAGCCACTGGAAAAATCAAGGGAGAAAATGACCATATACAGACAGGAACCAGAGTCACAGAGGGAGAGGCAATGGGAGGAGGAAAGGGCAAAATCAGTGTTTATCCATGGGCTTCGGGAGAGAGTGGAAAAGACACACACTGAACGACGGCATGAAGAAAGAAAGGAGATTGGGAAAATCATCATGGAAATAGGGGGAGAAGACATGGATGAGATTGTAAATTTTCAGAGAATAGGGGGGTACGTGAAGGGGAGAAACCGACCGATCAAGCTGATTCTCAGGACAGAAACAGTGAGGAACAGGATCCTCCAAGAGAAACCAAGGTTGAAAAACTCGGAAGAGTACAAGAAGGTGTTCCTAGACAGATGCAGAACACAAACAGAGAGACAGCAGCTGAGGGAGAGGACAAAAAAGCGAAAGGAGATAGGAAAGGAAACAAGGATGGAACCAGCAGAGGTCAGTCAGAGCAGAACAGAGTAGCAAGGGCAAGCACACACATAACTATCCTCAGAACCCCACAACCTATCACACCATCCCAACACAAACTACAGTCCATACCCACAACTTCCACCCAACCCCCAATCATAGAATCCCACGGTATGCTACCAGGTCTCCCACCCTCACAGGCCCCCCAAACCACAGTATTGGAAAGGAAACTGAAGGTATGGTACACAAACACTGATGGAATAACAAACAAGTGGGAGGAGTGGCACGAAAGAGTCAAAGAGGCATCACCAGACATCATAGCGATCACAGAAATCAAGCTTACAGGTATGATAACAGATGCCATCTTTCCAATGGGATACCAGATCCTGAGGAAAGACAGAAGGAACAAGGGGGGGTGGAGCAGTGGCACTGCTGATCAAACACCGATGGAATTTTGATGAGCTGGAGGAGACAGCGAAGAAGAAAGTAATTATATAGCGGGAACGCTTCACTCTGGAGGTCCCAAGGTGGTAATAGCAGTGATATATAACCCACCACAGAACAGCAGGAGACCAGGGCATGAGTATGACGAGAGCAATAGAGCGATGGTTGACACACTGGCTGCAGTGGCCAGAAGAGCTCATGCATGCAGGGCAAAGCTCCTGATCATGGGCGACTTTAACCACAAGAAGATCGACTGGGAGAACTTGGAGCCATATGGAGGCCAAGATACATGGAGGGCTAAGATGATGGAGGTGGTACTGGAAAATTTCATGTACCAACACGTAAGGGACACTACAAGAGAGAGAGGAGAGGATGAGCCAGCAAGACTGGACTTAGTATTCACCTTGAGCAGTGCAGATATTGAGGACATCACATATGAAAGACCCCTTGGGGAAAGCGATCATGTGGTTTTGAGCTTCGAATACACAGTAGAGCTACAAGTGGAGGGGGAAGCAGGAAGGCCAGGACAAATGAAACCAAACTGCAGGAAAGGGGACTACACGGGAATGAGGAACTTCCTGAACGAGGTTCAGTGGGACAGAGAACTGGCAGGGAAGCCAGTTAATGAGATGATGGAATATGTAGCAACAATGTGCAAGGAGGCTGAAGAGAGGTTTGTACCCAAGGGAAACAGGAATAATGAAAAAGCCAGGATGAGCCCATGGTTCACCAAAGGTGCAAGGAGGCAAAAACCAAGTGTGCTAGGGAATGGAAGAAATATAGAAGGCAAAGGACCCAGGAGAATAAGGAGAGCAGTCGTAGAGCCAGAAACGAATATGCACAGATAAGAAGGGAGGCCCAACGACAATATGAAAACGACATAGCAGCGAAAGCCAAATCTGACCCGAAGCTGTTATACAGCCACATCAGGAGGAAAACAACAGTCAAGGAGCAGGTAATCAGGCTAAGGAAAGGAGGAGGAGAGACAACAAGAAATGACTGTGAAGTATGTGAGGAACTCAACAAGAGATTCAAAGAAGTGTTCACAGAGGAGACAGAAGGGGCTCCAGAGGGACGGAGAGGTGTGGCACATCACCAGGTGCGGCACATCACCAGGTGCTGGACACGGTACACACAACCGAGGAAGAAGTGAAGAGGCTTCTGAGTGAGCTAGATACCTCAAAGGCAATGGGGCCAGATAACATCTCTCCATGGGTCCTGAGAGAGGGAACAGAGGCACTATGTGTACCCCTAACAACAATATTCAATACATAGATTGCCTGAGGCATGGAAGACAGCAAATGTAGTCCCAATCTTTAAAAAAGGAGACAGACATGAAGCACTAAACTACAGACCAGTGTCACTGACATGTATAGTATGCAAAGTCATGGAGAAGATTGTCAGGAGAAACCATACCCCCGGCCGGGATTGAACCCGCGGTCATAGAGTCTCAAAACTCCAGCCCGTCGCGTTAGCCACTAGACCAGCTAGCTGGTCTAGTGGCTAACGCGACGGGCTGGAGTTTTGAGACTCTATGACTGCGGGTTCAATCCCGGCCGGGGGTATGGTTTGTTTGCAATTGTGTCATTACGATTTCTTGAGTCTTGTCAGGAGAAGAGTGGTGGAACACCTAGAAAGGAATGATCTCATCAACAGCACCCAACATGATTTCAGGGACGGGAAATCCTGTGTCACAAACCTACTGGAATTCTATGACAAGGTGACAGCAGTAAGACAAGAGAGAGAGGGGTGGGTGGATTGCATTTTCTTGGACTGCAAGAAGGCGTTTGACACAGTACCACACAAGAGATTAGTGCAAAAACTGGAGGACCAAGCAGGGATAACAGGGAAGGCACTACAATGGATCAGGGAATATTTGTCAGGAACACAGCAGCGAGTAATGGTACGTGGCGAGGTGTCAGAGTGGGCACCTGTGACCAGCGGGGTCCCACAGGGGTCACTCCTAGGACCAGTGCTGTTTCTGGTATTTGTGAACGACATGACCGAAGGAATAAACTCTGAGGTGTCACTGTTTGCAGATGACGTGAAGTTGATGAGAATTCATTCGATCGAAGACCAGGCAGAACTGCAAAGGGATCTGGACAGGCTGCAGACCTGGTCCAGCAATTGGCTCCTGGAGTTCAATCCCACCAAGTGCAAAGCCATGAAGATTGGGGAAGGGCAAAGAAGACCGCAGACGGAGTACAGTCTAGGGGGCCAGAGACTACAAACCTCACTCAAGGAAAAAGATCTTGGGGTGAGTATAACACCAGGCACATCTCCTGAAGTGCACATCAACCAAATAACTGCTCCAGCATATGGGCGCCTAGCAAACCTCAGAACAGCATTCCGACATCTTAATAAGGAGTCGTTCAGGACCCTGTACACCGTGTACGTTAGGCCCATATTGGAGTATGCGGCACCAGTTTGGAACCCACACCTAGCCAAGCACGTAAAGAAACTAGAGAAAGTGCAAAGGTTTGCCACAAGACTAGTCCCAGAGCTAAGAGGTATGTCCTACGAGGAGAGGTTAAGGGAAATCAACCTGACGACACTGGAGGACAGGAGAGATAGGGGGGACATGATAACGACTTACAAAATACTGAGAGGAATTGACAAGGTGGACAAAGAGAGGATGTTCCAGAGACTGGACACAGTAACAAGGGGACACGGTTGGAAGTTGAAGACACAGATGAATCAAAGGGATGTTAGGAAGTATTTCTTCAGCCACAGAGTAGTCAGGAAGTGGAATAGTTTGGGAAGCGATGTAGTGGAGTCAGGATCCATACATAGCTTTAAGCAGAGGTACGATAAAGCTCATGGTTCAGGGAGAGTGACCTAGTAGCGACCAGTGAAGAGGCGGGGCCAGGAGCTTGGACTCGACCCCTGCAACCTCAACTAGGTGAGTACAACTAGGTGAGTACACACACACACACACACACACACACACACACACACACACACACACACACACCACACACACACACACACACACACACACACACACCACACACACACACACACGCGCGCGCGCGCGCACACACACACACCACACACACACCACACACACACACACAACACACCACACACACACACACACAAAGACAGGATGTTCCAGAGATTGGACACAGTAACAAGGGGACACAGTTGGAAGCTGAAGACACAGATGAATCACAGGGATGTTAGGAAGTATTTCTTCAGCCACAGAGTAGTCAGTAAGTGGAATAGTTTGGGAAGCGATGTAGTGGAGGCAGGATCCATACATAGCTTTAAGCAGAGGTATGATAAAGCTCACGGCTCAGGGAGAGTGACCTAGTAGCGATCAGTGAAGAGGCGGGGCCAGGAGCTCGGACTCGACCCCCGCAACCTCAACTAGGTGAGTACAACTAGGTGAGTACACACACACACACACACACACACACACACACACACACACACACACACACACACACACACACACACACACACACACACACAGCCTACCAACATCCACCAGCCAATTTCCTCGTGTAATTTAGATTTCAAATTTTTCAGTCTAGGTTAGTGCAGCTTGATGGAAGGGGCAACTCGTGCCTTCCCTGGCTGCTGCTGCTGGGTGTGGTGGCCTGAGAGAAGTAGTGGTTGGTGGGAAAGGATGGGAGTGGCCTTAGAGATGGAGGGAAGAGGTGGCGTTAGAAATGGGGAGGGGAAAGTGGTGGCGTGGGGGAAAAGGGAAGGAAGTGAATCTTAACAGTCGATGAGGGAAGGTGGTGGTGGTGTGGCAGTGTGATGATTATGGTGTGGGCAATGTCGTGGTTATAGTGGTGGTAGTGTAGTGGTGGTGCACCTACAGTAGTAGATAAGGAGTGGAAGGAGTTACTATAAAATTGGTTGTCTCTTAAATATACTTAATCATGCGTTCGGCTCTCCTCAATAAGTACACTATTCTATGTTATTTGAGCATGATATATGTCTTTGTTTTGAAGCATGGTGTATTATGCTAATTATGATTTGACACTCATGTTCAGTGTTTTGGTGGAGGCTCTTCAGTGTGTTGTTGCAGCTTGTTGCACTTGTCAATACAACACAGCAAGATGCTAAGTGTCCCTACCATCATATTCATAGTTTTTTACCCACTCTTTGTGAGTCCTTCCTACCATTCCCGGTGACTCTCCGTTACTTCCCAAGTGAGTCCAGCTCGCTTTATTAAGTATGAAGATCTAATAATTACCATATATGCTTAAATCGTTCCTAGTGTTCCATTTATCTCAGACAAACATCATTTTTATGTGCTTATCAGTGGAGACCAGTTATGATAGTGATACATTTTTTAGTGGTAAGAGCAGTCGGCTCACAGTAAACGGGACCCCAGGTGAGGCAAGACATACACGGTACTGACGAGTCTCGTTACACCTGCTGCTTATGTTCACCTAGCAATAACTCTGGTTTTACTTGATTATTATGTGTAACAGCTTAATGGACACCACTTAAGATCCCAACTGAAATATGCCACATTGCTACTCTAAGTTAACATTCCTCTGAGGGTAATAGTCTGAAATACTCTTCGGCGACTTTTAACATTCTCCAATGATAACGCTTAACATTATTATTATTATTATTATTATTTATTGCCGTACCATTGCAAGCTTAAATTTTGCAGAGATTGAAGCTCACACATAAGACATGCATAGTTATCAGTTTTGTGATGAAACTGTTGCAGAGTGTTATGTATATAGTGTCAGTATGGTGTGACACCATTACTATCATAGTGTCAGTATGGTGTGACACCATTACTATCATAGTGTCAGTATGGTGTGACACCATTACTATCATAGTGTCAGTATGGTGTGACACATTACTGTCATAGTGTCAGTATGGTGTGACACCATTACTATCATAGTGTCAGTATGGTGTGACACCATTACTGTCATAGTGTCAGTATGGTGTGACACCATTACTATCATGGTGTCAGTATGGTGTGACACCATTACTGTCATAGTGTCAGTATGGTGTGACACCTTCATGACTCAATAGTGTCAGTACGGTGTGACACCATCACTCATAATAGTGTCAGTATGGTGTGACACCATCACTATCATAGTGTCAGTATGGTGTGACACCATTACTGTCATAGTGTCAGTATGGTGTGACACTTTCATGACTCATAATAGTGTCAGTATGGTGTGACACCTTCATGACTCAATAGTGTCAGTATGGTGTGACACTTTCATGACTCATAATAGTGTCAGTATGGTGTGACACCTTCATGACTCAATAGTGTCAGTATGGTGTGACACCATCACTCTCATAATAGTGTCAGTATGGTGTGACACCATCACTATCATAGTGTCAGTATGGTGTGACATCACTATCATAGTGTCAGTATGGTGTGACACTTTCATGACTCATAATAGTGTCAGTATGGTGTGACACCTTCATGACTCAATAGTGTCAGTACGGTGTGACACCTTCATCACTCTCATAATAGTGTCAGTATGGTGTGACACCATCACTATCATAGTGTCAGTATGGTGTGACACCACTATCATAGTGTCAGTATGGTGTGACACCACTATCATACTGTCAGTATGGTGTGACACCATCACTATCATAGTGTCAGTATGGTGTGACACCTTCATGACTCCCATAATAGTGTCAGTATGGTGTTCCACCTTCATGATTCATAATAGTGTCAGTACGGTGTGACACCTTCATCACTCTCATAATAGTGTCAGTATGGTGTGACACCATGACTCATAATAGTGTCAGTATGGTGTGACACCATGACTCATAATAGTGTCAGTATGGTGTGACACCATGACTCATAATAGTGTCAGTATGGTGTGACACCTTCATCACTTATAATAGTGTCATGGTGTGACACCTTCATGACTCTCATAATAGTGTCAGTATGGTGTGACACCTTAATTATTCATAATAGTGTCAGTATGGTGTGACACCATCACTCATAGTGTCATTATGGTGTGACACTTTCATAACTCTCATAATAGTGTCAGTATGGTGTGACACCATCACTCATAATAGTGTCAGTATGGTGTGACACCTGCATGACTCTCATAAGTGTCAGTATGGTGTGACCTTCATCACTCATAATAGTGTCAGTATGGTGTGACACCTTCACTCATAATAGTGTCAGTATGGTGTGACACCTTCATGACTCATAATAGTGTCAGTATGGTGTGACACCTTCATGACTCATAATAGTGTCAGTATGGTGTGACACCTTCATGACTCATAGTAGTGTCAGTATGGTGTGACACCTTCATCACTCATAATAATGTCAGTATGGTGTGACACCTTCATCACTCTCATAATAGTGTCAGTAATGTGTGACACCATCACTCTCATAATAGTGTCAGTATGGTGAGACACCATCACTCATAGTGTCAGTACGGTGTGACACCTTCATCACTCATAATAGTGTCAGTATGGTGTGACACCTGCATGACTCATAATAGTGTCAGTATGGTGTGACACCATGACTCATAATGGTGTCAGTACGGTGTGACACCTTCATCACTCATAATAGTGCCAGTATGGTGTGACACCTTAATTATTCATAATAGTGTCAGTATGGTGTGACACCATCTCTCTCATAATACTGTCAGTACGGTGTGACACCTTCATGACTCTCATAATAGTGTCGGTATGGTGTGACACCTTCATCACTCTCATAATAGCGTCATTATGGTGTGACACCTTCATGACTCTCATAATAGTGTCAGTATGGTGTGACACCTTCATCACTCTCATAAAAGTGTCAGTATGGTGTAACACCTTCATGACTCTCATAATAGTTTCAGTATGGTGTGACACCTTCATGACTCTCATAATAGGGTCAGTATGGTGTGACACCTTCATGACTCTCGTAATAGTTTCAGTATGGTGTGACACCTTCATGCCTCATAGTAGTGTCAGTATGGTGTGACACCTTCATGACTCATAATAGTGTCAGTGTGGTGTGACACCTTCATGACTCATAATAGTGTCAGTATGGTGTGACACCTTCATGACTCTCATAATAGTGTCAGTATGGTGTGACACCTTCATGACTCATAATAGTGTCAGTATGGTGTGACACCTTCATCGCTCATAATGTAAGTATGGTGTGACACCTTCATCACTCTCATAATAGTGTCAGTAATGTGTGACACCATCACTCTCATAATAGTGTCAGTAATGTGTGACACCACTCTCATAATAGTGTCAGTATGGTGTGACACCTTCATCACTCATAGTGTCAGTATGGTGTGACACCTGCATGACTCATAATAGTGTCAGTATGGTGTGACACCATGACTCATAATGGTGTCAGTACGGTGTGACACCTTCATCACTCTCATAATAGTGCCAGTATGGTGTGACACCATCACTCATAATACTGTCATTATGGTGTGACACCTTCATGACTCTCATAATAGTGTCAGTATGGTGTGATACTTTCATGACTCATAATAGTGTCAGTATGGTGTGACACCATCACTATCATAAGTGTCAGTATGGTGTGACACCTTTATGACTCTCATAATAGTGTCAGTATGGTGTGACACTTTCATGACTCATAATAGTGTCAGTATGGTGTGACACCATCACTATCATAAGTGTCAGTATGGTGTGACATCTTTATAACTCATAATAGTGTCAGTATGGTGTGACACCATCACTATCATTAGTGTCAGTATGGTGTGACACCATTACTATCATAAGTGTCAGTACGTTGCGACACCTTTATGACTCTCATAATAGTGTCAGTATGGTGTGACACCATCACTATCATAGTGTCAGTATGGTGTGACACCATCACTATCATACTGTCAGTATGGTGTGACACCATCACTATCATAGTGTCAGTATGGTGTGACACCATCACTATCATAGTATGGTGTGACACCTTCATGACTCAATAGTGTCAGTATGGTGTGACACCTTCATCACTCTCATAATAGTGTCAGTATGGTGTGACACCATCACTATCATAGTGTCAGTATGGTGTGACACCATCACTATCATAGTGTCAGTATGGTGTGACACCTTCATGACTCTCATAATAGTGTCAGTATGGTGTGACACCATCATGACTCCCATAATAGTGTCAGTATGGTGTTCCACCTTCATGATTCATAATAGTGTCAGTACGGTGTGACACCTTCATCACTCTCATAATAGTGTCAGTATGGTGTGACACCTTCATGACTCATAATAGTGTCAGTATGGTGTGACACCTTCATTATTCATAAGTGTCAGTATGGTGTGACACCACTCTCGTAATAGTGCCAGTATGGTGTGACAACTTCATGACTCTCATAATAGGGTCAGTATGGTGTGACACCTTCATGACTCTCATAATAGTGTCAGTATGGTGTGACACCATCATGACTCCCATAATAGTGTCAGTATGGTGTTCCACCTTCATGATTCATAATAGTGTCAGTACGGTGTGACACCTTCATCACTCTCATAATAGTGTCATTATGGCGTTACACCTTCATGACTCATAATAGTGTCAGTATGGTGTGACACCTTCATGACTCTCATAATAGTGTCAGTATGGTGTGACACCTTAATTATTCATAATAGTGTCAGTATGGTGTGACACCATCACTCATAGTGTCATTATGGTGTGACACTTTCATACCTCTCATAATAGTGTCAGTTTGGTGTGACACCATCACTCATAATAGTGTCAGTATGGTGTGACACCTTCATCACTCTCATAATAGTGTCAGTATGGTGTGACACCTTCATGACTCATAATAGTGTCAGTATGGTGTGACACCTTCATGACTCATAATAGTGTCAGTATAGTGTGACACCTTCATGACTCATAATAGTGTCAGTATGGTGTGACACCTCCATGACTCATAGTGTCAGTATGGTGTGACACCTTCATCACTCATAATAGTGTCAGTATGTTGTGACACCATGACTCTCATAATAGTGTCAGTATGGTGTGACACCTTCATGACTCATAATAGTGTCAGTATGGTGTGACACCTTCATCACTCATAATAATGTCAGTATGGTGTGACACCATCACTCATAATAGTGTCAGTAATGTGTGACACCATCACTCTCATAATAGTGTCAGTATGGTGTGGCACCATCACTCATAATAGTGTCAGTACGGTGTGACACCTTCATCACTCATAATAGTGTCAGTATGGTGTGACACCTGCATGACTCATAATAGTGTCAGTATGGTGTGACACCATGACTCATAATGGTGTCAGTACGGTGTGACACCTTCATCACTCTCATAATAATGCCAGTATGGTGTGACACCTTCATGAGTCATAAGTGCCAGTATTTTGTGGCACCTTCATCACTCTCATAATACTGTCAGTACGGTGTGACACCTTCATGACTCTCATAATAGTGTCGGTATGGTGTGACACCTTCATCACTCTCATAATAATGTCAGTATGGTGTGACACCTTCATCACTCTCATAATAGTGTCAGTATGGTGTGACACCTTCATCACTCATAATAGTGTCAGTATGGTGTGACACCTTCATCACTCATAAAAGTGTCAGTATGGTGTGACACCTTCATGACTCTCATAATAATGTCGTATGGTGTGACACCTTCATCACTCTCATAATAGTGTCAGTATGGTGTGACACCTTCATCACTCATAATAGTGTCAGTATGGTGTGACACCTTCATCACTCATAAAAGTGTCAGTATGGTGTGACACCTTCATGACTCTCATAATAATGTCAGTATGGTGTGACACCTTCATGACTCTCATAATAATGTCAGTATGGTGTGACACCTTCATGACTCTCATAATAATGTCAGTATGGTGTGACACCTTCATCACTCATAAAAGTGTTAGTATGGTGTGACACCTTCATGACTCTCATAATAATGTCAGTATGGTGTGACACCTTCATGACTCTCATAATAATGTCAGTATGGTGTGACACCTTCATGACTCTCATAATAATGTCAGTATGGTGTGACACCTTCATGACTCTCATAATAATGTCAGTATGGTGTGACACCTTCATCACTCATAATAGTGTCAGTATGGTGTGACACCTTCATCACTCATAAAAGTGTCAGTATGGTGTGACACCTTCATGACTCTCATAATAATGTCAGTATGGTGTGACACCTTCATGACTCTCATAATAATGTCAGTATGGTGTGACACCTTCATCACTCATAAAAGTGTCAGTATGGTGTGACACCTTCATGACTCTCATAATAGTGTCAGTATGGTGTGACACCTTCATCACTCATAATAGTGTCAGTATGGTGTGACACCTTCATGACTCTTAATAGTGTCAGTATGGTGTGACACCTTCATGACTCTTAATAGTGTCAGTATGGTGTGACACCTTCATGACTCATAATAGTGTCAGTATGGTGTGACACCTTCATGACTCTCATAATAGTGTCAGTATGGTGTGACACCTTCATGACTCATAATAGCGTCAGTATGGTGTGACACCTTCATCGCTCATAATAATGTCAGTATGGTGTGACACCTTCATCACTCTTATAATAGTGTCAGTAATGTGTGACACCATCACTCTCATAATAGTGTCAGTATGGTGTGACACCATCACTCTCATAATTGTGTCAGTACGGTGTGACACCTTCATCACTCTGATAATAGTGTCAGTATGGTGTGACACCTTCATCACTCATAATAGTGTCAGTATGGTGTGACACCTGCATGACTCGCATAATAGTGTCAGTATGGTGTGACACCTTCATCACTCATAATAGTGTCAGTATGGTGTGACACCTGCATGACTCGCATAATAGTGTCAGTATGGTGTGACACCATGACTCATAATGGTGTCAGTACGGTGTGGCACCTTTATCACTCATAATAGTGTCAGTATGGTGTGACACCTTCACTCATAATAGTGTCATTATGGTGTGACACCATCACTCATAATAGTGTCAGTATTGTGTGACACCTTCATGACTTATAATAGTGTCAGTATGGTGTGACACCTGCATGACTCATAATAGTGCCAGTATGGTGTGACACCTTCATGACTCTCATAATAGTGTTAGTATGGTGTGACACCTTCATGACTCTCATAATAGTGTCAGTATGGTGTGACACCTTCATGACTCATAATAGTGTCAGTATGGTGTGACACCTTCACTCATAATAGTGTCAGTATGGTGTGACACCTTCACTCATAATAGTGTCATGGTGTGACACCATCACTCATAATAGTGTCAGTATTGTGTGACACCTTCATGACTTATAATAGTGTCAGTATGGTGTGACACCTTGATGACTCATAGTGTCAGTATGGTGTGACACCTTCTTGACTCATAATAGTGTCAGTATGGTGTGACACCATCACTCATAATAGTGTCAGTATGGTGTAACACCTGCATGACTCATAATAGTGCCAGTATGGTGTGACACCTTCATGACTCTCATAATAGTGTTAGTATGGTGTGACACCTTCATGACTCTCATAATAGTGTCATTATGGTGTGACACCTTCATGACTCTCATAATAATGTCAGTATGGTGTGACACCTTCATGACTCTCATAATAATGTCAGTATGGTGTGACACCTTCATGACTCTCATAATAATGTCAGTATGGTGTGACACCATCACTCAGAATAGTGTCAGTATGGTGTGGCACCTTCATCACTCTCATAATAGTGTCAGTATGGTGTGACACCATCACTCAGAATAGTGTCAGTATGGTGTGACACCTTCATCACTCTCATAATAGTGTCAGTATGGTGTGACACCTTCATGACTCTCATAATAGTGTCAGTATGGTGTGACACCTTCATCACTTTCATAATAGTGTCAGTATGGTGTGACACCTTCATCACTCATAATAGTGTCAATGTGGTGTGACGCCTGCATGACTCATAATAGTGTCAGTATGGTGTGACACCTTCATCACTCATAATAGTGTCAGTATGGTGTGACACCTGCATGACTCCCATAATAGTGTCAGTATGGTGTGACACCTTCATGACTCATAATAGTGTCAGTATGGTGTGACACCTTCATGACTCATAGTAGTGTCAGTATGGTGTGACACCTTCATCACTCATAATAGTGTTAGTATGGTGTGACACCTTCATGACTCTCATAATAGTGTCATTATGGTGTGACACCTTCATGACTCATAATAATGTCAGTATGGTGTGACACCTTCATGACTCTCATAATAATGTCAGTATGGTGTGACACCTTCATGACTCTCATAATAATGTCAGTATGGTGTGACACCATCACTCAGAATAGTGTCAGTATGGTGTGGCACCTTCATCACTCTCATAATAGTGTCAGTATGGTGTGACACCTTCATGACTCATAATAGTGTCATTATGGTGTGACACCTTCATGACTCATAATAGTGTCAGTATGGTGTGACACCATCACTCAGAATAGTGTCAGTATGGTGTGACACCTTCATCACTCTCATAATAGTGTCAGTATGGTGTGACACCTTCATGACTCTCATAATAGTGTCAGTATGGTGTGACACCTTCATCACTTTCATAATAGTGTCAGTATGGTGTGACACCTTATCACTCATAATAGTGTCAATGTGGTGTGACGCCTGCATGACTCATAATAGTGTCAGTATGGTGTGACACCTTCATCACTCATAATAGTGTCAGTATGGTGTGACACCTGCATGACTCCCATAATAGTGTCAGTATGGTGTGACACCTTCATGACTCATAATAGTGTCAGTATGGTGTGACACCTTCATCACTCATAATAGTGTCAGTATGGTGTGACACCTTCATCACTCTCATAATAGTTTCAGTATGGTGTGACACCTTCATTACTCTCATATTAGTGTCAGTATGGTGTGACACCTTCATCACTCTCATAATAGTGTCAGTATGGTGTGGCAACTGCATGACTCTCATAATAGTGTCAGTATGGTGTGACACCTTCATGACTCATAATAGTGTCAGTATGGTGTGACACCTTCATCACTTTCATAATAGTGTCAGTATGGTGTAACACCTTCATCACTCATAATAGTGTCAGTATGGTGTGATGCCTGCATGACTCTCACAATAGTGTCAGTATGGTGTGACACCATCACTCATAATAGTTTCAGTATGGTGTGACACCTTCATCACTCTCATAGTGTCAGTATGGTGTGACACCATCACTCTCATAAGTGTCAGCATGGTGTGACACCATCACTCATAGTGTCAGTATGGTGTGACACCTTCATCACTCTCATAATAGTCAGTATGGTGTGACACCTTGATCACTCTCATAATAGTGTCAGTATGGTGTGACACCATCACTCTCATAATAGTTTCAGTATGGTGTGACACCATCACTCTCATAATAGTGTCAGCATGGTGTGACACCATCACTCATAATAGTGTCAGTATGGTGTGACACCTTCATCACTCTCATAATAGTGTCAGTATGGTGTGACACCTTGATCACTCTCATAATAGTGTCAGTATGGTGTGACACCATCACTCATAATAGTTTCAGTATGGTGTGACACCATCACTCATAATAGTGTCAGCATGGTGTGACACCATCACTCATAATAGTGTCAGTATGGTGTGACACCTTCACTCTCATAATAGTGTCAGTATGGTGTGACACCTTGATCACTCTCATAATAGTGTAGGCCAGGAAGAGGTAATTTTTGTTCATTATTGAGTTTTGTGTTTGCCTCGCAGTTTTGTTCTAAATATAGAATAGCTCTTGGGCTCTGTTTTAGAACTTGTGTATCAAACTAAAATGAAGCCCGGTGCTTCATTGTAATTATGCAGTGTAACTCACTATTTGGCAGTTTTAAAATACTATTTTTGGGGGGGGAGGGGAAAGGGAGGGGGGTTTTGTACTGAGTCTAATGCAACAATGACCAACTAGCGGAGCAACACCCAACTTATATAAGCCTTTTCTTTGATGCTAAATGATATTCAGGATAGATTCAAACCAAACGAAGATTAAGCTTTTTTTTTGAGATATATTTATTTATTTTTGACAACCACCTAAAGATAATCCTACAAACTGGCGGGCGGAACCTTAAGACAATATCTCGACATCCATTTTCGGTTCATTTTTTTCTTGGAGATTAGTTTTTGTTTTATTTTTTTAAGTCCGGTCTTAGATATAATATTTAGTCTAAAATCTAGGGATATTTATCTTGGTTCAGCCGGATACTGTATGGATGCTTGATCTTGGCTAGTTACTGAAAACTGATTGTATACAATAAATAATGTTACATTTTTAGTTTTTAGTTAAATTTTGAGGAGTTCCATTATTTCAATATCTGGTATACTAAATATATATATATTAATATATATATATATATATATATATTATATATATATAAAATATATATATATATAAATTATTACAGGGAAGGCCCCGCTTACGGCGTTTCACTTTTACGGCGTTCCGCTAAACGGATTTGAAATTATGACCAAAACTCGCTATAAGGCTCCCCCACCTGACTTTCTAATACGGTCACCGTGCCCCACCCTGTTTGTTTACATTCTCCATGAGCTCAGTAAGCCTAAGTCTCTCCATTTTGTCTAAAAAACCATCCAAAATTTCAAATGTTTTTAAAAGTTATTTCATATTTTTTTATATACCTTATATTTTTTTAAATGTTATGTATAACCTGTACCTAAAAAACTTACATACTGGCTGCATCAGGTACACTAATAAATTGTAAGTGTCTTATGTTCACAGACTCCATATTAGTAATGATAATAATAATCATCGAGTCATTTAAATGTCGTATATTACGTTAATATACACATTTCATTAATCCATCCATGATATTTTTTCAAAATTATATAATAAACACGATGCATAACATATAAATAAGATAAATACACCCCACAGTAGAATAAATAAAACATAAATGTGAGATGTGGTAGCAGACGACTTGCACAAGTGACCCATATTAGGGAAAAGTTAAATAATAATAACAATACTCACCGAGTCTCATTAAATGTGTATATTACGGTAATATACAAATTTTCATTAATCCATCCATATATTTTTTTTCAAAAATATATAATAACACGAAAGAATAAATATAAATAGAATAAATAACCCACATTAGATAATAAACATAAATGTGAATGTGGTAGCAGACACTTTGCATAATGACATATTAAAATGTAATAATAATAATAAAATATCACCGTCTCATTAATGTCGTATATTTACGGTATATACACATCATTAATCCATCCATGAATTTTTTCAAAATTAATAAAACACGAAAATAACATAAAAAGATGATAAATACACCCCACAATAGAATATTAACAAAGATCTTAAATATAAGATGTGGACACCACAAAAACTTGTACAAATTGTCGACTCATGAATAACATTTTTCTCTAATCCCAACATTAAGATAAATGTGTTACTTGGGTAACTGTAGAAAATTATTCCTTTCGTATGTAGTAAGTAAGTAATTTATTCAGGTATACACAAATAAGTTACATGATTATATACATAACAACATACTGTAGGAACCTAGGATAACCCAAAAAAGTCAGTGTGACTTATTTCATGCTTCACTCGAAGCTTCATTTCTTCTCAAAATGAGTTTACATGAGAATGGAGTGTTCTTCTTATTAATTCTACCGTATCAATGTAAAAGACAACCTGTAACAATGTAACTTGTACACAAACCAGACGTGTAACACTTTGTTTGTTTACAAAACTTACGTTCGCCTGGTTTGTTTACATAACTCTGCGCCTGTCCCCTCTCATGTACTCATTCTTTCTCTCTCTCATTTATTCGTTTTATCTCATTTACTTACTCCTGACCCTACATTAAGACTACAAATATTTTAAGGTAAGTAATGAGTGAACTGTTATATACATTTTATCGCTCTGGGATGCTTAAATATCATAGAATAGTATGTGTGGGTGGGGTGGCCTGGTATGTGCCTGGCTGACACCATACATACCACACTTGATTTCTTACAATAAATACTACTTGTCTCACCTAGATTAAGACTATAAATATTTAAGGTAAGTAATGAGTGCACTATGTGTGTATTATACTTTTTTATTGTTTTTTTATGCCTGGTTCTATTGCTAACTTAATATATGTTAGTGTAAACTTGTTATCTAGTGTTTGTATGCATTTATAAGTGGAAAAAAAGGGTGTTCCACTTTACGGCGGTAGCCTGGAACCTAACCTGCCGTATAAGTGGGGCCCTCCTGTATATGTATATATATACTATGTAAATTAAAAATATATATATATATATATATTTATATATATAATATATATATATATATATAAAATATATATATTATATATATATATATTTAAAATTATGTGAGCAAATCACCCTGCAGAAGGCTTACAGGGCATTACCTGGATAATATATTACCTGCAAGTAATTTGGGTGAGGTAAGTGGGACAGTAGGTCACTGAGCTGTAACTCCCTCATTTTCCCCACTCTCTACCACTCTTGTGATGTAGTCCAGCTGGGCTTGTGAGGTCTCTGGGGAGACCTAATTTAACCAATTATATGGTCACACCTTGCCTTGGCAAACGTCTGTAGCCACGCCCACGTCTGAGGTCTTTTGTTCTTGACACCTCAGACCTAGGCATCAGGTCGTACACGTGGTTGTGGAGGGTGCTTGGACCACCATAAAAGCCAAGGAAGAGCTGAGTAGAGAGATTCGTGCGGAGCTGCTGCTGGGGTGCAGAGCTCCTGAGCAGAGACTTCGAGCGGAGCTGCTGCTGGGGTGCAGGGCTCGGGAGAAGGCTGCTGAAGTCTCTGGAGGAGACTGTTGGAGGCAGTGGGCAGAGTACTGGCTTGGCGCAGTACTCGTGCTGTGTAGGTCTTGGGACCTGGGGCTTAGTTCCTGTAGTGAACTGTCCTCTGTACTATTTGTAAGTTACATTCATTTTGGTCAAGTTGATTGTATTTCCCTGTCTCACTGCTTATGTGTACCACCCCATTTATCTAAACCACAATGATGTACTCCTGTTCCCAAATACATTATTGTACAAGGACTTAATAATAAACTGTGTTTGAGTAGAATAGTAATATTCACTGCCCACCGTTATTTATTCTTTTTTCTTATATTTTATTATGTTTATATGAGTGAAGAATGGGCGAGGCATATGTTAGTGAGTAGTGTAGAGTTAATGAGAGTGTCGTGGTGGTCACCACTGACCTGTCATTACCTACCTACCTCCGCTAATCATCTCACTCCTAACACCGCGCCTGCCTCTCCCCTGCCTACATAATCCCTTACTCCCATATCCCCCACTTATATAAGATTCTTTCATTACCCCCCTACCTGACACTCTCACAAAAAGCTAGACCTGACATTAAGTTAATTATAATATTAAAACCAGCTTCTCGGGTAAGCTAAAGTTGTGAAAACTGAGACACATGTGCAACATCTGGGTATCTTTATTGTAAAGATACCCAGATGTTGCACATGTGTCTCAGTTTTCATCATGTTGGTATTATATACCATTCTTGTACAAATTAAAGTTGTGGACTGTATATGATTAGGCTTGCTGGGTACACAAAATATACGTGTGTATATATATATCTATATATATATATATATATTATATATATATATATATATATATATATATATATATATTATATATATATATATATATATATATATATATATAATATAATATATATATATATAAAATCCATACTGAAATGAGTGATATACATGTAGTTTCAGACTGAGTAGTTAAGATTCTGGTATATTGCGATGACACTATTTTGTTATCGTTTTACTCTAGTAAAATGATCAGTGCTCTTTTATGAGAAAAATAAAGTTAATTGTATACAATATTTTGTAATTTTCAGGTTATGATGCAGACACCACAGCGCTCCGGATGCCAGATGTGTCACATCCAAGGGTAAGCCTTGGCCTTGATTTTTGTTAGATATACAGCAACTCTGGATATATACACCGAGAGGTGTCTGTCTCATTGTATACATGCTGAGAGTTTATCTCAATCTCCATTTTAGGGATTAAAGTATTCTCGATTGGGGGTTAACAGGATGCTTGTGAATGGTGGCCTGGCAATTAGACATGAGGATGATTAGTTACTGATTCATAATGATGATGCTCTCACCATTTGTAGTTGCAGGGGTTGAATCTCAGCTCCTGGCTCCATCTCTACTGGCAACTGCTGGGTTCACTCTAGACTGTGTGAGCCCTGCTATACCTATTCTTAAAGATATGTATGGCTCCTGCCTCTACCACTTTGCTGTCTAGGTCATTTCATTTCCTGACCTTTCCAAGGTTAAAGAAGAATTTCCTAACCTCTTAGTGACTTGCCCGTCTTTTTTTAACTTACAGGTGTGCCCTCGTGTACCCGAGACCTGTCTCTCAAACAGATTTGCTCTCTCCACCTTGTCAACTCATCTATGTATTTTGCATGTAATCATGTCACATCTGGCCCTTTTGTCCTTTATTATTGTCAGGTTGAACTCCTTTAATCTCTCCTCACAGCTTGTGCCCTCAGCTCTGGGATTATTTTCATTGCAAGCATTTACAATTTTTCCAGCTTATCAGCATTCTTTATCAGATGCAGGTTCCTTATGGTTCTGCATACTCAAAATGGGCCCAACATATGCCATGTATGAGGTCAGGGCTGTCTCATTGTTGAGCTTCCTGAAAGCTGCTCTTAAATTTACCAGTCTTGCTTTTGCTGCAACCATTATTCAGTTATGTGCCTCAGGAGAAATACCCAGAAGTATGATCACCCTGAGGTCCTTTGCTTTCAGAAAGGTTTGCAGCCTTTGTCTTCCAAGCCTGTACACTATTTCCAGTTTTCTTTGCCCTTCAATTTTCATAACTTTGCACTTGTTTTTGTTGAATTCTGAAAGCCACCTTTTTGGTCAATCATGCAGCTTGTCCAGAGCTATTTGTAGTTTTTCATGATCTGCTTCTCTTTGTATTATCATTAGTTTTATGTCATGTGAGCAGGGATGCCTCTGTTTTGCCTTCTTCTCTTATGTCATTTACATACACAAGAAACAATACTGGCTCAAGGACTGACCTTTGTGGAACCCTGCTCGTTACACTCGCTTATCCCAACATCTGGACAGTAATTTGTTTTACCTTCTACTAAGTATTCTTTCAGTTGATGTAATGCTTTCTCTGTTTTTCTATCCTGTTCCTCTAGCTTTTGTCTCAGGTTCTTGTGAGGTACTGTATCAGACAGTACTAAAAATAAACGGTTCATCCATCCCTCTCTCCTGTCTAATTTTTGTTACCTCGTCATATAACTCCAGCTGGTTGTTGTTTACGAATCCATTCTTTTCTTGGTGCTCTTCTACTCTCCTGATAATCTTCTCTATAACCTTACATGCTGTGCATGTCAGTATCACTGGCCTGTGGTTTGGGGCTGCCTGTCTGTCCCCTTTTCTAAATATTAAGACTACATTTGCTGTTTTCCAGACTTCAGGCAGCTGCTCTGTCTCAGTTGGCTTATTGAAGTCATTGCTAGTGGTTCACACATTTCTTCTGCTTCCTTTCTCAAGGAGATAGTGATGTTGTAAGGTCCCATTGCCTTTGAGGTATCTAGCTCACCCAGTAGTTTCTTCACCTCACCTCCCATTGTGTATAGTGTGTCCAGAACTCACTGGTGCACTCTCCCTCTTCAACACAGGAAATGTTCCTGATTCCATTGAGAATACTTCCTTAAATCTTTTGCTCAACTCGTGGCAGACTTCCTGATCATTCAGAGGCAACTCCCTTCCTTCCTCAAACATATTGTTTATGAGGGAGGAGGGTAGTTTTGCTCTGCTGGGATTTAGGCAAGGAAAGGATCCACCTAATGTAATAGGAAACCTATTTTTCCCATTTCTCTTTCTGGAGGAAACTTGCTTATTTTATAATTCTCTCCCATATTTGGGCAATGCATTTTCCTTCACTTTCCCAATGGGTAGGGGTAAATAATGCATAAGCTTTGGTAGCCCTTGACAACCTCAGTCTCTACCCCCACCCCCAAAAAAAAAAAAAAAAACTACCACCAACGAACAACAGCAAACAACAACAAAAACAAAAGTACAGTGGTACCTTGACTGACAAGTGCCCCAACATATGAGTTTTCCGACCTACGAGCCATCGCTCGGTCGATTTTTTGCTCCGAGTTACGAGCCAAAATCCAAGTTATGAGCGAGCTTCAGATACGCCACCACTAGTTGATGCAGTGAACACCACAACATCCACTCAGCCGTGCATGTGTTTACCTAGCTGTGGAAGCATCTCTCTTGTGTTGTGCTTGCATTTTGTGCAGTTATTTTGCCAAATTTATTTTTTCTAACCATGAAAGTAGGTGCATGAAATCATAGAAAAACATGAGCAAGGTGTGCGAGTAGCAGAGTTGGTGAGGTAGTACCAGTGTAGTACTTCTACGATATGTACCATACTAAAGCAGAACAAACTCCTCCAATGAAAAAAATAAAAAACAAATTGTAGCAATTAAGTTCAGTGATAAAGTGTAGCACTAAGAGTGTAACAAGTAAGTTAAGTGATTAAGCGATAGAAAAAGCACGAAACGAAAAGAACTCCTCCAATCTCCTCTGCCTATCTTTGTTGTTGTTGTTGAGGTGTATAGGGCCACTGACAGCATACGCCACTTTGCCTATCTTTTCCACCCTCCACCTCTGCCAGCATCTGTTCTCCAAGGTAAATACGTACATTTTATAAAACCAGTTTATTTCTTTACATTTCTACAGTGGAAGCTTGGCTTATGAACTTAATTTGTTCTGTGACCTTGTTTGTATCCTGATTTGTTCGTATGCTGAGTCAGTTTTCCTCATTTAAATTAATTGAAAAGCCATTAATCCGTTCCGGCGGAATTCCTGCTCTCAGAGGCAGGAAAAATACACTTCAGTATAATGCTAATATCAACTCTATCTCTTATTTATCTATCACAGTTGATCTGATATGACATAATAAACAATATAAATAACATAGAAACCTGATATGTAGTATAGAATGAATAAAATATGTCATTATGTGACAGAGTGGAGGCAGCCATAACTGCTCCCGTATTATTGTGGTATTCACTGCCATCTAGTGACGGCCTTTTGAAGCTGTCTATTATTATAATTATTATTATAGTAGTACATTATTATTATTATACATATTATTATTATATATTATTATTATTATTATTATTATTATTATTATTATTATTATTATAATGGGCAAGTGCTTGTGGGGGGAAGGGGATGGAAGGTATTCAGGCTTAATTTAGGGAACTGGAACACAGATGCAGTTCCCTAGATCAAGAGCCCCTCACCACATATGTACTACTAATAATAATTATTATAACAATAATAATAATAATACAAGGTTAAGTATGCCCGAAATGCCTTGGCATGATGGTGGCTTTCTTTGCTCCAATCATATTATGATACGTAAACACACATTTTAGCCTTTGCAAAGAAATAAACATTTTATTTATTTATTTATTTATTTATTTATTTATTTATTTAAGGAATCTCCCTTGAGGGGGAAGTACGCATCTTGAAATTTCGTTCATATCCAGAAGCAAAAAACTGACCGAATGACGGGTTTGTGTCCTGAAAAGTTAGCATGGTGCAGAGTTCGTAAGCCAAGGTTCCACTCTATTATGTTTTATTATGCTTTTATACAATATTTCTTATTTATAAATACATTGTTTCAGTGTTTTCCTTATGAAACTAGTGATCTAGTGCAGTTAGGCCCACAAACACTCCCTTTTTTTCTTGTAATAAGACCTCAGAAAGGGAAGCATGGGAAGATATGGTCAGAGCGGCAGTTATTTTTACCTTGGGAGTGGCCACCACCACTCATCACATAATGACATATTCATTCTAGAGTATATATCATGTTTCTATGCTATTTATATTGTTTATTTTGTCATGTTAGATCAATTGTGATAGATACATAAGTTGTAGAGTTGATATTAGTGTTATTGGTTTTTGGGGTGTTTTTTTGTGGGGCTGGAATGAATTAATGGCATTTCAGTTAATTTCATTGAAGAAAATTAATTTGATATACTACTAGCAAATTGAGTTACAAGCTAGGTCACGGAATGGATGAAGCTTGTAAGTCAAGGTACCGCTGTATTAGCAAGTACATTGTCTGATAATCTAATGATACTATGTATAGGTTCAGTACATGGACAGTGAATATGCTAATAAAACACGTGACATTATGTGGGTAAACACCAGTATTGACTGACCAAGATCAGTGTATGTAAATGGTTTTGAAAACAAACAAGTTAAAGAATGAGACACTTGTGCAACATTTGGGTATATGGCAAACCATTTCCACAGTAAAGATATCCATATGTTACACTAATGTCTCATTCTTCAACTTGTCAGTTTTGTAAACCATTTATTTAATGAAGTTGAAAATTAGACACATGTGCAACATCTGGGTATCTTTATTGTAGATGTTTTGCCATCCAGTGACTTTATCAGTACAAAGTCAAGGACATAAATGGAAGACAGTAGAACTATGTTCAAAAGATGAGGTAATCAGACTTATTACTTTATCTTTTGTATATAGTTCTACTGTCCTCCTGTTATCTCTTTGAATTTGTATTGATAAAGTCACTGGATGGCAAAACTTAGACAATAAAGATACCCAGATGTTGCACATGTGTCTGATTTTCATCTCAGTATCATATACCATTCATGTACAGTGGAACCTTGGTATTCAAACAGCTCCGTACTTGAACAATTTGGTATTCGAACGCTTTGTTCGGTAAACAAATCGCTTGGTAGTTGACAGTTTGCTCAGCACTCAACCAAACACACATGACCTGCCAGAACTTTGCTGTAAACTATTTTGTGTTTCTTTGCATTTTTTGTATATTTTTTGTGTTAATTGTATAAATAAGTCACCATGGGGCCTAAGAGGGTTAGTGATAACAGCCAACCAAAAAAGAAAATTGGTTGGGAAAAATTTGTTCTGTACTCGAACAATCTTCTGGAACCAGTTAAGTTTGAGTGCCTAGGTTCCACTGTACAACTACATTTATTTAATTCCTGTCAGACACAGCAGCATCTTGGGATCTTGATGCAGGGAATTCTTCAGTGCTTGCCTAACCTTTAGGCATAACCTGTTTACACTAGTGGAATTTTTCACTGGTATGCTGCCTACAGTTGCTTCATCTCGCCTGTTTGCAGTGTGGGTGGGTGTGAATTGGACCTGACTAGCTTGTGCTACTAGGTCAGATGCTGTGCTCCTTCCTTAAGTGAATGTGACCTGACCTGACCTGACTAGGTTAAGGCATTGGCTTAAGCCAGTGGGAGAATTGGACCTGCCTCACATGGGCCAGTAGGCCTGCTGCAGTGTTCCTTCTTTCTTATGTTCTTCTTATAAAAGCTCCTTCTCTTCGCATATGCTGTACTTTTATCAAGATTGACTAACTGAACACATCACCTCCAGGCTGCAGGACTGATTACTTCAAACTCCTTCCTGTCTTCCACCATTCCTCTCTGTATTGGACTGATGAATCCACTGGTTGGTAAAACATTTCCACACTAATTATACTCAGATGTTGCACAGGTCTCATTCTTCAACATCAGTGTTGTGACTGACCAACATCAGTATTGTGACTGATCAAATGACCACTATCAGTACTGCGACTGACCAGCATCGGTATTGAGTACAGTATATGTTTTGTTGATTACCAAGACCAGGCCTCCTAGTTGAAGGCCTAATCAACCAGGGTGTTGGTGCTAGCTGCACAAAGACCAACTTAGGCACTACAGTTCCACTGATCAGGAGCTAACTTCAGGAGTTTATGAAGTTCCCTCTTGAAGACAGCCAAGGGTCTGTTGGTAATTCCTCTTATGTATGAAGAAAGGGTGTCAGGAAGTAGCAGTCCTGGCCTTTGTACCCTTCTCATTCCCAGGAGGCAACCCTTTAGACACTGAGAAATAAGGCGAGAATTCTCTTGGCTGACATTGGTAATGCCATGATTCCTTAGCAGGGAGGAACAAACAAACCTCTACTGTTATTCACCCATCTCTCTTACTCAGTTTTTGATATTTCATCAGTATAAGAAAAAGACTTAGAATTCTAGACAACAATCTAGTCACTTTTAGGCCTTGTTGAAAGTCCAGTTTTGGCTGCTGTGGCTGTGTTTATAAAGGCATAAACATAAATTTCTGAATCAAATGGCAGTAGGCCCTAATCAGTGGTTACTGGTTATTGTATAGTATTTATTGCAGTAGTCCATGCAGTATGTTAGTGTTTGTCTAAGGTCCAGTCTGCAATTTTTTTTATTTTAAGTTGTGAAATGAACTGGCCCAGTGGCCCATTTAGGCAGTGGCCCTTCTGGAAGGTGCTTGATGGCTAGTCCGGGCTTGCCTTACATACATCCTGTGGGTTCGTTTGCTTTATTATTGATTTATGTTTAAGAGAGCATCTCACAAAGGTATTACAGTACGTATATGTAAGTAATATTCATTCATATTTGTATTATAATACATACATGTTCATACTGCCACTTTGCAGTTGTAAAACTTGAATTGCTTTGTAATTGCCCTGTTTATAAGTGTGAATATGTATAATTTGAGGTGTTGCTATGTGGAGAACTTCATGCATATAAAAATTATTCATAACCAGAAGCATGTGTGTAGAAGGTATAGTGGAACCTCGGTTTTTGTGATTAATTCATTCTAGAAAGTCTGATGAAAGCCAAATTGTATGAAAACTGAAGTAATATTTCCCATAAGAAAAATGTAAATCCAATTAACCCTTTCAGGGTCCATGCCGTAGATCTATGGCTTTACGTCGAGGGTCCAAACCGTAGATCTACGCCATGAGCTCAGCTCACTCTGATAAGCTGTGAGTGGTAAATTTGGGCTTAGATATGAGAGAATACATCTATGTGGTAGGTGTGCACCACATAAAACAAATCCTGCAGCACACAGTGCATAATGAGAGAAAAAAAACTGAGACCGTAATTATCGATTAAAACAGCAAATTTGCAGTGTTTTTTCGTATGTTTTTTATAGTTGTATTTGCGATTTCTTGGTCTTATTTGATAGAATGGAAGGTATATTATAGAAACAGAGATGATTTTGATTGGTTTTAGTATTGAAAATGGCTTAAAACTGAGCTCAAAGTAGCGGAAATGTAAAATTTTTGCCGATGTTCAAGAGTAAACAAATGACCTCACACGTCTAATACATGCCAGCTGGTGGGTCTAATATACTTTCACAAACGTGGTGATATTATTTATACAATTATTACAATGTTGCATGAGAGTAAATCTTCCATTTTTTGGTTTGAATAAAAATTCATTATGTGAATTAAAAATCAAAATGGAATTCATTTGTACAGCCTAAAAATGTAGCTAATGAACAGAGGAAATGTTAGTTTAGTGCCAGGAATGCCTGCATTGTTTATTCTGGACCCTATTTTGAAACTGGTATATTTTGAACTTTGCACTAAATTGGCCAAATTACCAATTTCCAATCGCTTTGTTTTGTAGCTGAAACAGCTGAGTTGGCGATTTCTTGTGCTCAATCGATAGAATAGAAGTAATACTAGTGAAATATCTAATAATTTGATTGACTGGAATAAGGTAATTGGCCTAAAATGGGAGTCAAAGTCGGCAAAATCGCCGATGCTTAAATATCGCTGACACATCAAAATTCGCGAGAGCATAATTTCGTCAATTTTCGATCAGATTTCGTACTTTTTATTTTATTACCTTCAGATTCTCTACTATTTCATAAGAAAAAATAACAAAATTATTTTTTGAAAATTCTTGGACACTGGTGCGCACTTTGAAATTTGGCCTCTGGACCCTGAAAGGGTTAATCCATTCCAGACACCCAAAAATATTAGCGAAAATATATGTTATAGAGAATAACTATGTATAGTTTTACATACAGAAAACAATGAGAAATAAATATAAATGACTAATGAAATGGATAAATGAACATTTAACATCACTTTTACCTTTATTGAAGGCTCTTGTTGGCATATGGAAGATGGCAAGGAGAGGAGAGGGAGGAGGAGAGGTTATTGTTTGGAAGGGGAATCCCCCTCCATAAGGACTTCAGGTATCAAGGCCCTATCCAGGGTTATTTCCCTTCTTTGTCTTTTACTGGCACTAGGACCAGCTTGAGAGCCACTGGACCTCTGTCACACAAAAAAATCTGTCCAGAGAGGTTTGTTTCTGGCATCTCTCTAAGATTTGCCTAAAATGGGACAAGGCATTGTCATTAAACATGTTGCAGACACGGCTTGCAACAGCTTTGTTAGGGTGATATTTCTCCACAAAAACTTTGCAACTCATTCCACTTTGCACACATGTCCTTAATCACTGTAGATGGCACATTCTCACAGTGCTCACTCAACAAGAAACAAAGTCAGACTGAGTCAGAATGCGTGGGATGCTTTGTGTGGGCACGGGCAGGCGGACGCATTTGGTACGGTGGACCATTGTCAACTCTCTGAAAACTAAGTGGATGCATGAAAAACTGGACAAAATTTTGACGAAAAAAGTCTTCGAAAACAGAATCCTACGAAAATCAGGGCATACAAAAACTGAGGTTCCACTGTACTAAAGGATGAGGTAGACATGTACTGTTCAGTACAGTATTGTACTTAAACGGTACATGTTCTTATAATGCAAATCGAGGCATGGAATTTTTTATAGTCTACACTGTTCCTCTGATGCCTCACTTGTATATTTAAAAATATTGTAGCTTTAAGATACTAAAATTCAGCACAGTGTAAATGATTTATTTCATGCATGAGTGCCTGTTATTTAATATTTTGATTCAAAAGTTTTGCTTCTTGGAGCAGTTGTTGTGTTACCTACCTTAATAATTTGCATTGCGACATATTACAGTTTGTCCTCTATAATACACCTTATTTGTCCATGGGAAAATGGAAAAAATCTTTCCTCTGTAAGCGATGCGTGTTGTAAGAAGTGACTAAAATGCTGGGAGCAAGGGGCTAGTAACCCCTTCTCCTGTATGCATTATTAAATGTAAAAAGAAAAATGAAAGTTTTTCTTTTTTAGGTCACCCTGCCTCAATGGGAAACGGCTGGTGTGTTTAAAAAATACACCTTATTAAAGTTTCTAAGTCTTACATCTGGCATATTATGTATCTCTAACACTGGTTTCAATTAATCAATTTCAAATTAAGCTCACTCATGATTTACATATAGTACTAATTCATATGAGGAATGAGAGAGAACTTTCATACAAGTTATGACTGTCATAATCTTTAAATGGTTGCCTCTGCAAGGAAGGGGCCTTGATGCTGGTGAAGGGTTCATAATCCAATGAATTGGATCTATCCCTACCTTCCTTAGACTGAATTTCATTGCCTCCTATTCCCAAGGCACTGTACAACCCTTATAACTTCAGAGCTCCCCCATGAATGTAATACTGTAATATTATAAATGGCTGTCAGTCAGTTTCATGTAAACACTTCTAATTAAACACTTTTATTTCTGGCCTCACATTGGCTTGCTTGTCTGGCTGCATTTCATAATAAACACAGATTTCTTACCATATCCGGTGTTGTTTTTCAAGCCTTTTTGCGCTCACACCCATTATGCATCCATTCCGTTTTCCTTTCTGTGCATGCGGGGTGCGGCCACCCGGGCCCTGGCTTTATCAAGTACGTACATTCTTGGGTATATGTGCATGCCATTTTGTGTTAATGGTACAGTATATTGGGTGGTAGGCAAAATACACATTTTTTAGTATCGTTAAATTTAAACGCAGCATAACCGGTGTAATATTTTTATTTATTTCTGGCAATGACATAAGGGGCATTTAGATATCGTGAAATATTAATATAATTTGTGTTTTTTTTTTCCCAACATTTGTAGAGTAATAAAACTTAATATTTGTTAATAAGTTGAGAATTATTCCTGCGTGAGCGGGAAAGGGGGTGGGTATACAGTAGCAAAATTGGAAGTGCACTTGCCTATTTAATTTCAGGTTGATCCACAGCCCTGGGGGAGGTATACAGTACAATATACGACAGTAGTGACACACTCTCTCCTCAAGCTTTGCTTTTTGCTGCCTGTCGTGCTGCAGATTTGAACTAACCTTTCATTGGGTTTCCCCCCTTACAAAATACTAAATGCATTCCCGAAAAAATTTTACAGATCAAGTTTCCGACTTGAACCTACATATTTCCCCTGAACCTACTATTTTTCCCCTAACACTCTGTTAAGCCCGGGGATCCCCCACAACCCTTGGTAGTCCATTGAGTAAATTTTTTTTTTTTTTTTTTTTTTTCATCTAAGTATATTTACTGTGCATTAAATACTGTTCTTTTTTAATTGGAAATAGTATCAAACATTACTTAATTCATGTGTATGATAAACCTAATAGAACAATAATACAGTATAGAGTACAGTATTAACGTTGAAAGCTGATACTATCAGAACTGTGATGTAGGCATGCTTCTGGCAAGACAACAACTGTATAAATGATGGTGAATTAGTTTTCTCCTTGTTTTGGTAACCCTGCCTCGGTGGGAGACATTGGTGTGTTAAAAAAATATATTTTCTTGCCCACTGACAGTGCATTCTCATGAATGTAAGTGTCCCACCAATTGATAAGTTGAGTATTGTGTTCGTAATTAATTAATTGGTGTTAAAGTACCAACGCTGTATTGTAAGGGTAGCTCATTGTAAGTTGGGGACCTACTGTCTTATGTAATAACAATTGGATTCTTAAAAGTAATTTTTATCATAAATTTTTTTAACTCGCTGCTTTATTAGAGTTTCATTCTTACTTACTTTACAGTACAATTTACTAGTGTTGCATCTCCTGTAACCTGCAGCTACAATAGAACTCCTGTTTTCTGAAATGTTTGTGACCAGATCCTTGTTGAAGTCTGAATTTATTGGAAACCTGGGATTGAAGCCAGAAAATGACCGTAATGTAACGAATACAGTTGACACTGATTTTTTTTTTTTTTTATCTTTTGCACAACATTACAACATTTTGCTGACAGTGTCTGCATAAAACTAAAATGATCATTCTGGGCCACTATATCATACACAGGTTTTTGCACAAGATATAGTACTGTACAAAGTTACAGTATACTGTATTCTATAATAATGTTTTGACTTTCCACTTTGTACACGGTGCACTGTTTTCATTCTCTGCATACAATAAAATTAAGGAGAATTCGCTGCTTTTTCCTACCAAGCATTGCAATATCCTATCCAAAAATCACTGAGGGTATAATGTGGTCCAAAATGGTGAAAAATTTAAGCAAATAAAGTTCTTTTATCTGAATATTTTAGGTGAATCTGTTAGATTTACCTAAATAGAGATTTAGGGTAAATTTTAGTTCACTAGAGTTTTTGGAGATAGGAAAGTTGAAGTCCCAGTGTATACATATATATTAGTAAGTGATCCTGTACACATTAGTTTGTCTGTGTCAGTCTGCTGTAGAAAGTTCAGGTTTTATGTGTATACAATTATTCATCATGGAATAAAGTAAAGCATGTGAGATATACCAAAGTTTTGTTTTTACCTGTGTTGTGTTGTATTTATTCATGTACTGATGTTACTCTCTTAAGAATGCATTGGGCTACTCTCGTTTTTAAACGCCTTCGTTCATGATAGTTTTGAATTGAATTATTAAATTTTTTCTTTACCACCAAAAAAAAAAATACAAAGAAAGATGTGAAGTGAGGTTGGTGGGTAAATGATTTTAGTAAGTGCATCAACACTTAATGATCCATTTTATAATATATTCTGTATACCTAAGGCAAGTGGGTTCGTATATCTTCTAATGAATTATGCTGTAGTTTGATATATTGGTTATAAAACTAGAAGGGATATTAGTGAAAGTGAGCTTTCCACAAAATTATAAAAGGTGCCTCTTGTGTTACACAATGAAAATGTTCAAACATATGTTTTAAGGTGTGTTGCATTAACAAGTTTGATAGACAGTCTAAGTAATTACAGGTAGCAGATGTGATTTTAGTTTTCTCAATGTAGAAAATCAGAATAAAGTTGATATCTGTAGCCTTTAAATGAAATATTATATTGCAGCTGCTTTGTCAAGTATTAATGTGTAAGATTGTTGGACACTGTATGGCATCACCAAGGAGCACCATTTGTAAAGGGCTTAATAAAGTTAGCTTTTGTAGTAGTGTTCAAATTAGTTGAAAATATTTGTTTCAGTATGAACCACTTGCTATGAAAATACAGTAATTATTGTACAATTTCAGCTCTGAACTGATGATTTGTTAACATGATTTCCAACTGTGTTTATGTTATTTGTGTTTAAAATATCATATATTGAGGTATGTGATCTGGGAAGAGAATCTTCAACTTACACTCTCATTTACTATACAAACTAAGTTTGCTTTAAAATATACTTTAACCTTCTCTAATAAGTCTTAGTCCTTGCAGTGAGAGGAGTTCTGTATTAACTGTTGCATGTATGTTGCCCAGAAGAGCTGTTTATGCATGCATAATGTTTGGTTTAGTCTACTGCCTACTACTCATAAATATTTACATTAATATCTCTTATTTGGACTGATCCAAATGCTAATGTGTCCAAATTGTGGTAGGGTTATGTTCTGATGAACCCATCGTAAGTAAAAAATATAGTGTTTGATATGAATATATGCTGAATAAATAAGTAAATAAACAAGTGATTACTGTAAATAATTAAATATGTACCTGTATTTAAAAGTAAATAAATGAATAAAAATGATGGACTTTCCACCTTCATGCTGGGTAATTGTCTTAAGTTTCTTGTCTAAGGTGATTCCTTTTGCACCATCATAATATAAAGTTGAAATGTCAAACCATTGTAAGTCAAGAACCACCCGTGTAGAAATTTCCTAATATAGATTGGATGCTTCTCCCTTATTTTGGAAAACATGCACATTGCTGATTCTCTGAACTGAAATTGGGAATCTTCATTCTTAACCCTTTCAGAGTTTTGGACGTACTAGTACGGCTTACGCACCAGTGTCCATGACGTACTAGTATGCATAAATTCTAGCACCTTCAAATCTAGTGAGAGAAAGCTGGTAGGCCTACATATGAAAGAATGGGTCTATGTGGTCAGTGTGTGCAGTATAAAAAAAATCCTGCAGCACAAGTCGTTACCATCAAATTACCGCCCAATAAGCCTGACCTCAATTGTAGGCAAATTACTAGAGTCAGTTATAGCTGAGATTATAAGAAGCCATCTCGATAAGCATAGCTTGATTAATGATACTCAGCATGGATTCACAAGAGGCCGGTCTTGTCTAACTATTTATTAACTTTCTTCAGTAAAGCTTTTGAGGCTGTTGACCACAATAAAGAATTTGATATTATTTACTTAGATTTTAGTAAGGCTTTTGATAGAGTTCCGCACCATAGACTGTTAAAGAAAGTGGCAGCTCATGGCATTGGGGGAAAAGTGCTCTTGTGGATCGAGTCATGGCTCACAGACAGGAAGCAGAGAGTGTCCATAAATGGGGTTAAATCCGAGTGGGGATCTGTAACAAGTGGCGTTCCACAGGGATCAGTCTTGGGCCCGTTGTTGTTTATAATATATATCAATGATCTTGATGAGGGAATTACTAGTGATATGAGCAAATTCGCCGATGACACAAAGATAGATAGGATAATTGATTCAAACGTAGATGTTATGGAACTTCAGGAGGATTTAAACAAACTATTCTTGGTCAGAAAAGTGGCAGACGCAGTTCAATGTAGATAAATGCAAGGTTCTGAAGCTTGGGAGTGCCCATAACTCTAGTACTTATAAGTTAAATGATGTAGAACTTAGCCATACAGATTGCAAAAAGGACTTGGGGGTTATGGTGAGCAGCAACCTTAAACCAAGACAGCAATGCCTAAGCGTACGTAATAAGGCAAATAGATTACTGGGATTTATATCAAGAAGTGTAAGCAACAGAAGTCCAGAGGTCATACTGCAGCTTTATACATCATTAGTAAGGCCTCACCTAGATTATGCAGCTCAGTTCTGGTCTCCGTATTACAAAATGGACAAAATTCGTTAGAAAACATTCAGCGTAGGATGACTAAATTAATACATAGCATTAGAAATCTTCCTTATGAAGAAAGATTGAAGACTCTTAAGTTACATTCACTTGTTAGACGAAGAATGAGGGGAGACCTGATCGAAGTGTATAAGTGGAAGATAGGTATTAATAAAGGGGATATTAATAAGGTTTTGAGGATGTCTCTCCAAGAGAGAACCCGCAGTAATGGATTTAAATTAGATAAGTTTAGATTTAGAAAGGACATAGGAAAGTATTGGTTTGGAAATAGGGTAGTTGATGAGTGGAACAGTCTACCTAGTTGGGTTATTGAGGCTGGGACTTTGGGTAGTTTCAAATCTAGGTTGGATAAGTACATGAGTGGGAGGGGTTGGATTTGAGTGGGACTTTCACATCAGAGCTTATTTCTTGGGTGGCATTGAAAATTGGGTTGGGCAAATGTTTTGTTAGTGGGATGAATTGTAAAGGACCTGCCTAGTATGGGCCAGCAGGCCTCCTGCAGTGTTCCTCCTTTCTTATGTTCTTATGTTCTAATGAGAAAAAAAAACTTTAACCGTGTTTTTAGATTAAAACAGAGACTTTGCACTATATTTTCGTATGGTATTTATTGTTGTATTTTAGTTTTCCTGGTCTCATTGTATAGAATGGAAGACATGTTACAGAAATTGAGATGATTTTGACTGGTTTTATAATGAAAAGTACCTTGAAATTGAGCTCAGAGTAGCAGAAATGTTTGATTTTTACCAAAGTTCAAAAGTAAGCAAATCATGCTAAGCGTCCAATACATGTTAACTGGTGAGTCTAATGTTCTTTCACAAGTGTGCCAATATTATTTATACCATTTCTACACTAATGCAGTAGTCTGCATAATAGTAAATCTTATTTTTTTTTGTGAGAATAAAAATTCAAAGTGGAAAGCAAAAAAAAATGTAAGAGGGGCCTGGGGACGTGACTAATGAACAGAAGAAATGTTATTTTAGTACCAGGAATGTCTTTCTTGTTTATTCTGGAACTTATTTGGAAATTGGCATCTTTTGAAATTTGTGTGAAATTGGCAAAATTGCTAAATTTTGACCACTGTATTGGATAGTTGAAATCGGTAAATTGGTGGTTTCTTGAACTCATTTGATAGAAAAAATGGAGTTCTAGCGAAATAGTATGATTTTTGTCGACTAGTATATTGAAATTGGCTGAAAATAGGGCTCAAAGCAGGCAAAATCACCGATGCTTAAACATCTTCGAGACTCCTAACTTCGCGAGAGCATAATTTCATAAGTTTTCCATCAAATTTCATACTTTTGGTGTCATTATGATCAGGAAAAGATTCTCTATCTTTTCATAAGAATTTTTTTGGAGTGGGGGGGGGGGGACCATGAGAACAAGTCTCTGAGAGGGCCTGTGGACCCTGAAAGGGTTAATAAGAAAATTAAAGATTTTGGAAATCTTTTCTAATATAAAATCTCTAAAGACCTAGTTTTTGCTCTTCAGAAATTTAGAATTTTGGAAATCTTTTTGAATTAAAAAAATTAAACAATATTCTCTCATGAAAAAGCATCCAAAAAAAAAAAAGAGAGAGAGAGAGAGAGATTTTCTGAAATCTGTTTTTGAATTTGAGCAATTTTGAATAAAGTAAAAGTTTCAAATAAGAGATAAAGTATTAATGTATGTATTTTTAAAGAGCTTGATGTATATACAGTATGTACTGTTTCTGATGGTTTTTGTTTGATCGTGAAGTGTCTTGTATGTAAGTGTATTAGTCATGTTTTGTACACCTCAGTTAAATGTTTTAAGTAAATCACATTATTTATTTACATGTACTGCATTTTCTGTACAGGTTGACTATATATATTCCATTAGTAAAATGGAATAAAACATGTACAGTGTACATGTTTTACTGTACTGTGCTCGAAATGTAATATTGAGGCCAGACTACTACACAATAAATTATATAGATAAAGACTCCATTTGATATTGCAGTGAGTTTTATTTTTTAATCATAATTTTTAATTGAATTATTGTACAAGTAATGGATTGCATGTTATAAAGATGGCAAGCTCAAATATAGTACAGTATATATAAGAAAAACATTTTTCCTGTACATACATTATATAAGGTTTACTAACGTTTTACTAACATGTGCATATTCTCCTCAAGAAGAAACTTCATAACTCTACCACTGTGTACAGTATATTGTATTTTAATATGCTATACATAATTTAACTTTTATATTGCTCCTGTTTAAAACACTACTCATAGCTATGTAATTTTCATTGTCAGTATATATGTGAAGTTCTTATAATAGCTATATCATACTTTTCCTATTTTTGTTCTTGTAGAAGATAACTCTTTATATCTCATTCGCAGGCTTCTCCCCTCTCTCGAAAGGAATCATATAAAGACCAGAGGCGGAAGTATCGCCGAGAGAAAAAAAGAGTTGCACGAGAACTTCTGAGCACACTGAAAGATCCGGCTGTGGTGGTGCTAGCTGATTGGCTCAAGGTACGAGGTTCACTCAAGGGATGGACCAAACTGTGGTGCGTGCTCAAGCCTGGCATGCTTCTTCTCTATAAGAGTGCCAAAGTTAAGGTATGTGTAGGCCATCTCTGTTTTTGATGACAGTAACAATCTGAGCATTTCAGTGTCATACAAAACCGTCCAGTTGGAACCATTCATTGTTTTAGTCAGTTTTACGAGACCTTGCAACTTGGGAGGTGTGATACTTGGTGAACAAAACATATGTACAGAGGCTCCTCACTTTACAATGGTTCGGCTTACAATATTTCAACTTTACAATAGCACGATAGTGATGCACATTCTGTACTGTACAGTACTGTACATTTGTTGATAGGATAAACTTGTGTTCATTTATTTGATTTTCAATTAGTTACAGTAGTTATTTATTTACTTATTTATACACATTCGACTTAAGATATTTTCAACTTACAGTGGGTTCATCAGAATGTAATCACATTGTAAGTCAAGGAGCACCTGTACTGTATAGTGTTTTGAGGAAGAATATGCATGTGATTCTGGTTATATGTGGGAACCGTCATTGATAGGATAAAGATAAATTTAATGTCCTAATACTTTGTACAGAGCAGCCACTGGGTGGGCACTGTATTGCTGAACACATGTGAACTAATTGAGCGGCCATCAAAAAAAGATGGATTCTGTTTCAAGCTCTTCCATCCTCTTGAGCAGTCCATCTGGGCTACAAAGGGACCTGAGGGGGAAACAATGGGTAAGTACACCAGCAGAGGCATTGTCAAGCATAGGAATTAATGATTACAAAAAATTGATTTGTACCAGTGCAAATGGCTTTTTTAATTCTTTACAGAAAATCTCTTTTAATTTTTGTGATTTTATTTAAATCCATTTGGATTAATTAAAAAACACTTGAATTTTAATAACTTTGTTGAAATTTAATAAACTTTTTATTTAAATTTTCCCCTTACACAGTCCCATATAAACTTTTTTTGTTTAATATTTATCAATCCAGTTTTCTTTCAAATCCTTAATAGTTTTCTTTGTGTATTTTTTAAACAAAGTTAAATTTTTTTTACAACTGCTAAAACCCTTAAATTAGTAACTCTCCTGCTATTATCTAAAATTTCAAAAAAAAATAAAATTTGATTTTTTTTAATTTTAATAGTTTTGTGAGAAAATTATTCCCGGGGGAAGTTGGAAGAAAAAGTTTTCCCAAGCAGTGAAATAAAAAGGTTTTTAAAAGTAGAATTTCCTGGGGGGGGAAAATAAAATTAAAAAAAGGGGGGAAAATTTTAATTTGGGTGATTGTTTGAATTTGGTATGGGAAAAAGTTGTGAAGGAAAAGGAAATTTTGGTGTTTTAACGAAAAGAAGTTTTAACCAAGTGAAAAAAAAGGTGGGAATTGCTGGGGGGGAGGAGAAGAAAGGGGGTTAAATTTGGGGATATTAAGGTTTTCAAGATTGGAATAAAAATTTTTGGATGGGATTTGGGAGGGAAAATGGTTTAAAAGATAAATTTTAGGTGGTGTTAAGCAAATGTTTAGAAAGTTTTGAACCAAGTGAGAAAATAATTGTTGTGGGGAACCTGCTGAAGGAGGTGTAGTAGGTAAGAGTGGAGTGCCAGGTGTAAATTATAATGAGAATTTAAAGATTTATCAAGGACTGAATAAAATTTTTGACTGGGCATTTTCTGTAGCTACAAATGGATAATTACATATACTGTATATACTCTTACTGTCTTTTTTTAATATTTTTTGCACTAGTACTAAATAATACCAACAGGAGCAGTTATGCAACCACTTCCTTCATCACACCTCATCTTCCGAGCTCCGTCCCAGGCAGCAGGGAAGTGCTGGATGGATGCCCTGGAGCTGGCTGTTAGGTGCTCCTCGATTCTTATCCGGTCCATGACATCTTCAAATAAGAGTGAAGCCAACAATTCTATTAACTCTTCAACTCTTGCTGCTGATAAGTGGAATGACTCAGATTATGAGAAACACTTCAAGGACCAAGGTGAGTATTTGTCGAGTTTATGGTTTAGAAAGTTATAGAAGATATATTGTGTTATAATATGTGTATCTAAATAGCTCTTTTCATCGGAATGTTTAGCTGTTAAAATTTCAATGTGACTGTCTAGAACAATTTCAAAGCCTTGTGTACCATTAGGATAATATAAAGAAATGTGGTTGTTATGTTGTAAAGAGCTTGTGTATTGTGTTGAAGATTGTACACTTACCAGTGTTTCTCTCCTCTCACCCCTTCCTTCTACCTCGTCGGCTGCTGCTTCCTCTCCATCGCTGTTACGGTTGATTCCGTTGCCTTTGTAATTCACCTTGGATATTGTGCTTTGCTTGCCTGTTCTATTCACACAAATGCATTTGCCTTTCACTTAACAAACAACTGAATTTTTGCATGCTGTGTATAAAACTAAAAATGTCAACTAACTTAAACATATAATGCATCATTTGTTTGTAATTTCTTTGGAGTGACCTTGATCATACTCTAATACAAAAAAATCCAACAAATGTTGCCTGTTAAATGATTCTTGGTCCATAAAACTGTCTCCTGTAGTAAATATAATATTGAATGGTCCAATGTATTCTAAATGACCATTGGCACATTGAGTTGTTAAATCTAGATATATCTGATGATTCAAGCACTGGTATTAGTCCTGAAAGTAGCCCAGTAGCATCACCTCAGTCAGTATGGCGGGACTGTGTCATTCAGCTTGCTGGTGTTTCCAGTGTTGAATGTACACCTACTCATAGGATCCTTGTGAGCAGTGGAGTAAACAGAGATCCATCTCCCACTCCGTATTATCGTAAGCTGGCAGCAGCTATTCACATGGCTGATCAGGAACTCATGGGAGAATCCTCCAATCCAAGAATGTCATTAACTCCTGAGCCTACCAGTGTTTCTGAACATTCACAAGCAAACACACCTAAGATGCAGCCCACCCAGAAGAACAACTCTGTGAGGGCGACTCCCAAGATTCATAAAAAGACTTCAAGCTGAAAAAGAAGGGTAGATGATAATGTTATGTGCATTGTTGCAGTTCTGAGATTGAATCTGTTGCACTGCGAGTTAGTGACTCGGTTTCATTTTGAGCAGCATTATGTAATATGAATGTTGCGCATACATGCATGAATATTGGCTGTTTACAGATAATATATTGAATATTTTGTTATACACTACACTATAAGAATGAATTTGGAGAGTTTGTGTCATACTACTTTAAAGCTTTTAATTCTTATTCTCTTTGTATTGTTTTATTTTTATCTGCTACTGAGATTGAATAGGCTCCCCATGACAGACATAATGGAAGTTGCCTCATGTTTATTCTATTTATTGCCAACTTGGAAACAATCTGTTGATACAGCTGTAGATAGGCTTCACAACAGGTTTATATTTGATCAATGCTTTCTTTTGATAAGTATTTCTCATATTTAGATGCCTTGAAAATTATTAATTGCTTATGAGGCCAAGAAAGCTGCTTCAGAGCCATTTAGCAGCTAACAGTAAAAAAAAAGTTGCAGATTGCCTGTTATTTGTCCCACAGATTTTTTTTCTTTTGTGCAACCAGTTCCAACCTTACCCCAGCTCCTAACCTGCAGACCTCACCCTCCCCTCTCCTAAACCCCACAGACTTGGACGATGCAAGCCACACAGATGAGAATGAATACCATCGTGAATCTGGACATTTTTCTGGAGCAGAGGCAATGTCTGGGACAGAATCAGAATCTGAGGATGGCTCTCACAAAGGTGATGAAGAAAGGAGAAATGGGGAAGAGGAGGACGTAAAAGATGATCAGACTCCTATAGAGACTACTTATGTGGTTTCTAAGGAAGGGGAAATGGGAGAGGTGAGTTTTATATTACTAATGTAAAAAAAAATTATCTAGTACTGTAGTATCATTTATAATAAAATATTTTATGCTATGGTATAACTGACATTGTGTTACACACCGCTATATTAGTATTCATTGCACACTGATTTTAGAACTTGTAAAAATCATATATCTGTATCCTTTTTAACTTGTTAATGTAATTGTTTAAAGGTTTATTTCCGAGTTCAGTATGATAAAGTATTTCATGTTTTACCAGGGAGAGAATTGGTTAGTTCTTAAAATATAATAAACTCAGAACCTTATTACAGGTGCTTGATTAAATCTTCTATAGGTATGCTGTAGTTTACATAAATTAATTCATATTATAAAGCCATAAGAGTTTCTTTTGCTATATAAAAATAATGTAATACAGTGGACCCCCAGTTCCCGATGCTATAGGTATCCGATAAATCCGGTAGCCGATGCATTTGATCGAAAAAAATTTGCCTCGCTTCCCGATACAAAACCCGGTATGCGATACGATTCGTACGAGACGTGTCCAGTGTTTACAAGCCAGCCAGTGTGTGCGCATCTAAGGATACATTCGGTACATTCTATATTATCCATATTATCACTGTTTTTAGTGCTTGTTTCTGCAAAATTAGTCACCATGGGCCCCAAGAAAGCTTCTAGTGCCAACCCTTCAAGACCAAGGGTGCTAATGACTATTGAAATGAAGAAAGAGATAATTGCAAAGTATGAAAGTGGAGTGCGTGTATTGGAGCTGGTCAGGTTGTATAGTAAACCCCAATCAACCATCTCTACTATAGTGAGCAGGAAAATGGCAATCAAGGAAGCTGTTCTTGCAAAAGGTGCAACTGTGATTATGAAACAGCAACCACAAGTGTTAGAAAATGTTGAGAGACTCTTATTGGTGTGGATAAATGAAAAACAGATAGCAGGAGATAGCATCTCTCAAGCGATCATTTGTGAAAAGGCTAGGCAGTTGCATGACGATTTGGTAAAGAAATTGCCTGCAACTAGTGGTGATGCGAGTGAATTTAAGGCCAGCAAAGGTTGGTTTGAAAGATTTAAGAATCGTAGTGGCATACATAGTGTGATTAGGCATGGTGAGGCTGCCAGTTCAGACCACAAAGCGGCTGAAAAATATGTGCATGAATTCAAGGAGTACATAGAGGCTGAAGGATTGAAACCTGAACAAGTGTTTAATTGTGACAAAACAGGCCTGTTTTGGAAGAAATTGCCAAGCAGGACCTACATTACTCAGGAGGAAAAGCTACCTCAAGTCCTAATGGAGGGGGATTCCCCTTCTAAACAATAGGTTCAACACACTCCCCTCCTCCCATCCCATCAATCATCACCAGATCTTCATTAAAGGTAAGTGTCAATTATTCTTTTGTTATTATTCTATTGTTATTGTTGTTATTGTAATTATTCTATTGCATTAAACTTAATATTTCATGTGGTAAAAGTTTTTTTTTTTCACACTTTGGGTGTCTTGCACAGATTAATTTGATTTCCATTATTTCTTATGAGGAATTTTGATTCGCGTTCCGATAATTTTTGTTTACGATGAGCTCTCAGGAACGGATTAATATCGCGAACCGGGGGTCCACTGTATTTGTTTTGGGCTGTTGCCAGTTTTCTCAACTCCTGTCATGAGTGCCCAGGAAACAATTTGTCTGTAAACTCATGAATCGAAGCTTGATGGCATACAGGAAGGCCCCATTTGTACGGGTCTTAGGTTCCTGATGCTGTACAGAAAGCAAAAATTGCTGGCAGGTGGAAAAGAGTGTTTTTTCATTATCGAGTGTTTCTAAAAACATGATAACGTGTTTACACTATCATGTATTAAGTCCTCACTACAGCTAGGCATAGAAAACAGATAAAAAAAAGTAAAATAAATACACAGTATTTTTTTATTATTAACACACTGGCCGATTCCCACCAAGGCAGGGTGGTCCGAAAAGAAAAACTTTCACCATCATTCACTCCATCACTGTCTTGCCAGAAGGGTGCTTTACACTACAGTTTTTAAACTGCAACATTAACACCCCTCCTTCAGAGTGCAGGCACTGTACTTCCCATCTCCAGGACTCAAGTCCGGCCTGCCGGTTTCCCTGAATCCCTTCATAAATGTTACTTTGCTCACACTCCAACAGCACGTCAAGTATTAAAAACCATTTGTCTCCATTCACTCCTATCAAACACGCTCATGCACGCCTGCTGGAAGTCCAAGCCCCTCGCACACAAAACCTCCTTTACCCCATCCCTCCAACCTTTCCTAGGCCGACCCCTACCCCGCCTTCCTTCCACTACAGACTGATACACTCTTGAAGTCATTCTGTTTCGCTCCATTCTCTCTACATGTCCGAACCACCTCAACAACCCTTCCTTAAAATATGATGCCAGTCGCCCTTCCCTTACGCATCTGTTGTGCAAAAATAACCGAAAAGCACTAAAAGCACTGAACATAATGAACAACAGCTCAGTTGAATGCCAGTAAAAATATGGAATACCAAAAAGAGGGTGCTGTATGCACGGGGCCCACTTCTACTGATGACATCAGTGAAGAAAAAGACACTTTGAAGAAGCTTCTAGTGGAACAGTGTTTTAATCTATGTTCATCAATACTTTAATAAAAATCAACACAGATTAAAAGTTGACCTATTAAAGGCTTGTTTTTTATTTAGAAGTTTATAAATTAGAAAACAATTATTTTAATTTTTTATTTTATTCTCGTGTACTAGAGTACATGTGGTGACTGTCTTTAAATATCATTAGTATTTGGGCTTCACATATTTAACAAATTTTGCTAGGTGCCCAATTATTGCAGTAAATAAATACATACTGCATAAGTTAGTCTAATGCAAAAAGATAATATTAATTTTTATAATTCTTAGATTATTTTGTGGTTTTAATAATGCATCAATCTATTTTCTTGGATGTATAACTTGTCCAAACAAATTGATTGATTGATGTCTTCATATTTCAGGCTGGAGAACAAGTTGAAGAATTAGAAGAAGAAAACAAGTCTCTGATTTGGTTCCTATTAAAACAAGTTCGGCCAGGGATGGACTTGTCTAAAGTGGTGCTGCCGACATTTATTCTTGAGCCAAGATCCTTCCTTGACAAACTTTCAGACTACTATTATCATGCTGATCTGCTCTCAAAGTTAGTAGTGTATTTTAGCTTATCTTGTCAAGTGGAAAGTCTGATTCTTATTGTATCTTAAGTGATAAATCACATAAAATAATGCCAATGAATTTCTCAGTTTTCAGACATCTGCTACTATATTATTAACTGACAAATATTGTCTACTGTGCACTCAGTAAGCAGAATGTCTAGGAAACTTTCGATATAGAGTTTGTAATACTTTTCTAACGAAACAGCTATCCTACCTCACAACACCCTTAAAGTGACTAACAAAATAGATTTCCAAGTCAGTGTAGTAGTGGTGTTAAGTAACTTGTAAATTGCCTACTGTGAGAATCATAGGCATAGGGGAAACAGGAAAAAACTTCGTTAAACTTGCTTCTTTAAAAATATGGCTACATTAATATTAATCATACAGTAACATATTTAATGATAATTTCATGGGGTTAACAGGTTAGAATCCTTTTCAGTATTGACAAGTGTGTTGTTGGAGGTGACTAAACTGTCAGGTGCTGCATTGAAAAAAATTACTAACAGTATGTTTACTGTTAGGCGACTAAAATGCCGGGAGCAAGGGGCTGGTAACCTCTTCTCCTGTATATATTACTAAATGTAAAAGGAGAAACTTTCGTTTTTCCTTTTGGGCCACCCCGCCTCGGTGGGATACGGCCGGTGTGTTGAAAGAAAGAAAGAAAGAAATGTTTACTGTTCCTGTCTTATAGTATTTTAGTCTGTTTCTGCATGTTTGAAACCCCTAATTACAATTATTTTCATTGCTGTGGTCACTTTTCATTACTAGTTAGCACCTTTTATATATATAATTGACTCCCTCAGTTATCTTATATTCTGTTTTCCATGTGCTGTTAAGCATTTGGTTGTATGTATTGCTGTTAATTATTTTTGTCTTAATCTTGAATGTCTATTATAAATTGGAGTATTTCTTTTACCAGTATTAAAAATCCTCCATCCTTCTTTTCTGCTCTCTTCTCCACCCTGAGTAGTTAACCTTGAAGACTTTTTTCCACTCTGATTTCAGCCAGACTTGCTATGTCAGGGTTCTTTTTTTGAGGTAACTCAATCTTATTTTTCTAAACACTACTGCCATCTCCCACTGAGGCAGAGTGATGACAAAGAAGAAGACACTTTCACAGTCATTTATTCAATAACTGTCTTGCCAGAAGGGCACCAACATCACAGTTCAGATGACCTTCTGAACTGCAGCATCCCCACCCCTCCTTCAGAGTGCAGGTACTGTACTTCTCACCTCCAGGACTCAAGTCCAGATAACTGTGTCTTTGAATTCCTTCATAAATATTACCTTCCTCACACTCCAAGAGCATAAAAATCATAAACTACTTGCCTTCACTCACTCCTATGTAACATGCTGTCACAAGCCTGTTGGATGTCCAAGCCCCTAGCATTCAAAACCTATAACCCCTCTTTTTAACCTTTCCCAGGATGACCCCCTACCCCTCCTTCTCTCTACCCCAGATTTATACATCCTCCTAGTCATCCTAATTTTCTCCAGCCTCTCTGAATGACTAAACCACTTCACCAACCCCTCCTTAGCGCTCTTGAATAATATTTTTGGTGACTCCACTCCTAATCTCTAAACTCTGAATATTCTGCATAATATTCACACTACACATCACCCTCAAACATGACATCTCCACTGCCTCCAACCTTCTCCTCACCACAGTATTCAAAACCCACTCTTCACACCTCTACAACAGTGCTAGCAAATAAGCTACTAAGCACAAAGCAACTAACCAGGAAGCTATGTAGACAAGGCTGGAGAATGCTGGCTTGGCTGTGGGTTAGCATCCCATAGGCCTCCATGTGGTTCACACATTGCCTAGCTTGGTAGAAATAATCTCCTTATATCTGCGTAATTTTCACAATCATGCCCACACCGATGTCACCATTTATCGTGAGGGTTCGTCAGGAGATGTTGGAATAATACACATGTTGGATGTCTTGGAGGCTTATAATTAAGAGTCTTGAAGAGTAGTCAGACCTTGCCTTGTCGAGTCTGCCTAGTGTGGAACTGAGAGGGAGGCCTGTAACTGGCGGCTCACATGTGAGGGACTCGTGACATCACAGCAAGGGACCCTTACTATAAATAGCTGGGATTATCTTAGTATACTACACAGTAACATTACTGAGACTGGTACATTCCCCTTTTTGCCTACATGGATAACTGTTAAATCCATTTGTTTCTTAGGCTTTCTCAACCCATTTACACTGTATCTCCAAAACTCTTTCTTATTCTCAACAAAATTTATTGATAAAACATCTCTCACTCTCTCATTAGCTCTCCTTTTGCACTCTCTCAGTGCTCTTTTAGCTCTTCATATACTCCTCCCTTTATATATCACTTCTATATTATAAAAACCTTTCATATGCCAACTTTTTCTCCCTTACAACTCTCTCTACCATATTATTCCACCAATCACATCTCTCTTGTACCCACCCTCCTATACCCACAAACTTCTGCTGCACACTTTGACACTGCATTTCTTTTAAATTTAGTAATTTATACAGGAGAAGGGGTTACTAGCCCTTTGCTCTTTACCCTAACTTTTTTTTTTTAACACAACGACCATTTCCCACTGAGGCAGGGTGACCCAAATAGAAAGAAAAATACTTTAATCATTCAACACTTTCACCACTACTCATACATACTCACTGTCTTTGCAGAGGCACTCAGATACGACAGTATAGGAGTCCCTCCAAACTGCCAATATCCCAGACCCCTCCTTTAAAGTGCAGGCATTGTATTTCTCATTTCCAGGACTCGAGTCCGGCTAACTGGTTTCCCTGAATCCCTTCACAAAATATTACCCTCCTCACACTCCAACAGCTCGTCAGGTCCCCAAAACCATTTGTCTCCATTCACTCTTATCTAACACGCTCATGCATGTTTGCTGGAAGTCCAAGCCTTTCGCCCACAAAACCTCCTTTACCCCCTCCCTCCAACTTTTTCGAGGACGACCCCTACCCCTCCTTCCTTTCCCTACAGATTTATACACTCTCCTTTAATTTATAAACTTTCATTTCTCTCCTACTTACCTATGACCTTCTCCTTGTACTGTATCTCCTTCTTATTAAATAATGAGCATATAGATCTGTCACCCCTCTAGAAAGATGAACATCTATCTGATACTCTGTTCCCCTACATATGTTTCAGTTTTGTTTCTTTGTTTTCTGTTGTCTTCCTCTTCCCTTCTTTTGTGGGTCATGTGTACTTGACATGTCCTTGCAACTATCCTGTTACCTTATGTGCTTGACACACACTAGCTGTTCTACCTGTGTATGTTGCTCATAGCATCTTCTTATCCTTCTGTATTCTATTAATAATGAGAAAAAAGTTTATCCAGGGTCCAAATGGATAACAAGACAAAATTTAAGCAAGTTAAATCTATGATACTCAGTGAGCTTTGAGATATGTTGTTTCCATAAAGTGGAAATTATAGTTATAGAACTCGTTTTTGCACATTGCAACAAGGATTTTGATTGGTTTTATGATGGAAAGTACCTCAAAATTGAACTCAAAGTAGTGGAAATGTTTGAGTTTTGATGTTCAAGAGTAAAGAAATGACATTGTCCAGTATGTGTCCAGCTGGTTGGTCTAATATGCAATCATGAATGGGTCGACATTATTTATACAATTATTACAATAATGCAGTAGTCTACATAACAGTACATCTTCTATTTTTTTGTGTGAATAAAATATCAAAATGGAAAGCAAATGTAATATAAGAGGGGCCTGGAGACGTGACTAATGAACAGAGAAAATGTTATTTTAGTGCCAGGAATGATGCATTGTTTATTCTGGACCCTATTTTGAAATCGGCATCTCCTGAAATTTGTGTGAAATTGGCCAAATTACAGATTTCTGACCACTTTATTGAGTAGTTGAAATAGGTAAATGGACTACTAGGTAGAAGGACTACTAGCAAAATACATAGCTACGAGTTTGGTAGACTGGAACAATGGAATGGGCCAAAAATAGGATGTCAAGTGGGTGAAATTGCCAATGCATAAATATTGCCATTGAGTTAAGTGTATTCTAACCTAACCACTCTGTAATCCAGCAAAATCACTAATCCAGCACCCTACAGGTCCTGATGGTGCCGAATTAGAGATGGTCATTATGTATTATAGCAAATCAATGCATTAATTTCTATCACTGTCAGTACTCACCCACATTTTCATTACCTGTCCCCCCACCCGAAAAAAAAAAATACATCATAGTAAATTTATTTTCTGATCTTTTCTAAACTGAGAGTTTAGGTGTGAGATAGCTGGAACTATATGCGTAAACATACTTCACAACACAGTTGCCATATACATTTTTACATATGAGTGCAGGCTGTGACACTAACAAAAACGTGTGTGCAAACAGAGCCGTACAAGAAGATGACCCATTCACACGTATGAAGCAAGTTACCAGGTGGTACCTCTCAGGATTTTATAAGAAGCCGAAGGGACTCAAGAAGCCTTACAATCCCATTCTTGGGGAAACGTTTCGCTGCTATTGGAGACATCCCAATGGATCACGCACCTTCTATGTTGCAGAGCAGGTACAGTATGTTGAAACATAATATTGCTTCAGTTAAAATACAGTTTAGATTTTAATTAAAATTAATAATGACTGCATCCTAGGTAGTAGGTTGGTAGACAGCAACCACCCAGGGAGGTACTACCGTCCTGCCAAGTGAGTGTAAAATGGAAGCCTGTACTTGCATGTTTCATAAACATGCAAGATTTCAGTTACGTCTTGCTACTTCTACTTACAGTTAGGTAACACTATACATACATGTACACCTACCATCCGACTTACGACCTGCTCGACATATGTCTACTCGACTTACGACTGTGCATCTGGCAGCTGGGCTGGGCCGACTGATGCACACCACTGTACAATATTTGACAATACTCGCGGCGGCATCAGCAGCATCATACTGTATTAACTGTACTAACTGGACAGTAAATTTCACCATGGCCCCTAAGATGAAGTCTGAATCTTGCACTGGAGATTGTGGCAAGAAAGGCTCTTATTCTCGAACTCTATTTGTTTTCACTGTTGCACATAAACCTGTCTGTATCTGTCTGCCTGTATATCTGTGTATCTCTGTGTGTCTGTGTGTCTGTTTATCTGTCTGTCTGTCTTTCTGTCTACCTGTGTGTCTGTCTTATGTCTACCTGTGTGTCTGTCTTTGTTTACCTGTGTCTGTCTACCTGTGTGTGTCTTTCTGTCTACCTGTGTGTCTGTCTACCTGTGTATCTGTCTACTTGTGTGTCTGTCTTTATGTCTACCTGTGTATGTCTTTCTGTCTACCTGTGTGTCTACCTGAGTGTGTCTACCTGTGTCTGTCTGTCTTTCTGTCTGCTTGTCTGTCTCAGAGCCACTCATTAAGAGTGTAATTGGTCTTGAAGATGCCATATTAATAATGATAATAACACAATAATAATCACTGAGGCGCATTAAATGTGTATAAAACGTTGATATAGACATTTTGCTTAATCCATCTATGATTTCTTTTTCAAAATTATATAATAAACATGCTACATAACATATAAACATATAAATTAACAAATATGAGATGTTTTTCTGGTCGGCTTGACAGAGTGAACAGGAATCATTCGTGTCCGGGCTGACAACAACGTTTGTTTACATAACTCGCCAACCTTCTACACACTCATTCGTTTATTCATTTAATCTTGTTTACTCACAAGCATATATCTATACACACACCCCCTTGGGTTTTCTTCTATTTTCTTACTAGTTCTTGTTCTTGTTTAGTTCCTCTTATCTCCATGGGAAAGTGAAACAGAATTCTTCCTCCATAAGCCATGCATGTCATAAAAGTCGACTAAATTCCGGGAGCAAGGAGCTAGTAACCCCTTCTCCTGTATACATTACTAAAGTTAAAAAGAGAAACTTTTGTTTTTCTTTTTGGGCCACCCTGCCTCGGTGGGATATGGCCGGTTTCTTGAAAGAAAAGAAGGAAGAAGAAACACGCAGAATACCAGGTTTATCTTGCAACTTCTACTTACACTTAGGTCACACTATACATGCATGTACATGCATCTTCTTTCTTCTTTCAACACACCGGCCGTATCCCACCGAGGCGGGGTGGCCCAAAAGGAAAAACGAAAGTTTCTCCTTTTACATTTAGTAATATATACAGGAGAAGAGGTTACTAGCCCCTTGCTCCCGGCATTTTAGTCGCCTCTTACAACACGCATGGCTTACGGAGGAAGAATTCTGTTCCACTTCCCCATGGAGATAAGAGGAAATAAACAAGAATAAGAACTAGAAAGAAAATAGAAGAAAACCCAGAGGGGTGTGTATATATGTGCTTGTACATGTATGTGTAGTGGGACCTAAGTGTAAGTAGAAGTAGCAAGATGTACCTGAAAACTTGCATGTTCATGAGACAGAAAAAAGGACACCAGCAATCCTACCATCATGTAAAACAATTACAGGCTTTCGTTTTACACTCACTTGGCAGGACGGTAGTACCTCCCTGGGCGGTTGCTGTCTACCAACCTACTACCTAGGATGTACATGCATATATATATATATACATACCTATCTGGGTTTTCTATTATTTTCTTGTTCTTCTTTATTTCCTTTTATCTCCATGAGGAAGCAGAACAGAAGCCATGCGTGTCATAAGAGGCAACTAAAATGCTGGAAGCAAGGGGCTAGTAACCCCTTCTGTATATATTACCAAATTTAAAAAGAGAAACTCATTTTTCTTTTTGGGCCTTGGTGGGAACCAGCTGGTTTGTTGAAAGAAGAATATCTTTTGTTGCAGAGTATCAGATTTGACATATTTCACACTGTGCCTCCTTATATGTATCATCAGTGAACATATTATGATTATTAATTTAATAATGGGTTTTAAGTTTAGTACTGTTATTGCTTTGCAAAATTTTATAAAGTGATATTTTGTATTTCAGGTGTCACATCATCCTCCAGTGTCTGCAATCTATGTAACCAATAGACAAGAAGGATTTTCACTTACTACTACTGTTTTAGCCAAATCAAAATTCTATGGTATGCATTTTAATAACATAATCACATAAAGAAGAATAAAAAGGCACAGTACTGTGACTGGAACAATACACAAATAACCCGCACATAGGAGACTAGTTAATGGACCAAGTCAGACCGAAACATCAACATAAGTTTCATTCTTCTTTGTGCTGATTATTTGTGTATAATCACATGCTGTCATTATGTACCCTTGGTAGGGCTATGCCTTATATTTTTTTTCCATCTTTATTTACTTTTTATACACTTATTTACTTATTCTGCCATTTTTACTCGTACACCTTGGTGTTATCTTATACTTGCAGCAGTTTGCGCTATAAGTAGTGGGGTATTCAATCCTTTGACATTGAAAAAGCCCCTGTACTCTGCCCTAGGCCCTGACTTATGAAAGCCTTATTCATCAAGAACTGCAAGAAACTACTATCTCGTGCCATAACTATTCTATGGAGGAGGAGCCTGAAGACAGGAATCATCCTACACTCATTTTAAACCCACTGACATAGCCCCACTCCACAAAGGTGGCAGTAAAGAAAGAAACTATAGACTGATAGTGCTGACAGCCCACATTATCTTAGGAAGCAAGATTAATAATCACATGGCATCTCAGCAGTTACACAGCCCAGGGTAGCATGAGTTTATAGCAGGTCACTCCTGCCTCTTGCAGTTGCTTGATCATTACATGATGTGAGATGCAATGGAAGACAGGCAAAATGCAGATGTAGTTTACATTGATGTTGCAAAAGCCTTTGACAAGTGTGACCATGATGCAATCATTAATAAAATGCATTCAAAATGAATAGCTAAAAAAGCACAGTAGTGAACAGTCAAATTGGAGTGCACCATAGTGAAAAGCTGTGTTTTCCAAGGCACCAGACTGGCCTGTTTCTAATTCTCATATCCATCTTAGGCAGAAGCATAAATCATAGCACCCATATAATTTTTTGCAGATGATACTGAAATCTGTATGAGTGGCATCCACTGAGGACATGGCTAACCTCCAAGCTGATATAAATAAGTCTTCAGTGTGCTACCGACAACAATAAGATATTCAGTGAGGTCAAGTTTCAGTAACTCTTGTTATGGAAAGATCGAGGAAGTATAGATGAGCAATGTACTCTTTTTAAGGCACCTATAACAGATTTTTTTATATATATAAATTTGGCACCCCAGAACCAAATTGTTTGTAGAAGATGAATTATATCATATGGACTTTCATTTGAATCCTCTATGATTTATTCAGTAGAGGAGAACTATTAAAAGAATGATCCTGAATGTATATCCTTCTTTAGGTGTCCATTCTTTGTGGGAAATAGCTAATGTGATAAAAAATCTACTAAAGGTTAATTGAGCCATATACACCTACCATCCGACTTACGACCACTCGACTTACGACCGTGTTTTTTATGCCAAATTTCTGGGAAATAAACAACTATTTGTGTTGTACACAGTGTTTATCCTAAACCTTACAGTATAAAATACAGTACTAACAGCATAAAAAGTAAAGTAAAACATGAAATACCAAAATAGAACAATAAAATAAAGTCATTACAAAAATGTGATGTTGATATTCAGTAGTAAAGTTCGACTTACGACTGGTTTCTCGGAACCGAACTCGGTTGTAAGTCGGATGGTAGGTGTATACCAAGAGTACAGTTGTGTCCACCTTAATATTCGTATTAACTGATATTGCTATCTCTTTATCACTGTTTTTTAACTAACTGATCAAAATACCTGCTGCAAAAATTCCAGTATTCTCTCTACATTATTTTACTTTAATTATATCCCTACATATATGAGGATCTAGGTAGTAGGTTGGTAGACAGCAACCGCCCAGGGAGGTACTACCGTCCTGCCAAGTGAGTGTAAAACGAAAGCCTGTAATTGTTTTACATGATGGTAGGATTGCTGGTGTCCTTTTTTCTGTCTCATGAACATGCAAGATTTCAGGTAGGTCTTGCTACTTCTACTTACACTTAGGTCACACTACACATACATGTCACATATACAGTGGACCCCCGCTTAACGATCACCTCCAAATGCGACCAATTATGTAAGTGTATTTATGTAAGTGCGTTTGTACGTGTATGTTTGGGGGTCTGAAATGGACTAATCTACTTCACAATATTCCTTATGGAAAAAAATTCGGTCAGTACTGGCACCTGAACATACTACTGGAATGAAAAAAGTTCGTTAACCGGGGGTCCACTGTATATACACACCCCTCTGGGTTTTCTTCTATTTTCTTTCTAGCTCTTATTCTTGTTTATTTCCTCTTATCTCCATGGGGAAGTGGAACAGAATTCTTCCTCCGTAAGCCATGCGTGTTGTAAGAGGCGACTAAAATGCCGGGAGCAAGGGGCTAGTAACCCCTTCTCCTGTATAAATTACTAAATTTGAAAAGAGAAACTTTTGTTTTTCTTTTTGGGCCACCCTGCCTCGGTGGGATACGGCCGGTTTGTTGAAAAAAAAAAAAATATATGAGGATCATAGACATTAAAATAAATGATAGTTAAACATGAAAGCAACAATCTTATTAATTACATAAGACCTTGGCTCATGTTTTAGGGTTTAATTTATTAATACAGCCCTTAGAATTTTGCATTTGGGTCATAATTATTATCTTTTTAAGGTAATTCAACTTCTGCTATATTGGATGGCAATGTCTTACTAACATTGCTACCCCGAGGAGAAGATTATGTCATGAACATGCCGTATGCTCACTGTAAAGGCATCCTGATGGGCACACTGACTATGGAACTTGGTGGGAAAGTCACTATAGACTGCGAGAAGACTGGTTACAGAACAGAGCTAGAATTCAAGTTACGGGTAAGAAAACCAAGTGCAAGTGTTTATTAGTTTGTCTCGTTCTTTATTGGATAGGTTGTTTGTATGTTCATATTGTCTTTGATTGTTATGACATCCAAATCTGTTCACTTCCATTAGTCTGAAGACTGGAACAATACACAATTAATCCACACTTAAGAGAAAGAAATTATGACAATGTTTTGGTTCAACTTGGGCCATTAACTAGTTACACTAACACACAAAGGTAAGGGAGACTATATATACTGGCTCTCTTACCTTCAGGTGTTAGTGTGTGATTAGTTAATTAGTTAATACTCATCATGAGTGTCTTTCTCCTACTTGCGGGTAATTTGTGCATTAGTCAGAAGTGTGACTGTTGTTTAACCTTTTTCCTTGTCTTGTACAAGGTTTATTAATTGCTTCTAAAATATGTGTTACTTTTATAATAGTAACTTAAATTTTATTAATTTGACAGCTCCTGTCAACAAGTTATTTGTTTATGCATTCTAATTTTTATGAAAATTCAATTTTTTTTATTATTTTTGGAGTTTCGTTGTGTACATAATTTGTATGCAGTAGAACTCTGCAGAGTAATAGTCCTTGTGGTACAATATATATTGCAGTGTACTAAGTAGAGTACAGCACTTCACACTGGGTAGGGTACAGCACTTTGCACTGGGTAGGGTACAGCACTTCACACTGGGTAGGGTGCAGCACTTCACACTGGGTAGGGTGCAGCACTTCACACTGGGTAGGGTACAGCACTTCACACTGGGTAGGGTACAGCACTTCACACTGGGTAGGGTACAGCACTTCACACTGGGTAGGGTACAGCACTTCACACTGGGTAGGGTGCAGCACTTCACACTGGGTAGGGTGCAGCACTTCACACTGGGTAGGGTACAGCACTTCACACTGGGTAGGGTACAGCACTTCACACTGGGTAGGGTACAGCACTTCACACTGGGTAGGGTGCAGCACTTCACACTGGGTAGGGTGCAGCACTTCACACTGGGTAGGGTACAGCACTTCACACTGGGTAGGGTACAGCACTTTACACTTGATCTTTGATATAATGTAGATAATGATGAGTATTTGCTAGTGTACTGGTACTAGTTTAGCCTCAGTGCTGAGTATGCTGCCTCATCCAGTGAATGTGGGAGATGGTTCTGATGAACACTGATGAATGTGTCTGTTGTGGTCATTTTCTACTTATTCCTGTTTTTTTAATGCTCCTAATATTGTACATTAATTTAGATAAGTGATTTAGATAAATTTAGACAAATGATTAACCATGGGGAAAGGTTTAGGAGCATATTCTTGTTCAATATTCGATATATTTTAGTGAATCAAATTTTGTTTGTGTAAATATATTTTGCATAATAATTATTATTTTGTTTGCAGCCTTTTTTGAGTGGTGGTGATGCCAACAATATGTTGAGTGGAAAGCTAAAGTTAGGAAAAGACACTCTAGCAACCCTAGATGGACATTGGGATGGTAAAATCACCCTCACAGATAAACGAACTGGGGTGAGTGGAATGGTTCTGCCATTTTTAATTTCTCTTTTTTTTTTTTTTAACACTGGCATCTTCTGATGTAAGACTCATACTTAAGAATTATTTCTTTAGCTGATATGTTAGGTTTTTACATTTGTTAGGCCAAAAAAATGTGGAATAATATTCTCTTGATGCAGACATAAAAATCAGTAGGTACTCTCCTTTTAAAGAGTGAGCAAAATTTTTTCATTTTTGGAAAACAAGAATAGTGAAGAGAAGTGTAGAAATTATAGGAGAAATTATTTTGCTCCTGCTTCTCTCTGTTGTTCTTACTTCTGCTACTGCTGTTCCTACTTGTTGGTGATGGTGGCAATAATGACACTGCTGCTGCTGTTCCTACTGTGGCAGCAGTGTTGGCAGCAGCAAGTGGCTGCTGCTGCTGCTGCCACCACCACCACGGTAGTGGTGGTGGCAGCAGTGTCTGGGTGCTACAGCTATTGTTCTTGTTGCTGAAAGGGTGGTGGAGTATGTGCCTACATTAGAAATGACTTAGCTTACAACCCAAGACCTGATTTAAATAACAATAAACTGGAGATTCTATGGTTTGAAGTGCTGCTTCCTAAGACCAAACCCATCTTAGTAGGAACTAGTTACCGCCCTCCTACCCAGGACCAGTTCTTAGAAGACTTTTCCAGAGTCTTGTCCGGAGTTGAAAACAATTGCGAGACAATAATACTGGGCGACTTCAATATCTGTTTTCAGCAGCAAAATAACGGGCTATGCAAAAGGTATAAGCAAATTCTAGGATTAAATAGTTACACTCAACTAATTAATACTCCAACCCGGATCACACAGTTCTCAGCCACCCTAATTGACCACATACTTTGTAACCGCTCTGAGAACATTAGTCAGTCAGGCGTCATTACCACAGGTCTTAGTGATCATTTCATCATTTACTGCACCAGGAAAATAACTAGGGATAGGATAGGCCTACACAGGACAATAAAAATGAGGTCAACTAGAAATACAGTAAAGAAACACTGGTAAATAGGCTACACAATTGTGACTGGACAGAGATAACAAGTTGCACGGACGTAAACGATGCCTGGGAAAAATTCAAAACAATGTTCACTACCATCCTTGATAATATTGCACCAGTTAAAGAGGTTAGGATTAAACGAAGAACTGAACCTGGATGAATACTGAGATATTAGATAATATGAAATTCAGAGACCAGCTGCTAAAAAGATTTAAAGCAAACAGACAGGATATTGCAGCACTAAATGAATTCCAAAGGGTGAGGAACAGAGTACAGAGACTTATAAAAGGAGCAAAGGCAAAGCACTACTGCTCAAAAATTGAAGAGTATAAGCATAACCCAGAAAGCTCTGGCAACAACTAAAACAGTTGGGGTATAGCCATAAGCCAGTAGATAGGTCTAACATAGTACTCACTATCGATAATGAGGTATGCCACGAAACATCTAAGGTGGCAAATTGCTTTAATTCATACTACACATCTGTTGCATCAACACTAGTAAGTAAACTACCAGCTGCATCAAATACCTTTAACACAGACTCTGATAAGTTTCAAACATACTATACCAATAAAGGGGTAACCCCAAACAGTTGTCAACTAGTAAGTGTATCTCATGACTTTATTCAAAAAGAACTAAACAGGTTAAACCCAACTAAGAGCACAGGCCCTGATAACATCCCGTCTAAGTTCCTAAAAGATGGTGCTTCTGAACTGTCAATCCCTATTGCTCACATAATAAATCTATCAATCACCACTAATACAGTACCGGAGGGTTCAAGGAGGCCAGAGTTACTCCTATCTTCAAGAAAAATAGTAGGTCTGATGTAAGCAACTATAGGCCTGTTAGTATACTCAGTATAATATCTAAAATTCTAGAGAGGGCGGTGTATTCTCAAGTAGTTAAGTACCTTAATGACAACAACATTCTCCATAGCTATCAATAGGGCTTTAGAAGATCCTACTCAACCGACACCTCCCTTATTAATTTGATGGATTACCTGAGAACTGAAATGTCAAAGGGGAACCTCATAGGTATGGTAACCTTAGACCTGCAAAAGGCCTTCGATACTGTCAACCACAATATATTATGTAATAAACTTCAAGCTATCGGTATAGGTTCTGTAGACTGGTTTAAGTCCTACCTTAGCAACAGGAGACAAATAGTCAAAATCAACAAAACAGAATCAGAACCCCTGCCGATAACATGTGGAGTTCCCCCTTATTATTCTTATGTTATGTCAATGATATGCCTATCAGTGTCAAGTGCAAACTCCTACTGTATGCAGATGACAGTGCTCTGTTAGTGTCAGGTAAAGACCCACAAGATATTGCTAATGTTTTAACACTGGAACTGGAGTCCTGCAGCAAATGGTTAGTAGACAACAAACTATCATTCCACCTAGGGAAAACTGAAGCCATTCTCTTTGGCACGAAACATAAACTGAGAAGGGTAAATAATTTTAATGTTCAATGTAATGGGGAGCCCATCACTTTGGTTTCATCAGTAAAATATTTGGGAATCCCCTTTGACCCATGCATGTCAGGAGAATTGATAGGGAACAGTGTAGTAAAGAAAGCGAATGCCAGACTGAAGTTTCTGTATAGACAAGCACAGTGTCTACCTACTGAGGCTCGCAGGACCCTATGTCTAGCCCTTATACAATGCCATATGGATTACACTTGCTCTTCTTGGTTACTCTGCCTTGACAAAAAAACTGAAAGATAGACTGCAAATCACCCAGAACAAAATCGTAAGATTCATCCTGGGGCTGGGACCAAGAGAACATGTAGGCCAGGATGAATTACAGCAGTTGGATATGCTGAATGTTGAAGACAGAGTGAAACAACTGAAGCTAAATCATGTTTATAAAATTGCTCACAAACAATGTCCAGAATATCTTGCTGTCAATTTTGTCAAGGTTGGGAACCAAAGCAATCATAGTACTAGGGGGAGAGAGCACAACTTTGTAGTACCCACAGTCAGTGGCCAGGCTTCAAACACCTTTTATTGTACAGCAATAAAGGAATGGAACAGACTACCCGCACATGTCAGAGCCAGTCATAGCGTGAACCAGTTCAAGAAGAGTGCCAAAAGGTGTCTGATGAATGTAGCTACAGAAAGGGAGGGGAATGATTTTCTATTTTTTAGCTAACATACGTGTAAATTTTACCTTATTCCTTGTAATGACCCTCGTATTGTAGATAGTCTTAATGACCTTGGTGTAGCAGATAGTCTTTTTAGTATGATAATAAGATGTTATCTTCATTGTAGAATAATAAGAAAATATTATAACCTTTATACTATAATAATAAGGTAAAAGGACCCCAATGGAAATAAGTCACTCTGTCTGACTTTTTTGGGTTATCCTAGGTTCTCTACACATATGCTGCTATGTATGATAATTCTATGTAACTGTATTTGTGTATACCTGAATAAACTTACTTACTTACTTATGTTTGCTGTTACTGGTGGCGGCGGCGGTGGCGGCGGCGGCGGCGGCTGCTGCTGCGGCTGCTGCTGCGGCTGCTGCTGCTGCTGCTGCTGCTGCTGGTGGCGGTGGCGGCGGCTGCGGCTGCGGCCGTGGCCGCCGCCGCCGCCGCCGCCTGCCGCTGCCGCTGCTGCTGCTGCTGCTGCTGCTGCTGCTGCTGCTGCTGCTGCTGCTGCTGCTGCCGCCGCCGCCGCCGCCGCCGCCGCCGCCGCTGCCGCCACCAGTCAATGCAGAATGTAGATCTTTGCTCCTGAACACTCATGAATGATCCTAGGCACAGTTAACTAGAGTATGACTCAATTATACAGTAGTGTGGCACTTTCTTATGATACATCACAAATATTCACTCTGAAGTATTGTCTTGCTGAGTTACATTCTGTCCTCTTCTGCTGTGGGAGTTGTCAGTATAGTGAGTCCATCTCATATTTGAATGCTTGCCATATCTTTTTTTTCCTTAATAAACCTTTATACATTAATTCTCTGTTTGATACCTCTGCCACTGATACCAAATCCTCCTCCTCCTCCTCCCCCACGGGGCACCTCTTCCTTCCTTTGTTTCCCTTCCTTTCCCACCCCCTTTTCCCCCTTCTCTCTTTTTCCCTTCTCTCCCCCTTCCTTTTTCCCATTCTTTCTTTTTTTTCCCTTCCCCTTTTTCCTCCCCCCTTTCTTCCCCCCCCCCTTTCCTTGTTTCCCCTTTTCCCAAATGGCCTTTTGTCATTGCAGGTTCTGCTTTTTGGTGTTTTTTGGGAAAACTGAGCCAATAGTTACAAAAATTCAAGCTGTGATTATGCTGCATTTTGATTTTTGGGACTTTTTGAGGGAAAATTTAATAGACGGAAATTTTAAATGGAGGTTGGAATTTCAGAGCCTACACACTTTAAGGGTGACTGGAGATTTTTTTGCTTCAGCGGCTCATTGAATTATGATATTTATATTTTTATGGGGGAAATGGAAAGATTGTAATGAATGTGTTTCCCTTTCTTGGGAAACACCCCCCCCCCCCCCCCCCCCCCCCCCCCTTTTTTAGTAAAGTTTTAAAGTGGAAAAAAAAAAAAAAACAAAAAACAAAAAAAATATGGAAAGGGATTTTTTTGGGGGTTTTAAAATTTTTTGTAACTTTTGTGAAAAGTTGTGTGGAGTAAAATATGTTTTGGGAAATTTTATATGACAAAAACAAATTTTTTAATGGATCTTAATCTTTAACCAATTTTAATTTAGTTCACTTTTTAAGTGTTCTTTTCCGAACAAAAAAAATAATAAATTTGATTTTTTTGCAAGTTTTTAAAAAAAAAAGGCTTTTTTCCTCACAAGATTTACCCTGTCTTTGGTCTTCCCGTTCATTAAGGTAAATAGGGGATTTGGGTATTTTCAATGAAGGACTTTTTAAAAAGTCTAATAAAATATTGTATATTTTAATTTCATTTTAGGAAGAAAAAGTACTGTGGCATGCTACTTCCCGAAGTGAAAAACCAGCGACTTGAGCGGTACACGGGGTTTGGGGGACTTGACCAGCAGGGGCAGTTTTTTAGTCGGAAAGGAACTCTGGCAGCTAGTTTTTATATGCCATTAAAAAATGATTTATCAGGTAAGGGCTGGTAATATTGTTAAATGGTTACCCGTAATTGTTTAAAATTTAACAAACATTAAAAGGAACATTTTGTGTTTGCCATTGAAAAGTAGATAAAGGAAAATAATTGGTGGGGTGTATTTAAAAAAAACAACAAAAATAATTGAAGTGTTTTTCCATTTGCAGTAAAACAAAACTAAAACCCAAAAAGGGTTATATAAACAAAAACCCGTTGGGGTTTTTAAAATTTTCTTAAAATTTTTGATGCAAATTTTCTTGGGAGGGGGAAATTTTTGTGGCAAAATTTTTATTGTTTGTAAAACAGATTTACCTATGACTGAATGGTTTAAAGGGCTGCTGTTTGCCTTACAGGTAAGGTGTGAATGAATGTTTTGGGAAAGAAAGGGATAGTTTGCCTTTAGGTGAGGTAAAAGGGGTGGGGTAGTTGCTAGGGTTTGTGCCAAAATATCAAATTAGTGGGGCATGGTTAAAGTTGATGGGAAACACTATTGACCTAAAATTGAGTATTGGTATCAGAAAAAAATGTAGATTGTCCATCACTTAGTAGTGAGGAATGTATTATTTGCCTTGCAGGTGAGGTATGAGTGGTAAGAAATGTATTGTTTGTTTTATAAATGAAATTTGTATGGTGAGAAATGTATTGTTTGCCCTGCAGGTGAAGTACAAGTGCATGGTAAGAAATGTATCATTTGCCTTGCAAGTAAGATATGAATGTATGGTGAGAAATGTATTGTTTCCCTAATAAGTGAAGTATATGTGTAAGGTGAGAAATGTATTGTTTACTTTACAGGTGAGGTAACAAGTGTTGTAAGAAATGATCTGTTTGCCTGACAAGTAAACTGTGGTATGAGTAAGTGTGTTTAGAAATGCATTGTTTGCCTGACAGGTGAGATATAAGTGTTCGATGAGAAATTAATCATTTGCCTGACAGGTGAGTTACAAGCATGGTGAGAAGTGAGTGAGTGTGAGTGTGTGAGTGTGTGAGTGAGTGTGTGAGTGTGAGTGTGTGAGTGTGTGAGTGTGTGAGTGTGTGAGTGTGTGAGTGTGTGAGTGTGTGTGTGTGTGTGTGTGTGTGTGTGTGTGTGTGTGTGTGTGTGTGTGTCTGTCTCTCTGTCTGTCTGTGTCTGTCCTGCCTGGCCATCCAGCTGTCACTCTTATTCTTTTCAATTTTTCCACATTTTTTATATGTACACTAAAATTTTAGCTTTTACATATACTGCACATGTATAAACTTGTGTTTTTCTAGTCATGCATGAAACTATATGGGGAATGGAAGTAAGCATGAAGAAGACTGAAGGCAAATGTACATGGGAGTTTCTGATTACTTAGTGTAGTTTACAGGATATCGGTCATGAGCGTGGTCGACCATCTTCCTTTTCAAATATGTTACACCGACTCTTCAAGTTCCCTACATTTATGTACCTATTCTAGTCCTGCAGTGCTTTCCAACATTCATGGCTCTGTTAAAAGGAGTTATTTTTCTCTCGTATTTTTTGTTTTTTTTGTTTTTTTTGCGTGTTTTGCTAACTTGAATGCACATTATGGTTCTCCCTGCAGTAGGAGACACTGAATCGATCCTGTCCATTTTTCATATAACTTGTTACACTTAAAAGTAATTAATTTTTGCCCCTTTTTTTTATTTTATTTTTTATTTTAAGGTAGTCAAATCTAATATGTTTAAATCTTTCTATATACATTATCATGCATCATTTGTTTCTATAACCTATTTAGTAGCATGCCTTTGCTAGCAAAATTACTGCTACATAGTCCATCTTTGTTATGATTCTTTAAAACTTGCAGCCATCTCCCACCAAGGTAGGGTGACCCCCCCCCCCCCCAAAAAAAAAAAAAAAAAAAAAAAAAAAAAACTCGATAATCTTCATTCAGTAGTTGTCTTGCCACAGGTGCACACATGTCACAGTTTAACCCCTCTTTCAGAGTGCAGGCACTATACTTACCACCTTCAGTACTTAATGAATCTTTATTTTGATAAATGCTACAGAAAACACATACTTATCTGATTCATATTTGGTCATTAAGTACAGGAGGGCCCTGTTTTACGACGTTTCACTAATGCAGAGGTTTTTCAGTTATACCCATTCTTCATTTATTCAGACTTCTTACAAAAAATATTTTCACCACTCACTATAAAATAAGGATGAAAATATTTTAAGGTAAGTAATGTGTGTACTGTATATACATTTTTTAAGGCCTAGCTACATTGCTCACTTTATATATGATAGTGTAAATATGTTATCAGTTTTTTTTTTTTTTTTTTATTATCACACTGGCCGATTCCCACCAAGGCAGGGTGGCCCGAAAAAGAAAAACTTTTACCATCATTCACTCCATCACTGTCTTGCCAGAAGGGTGCTTTACACTACAGTTTTTAAACTGCAACATTAACACCCCTCCTTCAGAGTGCAGGCACTGTACTTCCCATCTCCAGGACTCAAGTCCGGCCTGCTGGTTTCTCTGAACCCCTTCATAAATGTTACTTTGCTCACACTCCAACAGCACGTCAAGTATTAAAAACCATTTGTCTCCATTCACTCCTATCAAACATGCTCCAAGCCCCTTGCACACAAAACCTCCTTTACCCCCTCCCTCCAACCTTTCCTAGGCCGACCCCTACCCTGCCTTCCTTCCACTACAGACTGATACACTCTTGAAGTCATTCTGTTTCGCTCCATTCTCTATACATGTCCGAACCACCTCAACAGCCCTTCCTCAGCCCTCTGGACAACAGTTTTGGTAATCCCGCACCTCCTCCTAACTTCCAAACTACGAATTCTCTGCATTATATTCACACCACACATTGCCCTCAGACATGATATCTCCACTGCCTCCAGCCTTCTCCTCGCTTGCAACATTCATCACCCATGCTTCACACCCATTTTAAGAGCGTTGGTAAAATATCTCTCATACATTCCCTCTTTGCCTCCAAGGACAAAGTTCTTTGTCTCCACAGACTCCTAAGTGCACCACTCACCCTTTTCCCCTCATCAATTCTATGATTCACCTCATCTTTCATAGACCATCGGCTGACACGTCCACTCCCAAATATCTGAATACATTCACCTCCTCCATACTCTCTCCCTCCAATCTGATATCCAATCTTTCATCACCTAATCTTTTTGTTATCCTCATAACCTTACTCTTTCCTGTATTCACCTTTAATTTTCTTCTCTTGCCACCCTACCAAATTCATCCACCAATCTCGCAACTTCTCTTCAGAATCTCCCAAGAGCACAGTGTCATCAGCAAAGAGCAACTGTGACAACTCCCACTTTATGTGTGATTCTTTATCTTTTAACTCCACGCCTCTTGCCAAGACCCTTGCATTTACTTCTCTTACAACCCCATCTATAAATATATTAAACAACCATGGTGACATCACACATCCTTGTCTAAGGCCTACTTTTACTGGGAAATAATTTCCCTCTTTCCTACATACTCTAACTTGAGCCTCACTATTCTCGTAAAAACTCTTCACTGCTTTCAGTAACCTACCTCCTACACCATACACCTGCAACATCTGCCACATTGCCCCCCTATCCACTCTGTCATACGCCTTTTCCAAATCCATAAATGCCACAAAGACCTTTTTAGCCTTATCTAAATACTGTTCACTTATATGTTTCACTGTAAACACCTGGTCCACACCCCCCCTACCTTTCCTAAAGCCTCCTTGTTCATCTCCTATCCTATTCTCCGTCTTACTCTTAATTCTTTCAATAATAACTCTTTTTATCTTTATCCCATCAATCCTGGCTGCCTTACCCCCTTTCATTTTACCTACTGCCTCACGAACTTCCCCCACACTCACAACTGGCTCTTCCTCACTCCTACAAGATGTTATTCCTCCTTGCCCTATACACGAAATCACAACTTCCCTATCTTCATCAACATTTAACAATTCCTCAAAATATTCCCTCCATCTTTCCCAATACCTCTAACTCTCCATTTAATAACTCTCCTCTCCTATTTTTAACTGACATATCCATTTGTTCTCTAGGCTTTCTTAACTTGTTAATCTCACTCCAAAACTTTTTCTTATTTTCAACAAAATTTGTTGATAACATCTCACCACTCTCTCATTTGCTCTCTTTTTACATTGCTTCACCACTCTCTTAACCTCTCTCTTTTTCTCCATATACTCTTCCCTCCTTGCATCACTTCTACTTTGTAAAAAACTTCTCATATGCTAACTTTTTCTCCCTTACTACTCTCTTTACATCATCATTCCACCAATCGCTCCTCTTCCCTCCCACAACCACTTTCCTGTAACCACAAACTTCTGCTGAACACTCTAACACTACATTTTTAAACCTACCACATACCTCTTCGACCCCATTTCCTATGCTCTCATTAGCCCATCTATCCTCCAATAGCTGTTTATATCTTACCCTAACTGCCTCCTCTTTTAGTTTATAAACCTTCACCTCTCTTCCCTGATGCTTCTATTCTCCTTGTATCCCATCTACCTTTTACTCTCAGTGCAGCTACAACTAGAAAGTTATCTGATATATCTGTGGGCCCTCTATAAACATGTACATCCTGAAGTCTACTCAACAGTCTTTTATCTACCAATACATAATCCAACAAACTACTGTCATTTCGCCCTACATCATATCAGGTTTTTATATGCATTTTAAAGTAAAAAAAAAGCTATGATTCTCTTTATAGTGATTTTTCACTTTACACTGGTAGCTCGGAACCTAACCTGCTGTATAAGCAGTTCCTTCCTGTACCAGGTTAACATGAGTTCCAAGAGACGTTCTACTCGTCTGGTGCTAGTATTATGTAGTATCTGAACATTATGTTGTTTTAGTAATTATTTATAGTCTCAAATCCTTTATTTCTCTCTCTAGTGAGCCTTAGTATATTTTTCCCCAGCTTTTGTATGGCATTTTTCTCTGAGTAATTCCATGAGTTTTCTGCTCAAGCTGAATGTCTTACACAAGTCTTTTTGCAGTAGTTTGTGGTCTTGTAGAAGCTTTAGTTATCCAGGTGTTCTAGTATTTTGGCATCATCATTGGATGTACTCAATTGTTTTTTGAGATCAGTATTAATATTATACAATACTAGAAGCATAAATGAGGCCAACAATGACCCTTAAGGCATCTGTGTAGTTTTTGAAGGAATGCATTAAGTCTCTTTTTGTTTGTTTTGCATAAACCACAATATTTTATAGTGGAAAAGCCCATATATAGCAGATGTAGATCAGAATGTGTAGTTAGAAAAGCAGGTGGGTAGGTAAGCTGTCAAGATTTATAATGTGATTCAAAAACTTATGTTAATGTTTTACAGATTGCAGCTACTGAAGAAAAAACCATTTTGGAGGAAGCACAACGGAGTGCAGCCAATGAGAGAAAAGCAAAGTGTGAAGAATGGGTACCAAGGTACTTTACACAGGTTAGTGTGCATAACTCTGTACTGTGTATACCAAATAAGAGGACAAGATAACAGACATTCTACTCCACCCTAACCTTACTCCTTAATCATGTATTTGCCTTTTCATTCTTTATAGTATTCAAGTCTTAAATGTGTGACTATCCTTGGTAAAAATACAGAAAATATTTAACTTATGAGAGATGCATTGAACTTGAGAAGATCTTTACTTACTCTTCGACTGAAATTATGTGAAGATAGTGTAATCATATGGAGAATAGTAGTAGATTGGTAGACAACAACTATCCAGGGAGATAAAGAACAAAAAGGCACAATACCTCTCTCATATGTGCAGGTTATTTGTGTATCCAGGGAGATACTATCGTATGTGAAACAGAATCCTGTTTAAACATTTTACACTGTTAAAATTGCTGGTCATTTCTTTGACACTAACATTTGATATACGTTTACAGTACACTCTTCATTCCTGTGTGGTTCGTGGTACCTGTGTTTGTAATTTTCCTTTCCAATTGAGACGTTGTTAGAGATGGGTCCATGGAAAAATGATTCTGGAACTATTATTTGATATTAAACAGATGCAGGCAAGTTACATAAAAAAATCCAGTGAGTAATTTATTCAGAGGCAAGAACACTTCATATTTTTCTGAGAAGTTCAGGGAAAGACGATATGGTATAGTATAGCATCCCCATGGTGGAAACAAAAAACCTGTGGCTTGTTAAGGTTTCCCAAATGAAGGTTGAGGCTCATGTTCACTCATTCAGTTACTGGACTTGGACCATATTTGAGTGTTTTTAGAGGTACCATAAATGTGAAATTTGAATGTATTCTATGTAATCGTTTATCACCTCCAGCATTGGTAACAAATTACATGGGAAGCCTTCATGATTAATTGATGTAAAATTTTTGGCAGGACCCAGTGAGCGGTGTTTATGTTTATCAATACTCGGACCTTCGACCTTGGGATCCAAGGACAGATCTCTTCCAGTATGAGTATAACTATATAATATCTACTAAAACCAGACATAAAGCACCCATGATCAGAACTGCTTCCATAGTCAGTGTAGATCCTAAGTGTGAGGTAAGTACAGCATTTTATTTTTAGAGTGATACTGAATTTTTTGTACTTCCCAAAAGTACAATGCTGGGACTTTAAAGGAGGGGTTTGGTATATTGGCTCTTAACTATCGTATCTGAGTGCCTCTGCAGACATTAATTATGTATGAATGATGATGAAAGTTTTTTTCTCTCTTTTTGGGTCACCCTGCCTTGGTGGGAACGGCCGGCGGGTTAAGAAAAAACAGAATTTTTTATAATCTTTTTTTTTTAACAAGTTGGCCGTCTCCCACCGAGGCAGGGTGACCCAAAAAAGAAAGAAAATCCCCAAAAAGAAAATACTTTCATCATCATTCAACACTTTCATCTCACTCACACATAATCACTGTTTTTGCAGAGGTGCTTAGAATACAACAGTTTAGAAGTATATACGTATAAAGATACACAACATATTCCTCCAAACTGCCAATATCCCAAACCCCTCCCTTAAAGTGCAGGCATTGTACTTCCCATTTCCAGGACTCAAGTCTGGCTATATAAAATAACCGGTTCCCCTGAATCCCTTCACTAAATATTACCCTGCTCACACTCCAACAGCTCGTCAGGTCCCAAATACCATTCGTCTCTGTTCACTCCTATCTAACACACTCACGCACGCTTGCTGGAAGTCCAAGCCCCTCGCCCACAAAACTTCCTTTACCCTCTCTCTCCAACCTTTTCAAGGATGACCCCTACCCCGCCTTCCTTTCCCCACAGATTTATACACTCTCCATGAAATTCTACTTTGATCCATTCTCTCTAAATGACCAAACCACCTCAACAACCCTTCTTCAGCCCTCTGACTAATACTTTTATTAACTCCACACTTTCTCCTAATTTCCACACTCTGAATTTTCTGCATAATATTTACACCACACATTGCCCTTAGACAGGACATCTGCACTGCCTCCTTGCTGCAGCATTTACAACCCAAGCTTCACACCCTTATAAGAGTGTTGGTACTACTATACTCTCATACATTCCCTTCTTTGCCTCCATAGATAACACTTTTTGTCTCCACATATACCTCAATGTACCACTCACCTTTTTTCCTTCATCATTTCTATGATTAACCTCATCCTTCATAAATCCATCCACTGACACGTCAACTTCCAAATATCTGAAAACATTCACTTCTTTATTTTTGTGGCATTAAATTTGTATTGAAGATAGTCATTGTACAGTACTTATAAATTTTTAAATATGCAAATAGCTGTGTTTACTTACTGGTACAATTTTTTTTATACCACATTGGTCATCTCCCACTGAGGTAAGGTGATCTAAAAAACTACACACTCACCTTCATTCTTTCAATAGCTGTCTTACCAGAAGTGTGCAGACATTATAATTCAAATGACCTTCAAATGACCCTTTGAACTACAGTGGACCCTCAGTTAATGATATTAATCCGTTCCAGAGAGCTTGTCTTTAACCGATTTTACCGTTATCTGATTTAATTTCCCCATAAGAAATAATGGAAATCCAATTAATCCGTTCCTGCTCTCAGAGGACGTGACAGAATAGTACTATGACAGTATTATCAACTCTACAGCTTATTTATCTACCACAATTCATCTAATATGACATAATAAACAATATTAATAATATAGAAAGATGATATATACTCTAGAATGAATAAAATGTCATAATGTATGTGAGGAGAAAGTGATGTAAGTGTTGTTGTTGGGTTTATAATGGTCACTGAGAAAAGCTTTTTCATTTTGTGGTGGAGGAGGGTTTTTCTGCCCCCACCATTTACCACAAAAAAATTTTTTTTTTTTATTATTATCAAAAAGGGCCCGATTCCCCCCAAAGGTGGCCCAAAAAAGAAAAATTCCACCATCATTCACTCCATCACTGTTTCCCAAAAGGGGTGCTTTACACTACATTTTTTAAACGAAAACATTTAAAACCCCTCCTTCAGATTTGCAGGCACTGTATTTTCCATCTCCAGGCCCTAAAGCCCCGGCCTCCCGGGTTTCCCTGAATCCCCTTTCAAAATGTTCTTTGTCACACCCCCAAACAGACTCAAGTTTTTAAAAAAACCATTGTCTCCATTCACTCCTATAAAAACCCCGCTCACGCATGCCTGCGGGAAAGCCCAAAGCCCCTCGCACACAAAAACCCCCTTTTAAACCCCCTCTCCCAAACCCTTTTCCTTTAGCCGCCCCCTTCCCCCGCCTTCCTTCCACTAGGGGACTGTTAAAACTCTTGAAGTCATTCTTTTTTGGGTCCATTCTCTCTACATGTCCGAACCACCTCAAAAACCCCTTTCCCTCAGCCCCCTGGACAACTTTTTGGAAATTTCCCGCACCCCCTCCAAAAATTCCAAACTACGAATTCTCTCATTAAATTCACACCCCCACATTGCCCTCAGACATGACATCTCCACTGCCTCCACCCTTTTCCCCCGCTGAACATTCATCACCCCCCCCTTCCCCCATATAAAGGCGTTGGTTTTAAAAAATATTTCCAAAACATTTTCCCCTTTTGCCTTTCCAAAGGGCAATGTTCTTTTTCTTTCCCCAAAACTCCTTAAATGCAAACCCCTCCCCTCTTTTCCCCTCATCAATTCTTTGATTCAACCCATCTTTTATAGGGGCCCAACCGCTGACAAAGTCCCCCCTCCCAAAAATCTGAATACAAATTTACCTCCTCCATAAATCTCTCCCCCCCAATTTTGATATTTTAACTTTCATACCTAAAACTTTTTGTTATCCTTTATAAAAACCACCTTTCCTGTTTACCTTTAAAATTTTTTTTCTTTTGCACACCCTTTTTCCCAAATTTTATTTCCCCCCTCTCTGCAAAATTCCTTTTAGAATTCCCCGAGCACATTTTCCCTCAGCAAAGAGAGCTGTGACAACTCCCACTTTGTGGGGTGATTCTTTATCTTTTAACTCCCCGCCCCCTTTCCAAAACCCTCGCATTTTTCTTTTCTTTCAACCCCTTTTTAAAAAATTTAAAAAAAAAAACCACGGTGACAAAACCCCACATCCTTGTCTAAACCCAAATTTTACTGGGAATAATTTCCCTCTTTCCCACATACCTAAATTGAAACCTTCCCCCCCCCCCTTTTTTCCCCTCGTAAAAAATCTTCACTGCTTTCCCGTAACCTTCCTTCTACACCTTACACTTTCAACCTCCGCCACATTTTTCCCCCCTATCCCCCTGTCATATGCCCTTTTCCAAATCCTAAATGCCACAAAGACCTCTTTAAACCTTTTTCTAAAAACTGTTCAAAATTTAAAGTTTCACTGTAAACACCGGTTCCCACACCCCCCCTACCCTTTTCCAAAACCCCCTTGGTTTATCCCGCTATCCCATTCCCGTCTTAAATCTTAATTCTTTCAATAATAACTCTAAAAAACCCACCATAAAACTTTAAACCCGGTATACTCAGCAGAAAATTTTCCCCTATAATTTTTTAAATTCTTTTTTCCCCTTTGCCTTTTTTAAAAAGGAACTATGCAATTTTTTCTCTGCCCAAAAACCCCAGGGACCTTTAAAAAAAACCCCCTTTTTAAAATTTATTTAAAAAATTGCACCCAAACCCCTCCAAAACTATATCCCCACCTGCTTTTTAAAATTTTTATCTTTTATCCCCTCAATCCTGGCTGCCCTTAAACCCCCCTTTCTTTTAAACCCATTGCCTTTCCAACTTCCCCCCCCATCACAAATTGGGTCTTTCCCCACTCCTACAAGATGTTATTCCTCCTTGTCCATACACGAAACACAGCTTTTCCCCATCTTCTCCCAAAATTTTTAACAAAATTTCCCCAAAATATTCCCTCCCTCTTCCCAAAAAACCTCTAACTCTCCATTTAAATTAAAACCCCCTCTCCATTTTTTAAAAATGCAAATCCATTTTTTCTCTAGGGTTTCTTAACTTGTTAATCTCACTTCCCCAAAATTTTTTCTTATTTTCAACAAAATTTTTGATAACATCTCACCCACCTCCCATTTGCCTTTTTTTACATGCTTCCCCACCCTTAACTCTCTCTTTTTCTCCAATACTCTTCCCCTCCTTGCATCATTCTATTTTGAAAAAAATTTCTATATGAAATTTTTCTCCCTTACACTCTCTTTACATATCATTCCCCCAATCGTCCTTTTTCCCCCCGCACCCACTTTCCGTAACCACAAATTTCTCTGAACACTCTAACACACTTTTTTAAAACCTACCCCATCCTCTTAAATCCCATTCCCTATGCTCTCATTTGCCCATTTTCCCTCCAATACTTTTATACTTACCCAATCCCTCCTCTTTTAGTTTTTTAAAATTCACCTCTCTTTCCCTGATGCTTCTATTCTCTTGTATCCCATCTACCTTTTACTCTCAGTTAGCTAAAACTAAAAGTGACGATATATCTGTGGGCCCCTCTATAAACGTCTCCTAAAGTTACCAAACATCTTTTATCTACCAATACAAAATCCACAAACTACTGTCATTTCCCCCTGCATCATATCTTGTATACTTATTTATCCTCTTTTTTTTAAAAATATGTATTACCTATAAAAAAACCCCTTTCTATACAAAGTTCAATAAAAGGGGCCCCCATTATCATTTACCCGGGCCCCCCAAAACTTACCTTCCACACCCTCTCTAAAAGTTTCCTCCTCTTTAGCATTCAGGCCCCTACCAAAATTTACTCTCTCACTTGGGTTCAAAGGCTCCTAACATTCACTTAACATCTCCCAAAAATCTCTCTCCCCTCTACATTCCTTTTTCTCCAGGGCTACACGCTTATTATGCCCCATTTTTCGCATCCAACCTTTACTTTAACCCACATAATTTTTAATTTACACATTCATATTCTCTTTTTCCCCTTTTCCATAACTGAATTTTAAAACATTCTGCACCCCTTCCCCTTTGCTCTAACTCTCTCAGATACCCCCAATTTTAACCCCCATTTTTTTTCCCCCCCACTGAAACTACCTACCCCCTTCAGCTTTTTTTTGCTTGGGCCAGGACTCCAACTTTTTTTCATTCATAACATCAGCAATCATCGTTTTTGTCATCCCCCAACAATCCACGCACTTTTAAAGATCCCAGTTTTAAAAAATTTTTTCTTCTTCTCTTTTTTAGTAAAGTCTACGGAGAAGGGGTTACTACCCCTTTACCCCCGGGCTTTTTAGTCGCCTCATACCACGCAGGGTTTTCCCGAGGAAAGATTCTTTCCACTTCCCCAGGAAATGAAGAAATAAAGAAGAACAAGAGCATTTAAAAAAAGGGGAAAAACTGGTATGTATATAAATAAATCATGTGCGTGTCTGTGAAGTTTTACCAAAGTGTAAGTGGATACAAGATATCCCTTTTATCTAGGGGTTTTTAGAACAAAAAAAGAAACCAGCAACCTACATCATGCAAAACTTTAAAGGGTTTCTGTTTCACAGTTCGGCAGGACGGGTATTTTCCCTGGGGGTTGCTGTCTACCAACCTACTACCTAAATATGGTACGAATTTTTTTTTCTTTCTTTCAACGCACCACCCTTCCCCACGAGTGGGGGGGCCAAAAGGAAAAAATGAAAGTTTCCCCCTTTTAAAATTTTAGTAATATTACAGGGTAGGGGCACTAGCCCCTTCTCCCAATTTTTTATGCCTCTTCGACACCAGGGCTTAGGGAGGAAGAATCTGTTCCCATTTTTCCCATGGAGGTAAGGGAAATAAACAAGAACAAGAACTATAAGAAAAAAAGAAAACACAGAGGGGTGTATATATATGCTTGAATGAATTTTAGTGTGCCCAAGTGTAAATAGAAGTAGCAAAACGTACTTGAAATCTTGATGTTCATGAGACAGAAAAAGAATGTACATAATTTATAAAAAAAAAATATTTTTAATTTTTAATTATAAATAAAAATATTTCATTTTTAATTTTTTAAAAAAAGAAAAAATTTTCATTTTTAATTTTTTAAATAAGAAAAAATTTTCACTTACCTTGGAGGAGATTTAGTTTAATTACTAGTTAGTTTGATGGGAGGAGAGATGCAGGGAGGTACAAATGAAAGGGGGTGAGCAAAAGGATGCAGGAGTGTACAGGCATCAGGGAGTGTAGCAGACATGCAGGGGTGTAGCAGACATGCAGGGATTAGCAGACATGCAGGGAGTGTAGCAGACATGCAGGGAGTGTAGCAGGGATGCAGGGGGTAGCAGGGATCAGGGAGTGTAGAGACATGCAGGGAGTGTAGCAGACATGCAGGGGGTGAAAACAGGCTCGGGAGTGTAGCAGGCATGCAGGGGGGGTACAGGCATGCGGGGGTTTTACAATATGCAGGGAGTGTAGCAGACATGCAGGGAGTGTAGCAGACAGCAGGGGTGTAAAAGACATGCTGGGAGTGTAGCAGACTCAGGGAGTGTACAACAGCGGGGGTGTAGCAGAATGCAGGGGGTGTAGCGACATGCAGGGAGTGTAGTAGACTGCTGGGAGTGTAGCAGCAGCGGGAAGTAGCAGACAGCAGGGGGTGTAGCAGACATGCAGGGGGTGTTTCAGACTGGGGATGTAGTAACTTGCTGGGAGTGTAGCAGACATGCAGGGAGTTAGCAACAGTAGGGTTGTAGCAGACATGCAGGGAGGTAGCAACATCAGGGAGTGTAGCACGCAGGGAGTGTAGCAAATGCGGGGGTGTACAGACTGCAGGGGGTGTGCAGACATGCGGGGGTGTAGTAGACAGCAGAGAGTGTATAACATGCAGGGGGTGTACAGACTGCAGGGAGTGTGGGAACATGCAGGGGGGAGCAGACATGCAGGGGGTGTAGTGATATGCGTGAGTGTACAGACGGCAGGGGGTGTAGCGACATGCAGGGAGTGTAGTAACATTCAGGGGGTTACAACATGAGGGGTGTAGCAGATATGCAGGGGGTGTACGACATCAGGGGGTGTAGCAGACTGTAGGGAGTGTAGCAACAGCAGGATGTGCAGGCCCTGCAGGGGGTGTAGCAAAATGCAGGGGGTGTATAGAAGCAGGAGTGTAGCAGACATGCAGGGAGGTGCAGACATGCAGGGAGTGTAGCAGACAGCGGGGTGAGCAGACATGTGGAGTGTAGCAAAATCAGGGGGTGTAGCAGGATGCAGGGAGTGTAGCAGCATGCAGGGAGTGTAGTAGATATGCAGTGAGTAGCAGACATGCAGGGATGTACAGACTCGGGAGTTATAGAATGCAGGGATTGAGCGACATGCAGGGAGGTAGTAGCATCAGGATTGTAGAGAATGCAGGGGTTTAGCAACATGCAGGGAGTGTAGAGACATGCAGGGGGTTATAGACATGCAGGGGTGTGAGACAGCAAAGATGTACAGACATGCTGGGAGTGTAGTAACAGCAGGGAGTGTAGCAGACATCAAAGGGGTGTAGAACATGCAGGGAGGGGAGCAAAATGAGGGAGTGTAGAACATCTGGGAGTGTATCAGACTTTTAGGGGGTGTAGAAATGCAGGGAGTGTAGCAGACATGCAGGGAGTGTAGCGTCATGCAGGGAGTGTAGCAGACAGCAGGGATTGTAGCAGCATGCGGGATGTACAACATGCAGGGAGTTAGCAAAGCAGGAGTGTAGTAGACTGCAGGGGGTTGTAGCAGCATGCAGGGATGTATATACGCAGGGAGTGTAGCAGACATGCAGGGAGTGTAGCAGACATGCAGGGAGTGTAGCAGTCATGCAGGGAGTGTGCAGTCATGCAGGGGTTAGCAGTCTGCAGGGAGTGTAGAGACTGCAGGGATGTAGCAGACACAGGGGTGTAGCAGTCATGCAGGGAGGTAGCAACATGCAGGGAGTGTAGCAGACATGCAGGGAGTGAGCAGAAGCAGGGAGTGTAGAGACATGCTGGGAGTGTAGCAGACAGCTGGCATGTAGCAGCATCAGGGGAAAGTAGCAGAATGCAGGGGGTGTAGCAGACAGCACGGAGTGTAGCAGACATGCACGGAGTGTAGCAGACTGCAGGGGGTGTAGCAACATGCAGGGGGTGAGAACTGCAGAGAGTGTGTAGACATGCAGGGAGTGTAGCAGGCATGCAGGGAGTGTAGCAGGCATGCAGGGATGTAGCGGGATCAGGGAGTGTAGCAACATGCAGGGGGTGTAGCAGAATGCAGGGGGTGTAGTAGACATGCAGGGGGTGAGCAGCAGCAAAGAGTGTAGCAGACATGCTGGGAGGTATAGACATGCGGGAGTGTAGCAACATGCAGGGGGTACGACATGCGGGGGTGTAGAGACATGCTGGGGGTGTAGCAGATTTTAGGGAGTGTAGCAGACAGCAGGGATGTGTAGATATGCAGGAGTGTAGGGAGAATGCAGGGGTGAGCGACATGCAGGGAGTGTAGCAACATGCAGGGAGTGTGCAGTCAGCAGGAGTGTGCAGACATGCAGGAGTGTAGCAGACATAGGGAGGTAAGACATGCAGGGAGTGTAGCAGACAGCAGGGGTGTAGCAGCATGCAGGGGCGTAGCAGCATCAGGGAGTGTGCAGTCATGCAGGGAGTGTACAGACATCGGGGGTGTCAGTCATGCGGGAGTGTAGCAGCAGCAGGGAGTGTAGCAACATGCAGGGGGTGTAGCAGTCATGCAGGGAGTGTAAACATGCGGGGGGTAGCAACATGCAGGGAGTGTAGCAAACATCAGGGGGGTGTAGTAGACTTCTGCGAGTTAGCAGCTGCTGGAGTGTAGCAGCAGCAGGGGTGTAGCAGCATGCAGGGAGTGTAGCAGAATGCAAGAGTGTACAGACATGCGGGATGTAGTAGATATGCAGTGAGTGTAGCGACATGCAGGGGGGTAGCAACATGCAGGGAGTTAGTAACTGCAGGGAGTGTATAGACATGCAGGATTGTACAGACATCAGGGGGGTAGTAGACATGCAGGGGTTGTAGCAGACATGCAGGGGGTTTAGCGACACAGGAGTGTAGCAACATAGGGGTTAGTAAAAGCAGGGGGTGTAGCAACCCCCAAAGAGTGTAGCAGACATCTGGGAGTGTAGTAGACATGCAGGGGGTGTAGCAGACATGCAAGGGGTGTGAACATGCAGGGAGTGTAGCGACTGCAGGGGGTGTAGTAGACAGTGGGAGGGATCAGACTTGTAGGGAGGTAGCAGACATGCAGGAGTGTGCAGACATGCAGGGAGTGTACAGTCAGCAGGGGGTGTAGCAGACATGCAGGGAGTGTAGCAGACAGCAGGGGGTGTAGCAGACTGCAGGGAGTGGGGGGGGGGTAGCAGCATCAGGGAGTGTAGCAGTCATGCAGGGGTGTAGCAGTCATGCAGGGAGGTAGCAGTCATTGCAAGGGAGTGTAGCAGCATCAGGGATGGGAGCAAAAGCAGGGAGTGTAGCAGACATGCAGGGGGTGTACAGACATGCAGGGAGTGTTGGGGGGGGGAAATAGACATGCTGGGGGGTAGCAACGCTGGGAGGTAGCGACATGCGGGAGTGTAGCAGACATGCAGGGAGTGTACAGACTGCCGGGTGTAGCAGACTGCAGGGTGTAGCGCATGCAGGGAGTGTAGTAGACATGCAAGAGTGTAGTGACATGCAGGGAGTGTAGCAGGCTGCGGGAGTGTAGCGGCATGCGGGAGTGTAGGACATGGGGAGTGTACAAATGAGGGAGTGTAGTAACTGCAGGGGGTGTAGCAGACAGCAAAGAGTGTAGCAACATGCTGGGGGTGTATAAAAATGCAGGGAGTGTAGCAGACATGCAGGGGGTGTAGCAGACATGCAAGGGTGTCGTAACATCGGGAGGTAGCGACATGCAGGGAGTGTTAGACAGCGGGAGTGTAGCAGACTTGAGGGAGTGTAGCAGCTGCAGGGGTGTAGTAATATGCAGTGAGTGTAGCAGACACAGGGGGTGTAGCAGACATGCAGGGGGTGTAGGACATGCAGGGATGTACAGTCATGCAGGGGGGGTGTAGCAGACTCGGGAGTGTGCAGACATGCAGGGGGTGTACAACAGCAGGGAGTGTAGCAGCATGCGGGAGTGTAGCAGCATGCAGGGAGTGTAGCGACATGCAGGGGTGTAGCAGTCATGCGGGGGTACAGCTGGGAGGTAGCAGACATCAGGGAGTGTAGCAGACTCAGGGAGTGTAGCAGTCTGCGGGAGGTGTAGCAGACATGCAGGGAGTGTAGCAGACATGCAGGGGTGAAGACATGCAGGGGGTGTATGACATTTCCCGGGGTGTACGACATGCTGGGAGTGTAGCAGACATGCTGGGGATGTAGCAGACGCTGGGAGTTAGAGACATCAGGGGGTGTAGCGACATGCCAGGTGTACAGCTCAGGGGGTGAAAACAGCAGGGAGTGTGTTAGACATGCAGGAGTGTATAATATGCTGGAGTGTGCAGACATCGGGAGGAGAGACATCAGGGGTGTAGCGACTGACAGAGTGTAGCGACATGCAGGGAGTGTAGCAGACATAAGGAGTGTAGCAGACATGAGGGAGGTAGTAGACAGCTGGGAGGTAGCAGACATGCGGGAGTGTAGCAGACATGCAGGGAGTGTAGCAGCATGCAGGAAGTGTACCGGCATGCAGGAGTTGCGACATGCAGGGAGTGTATAGCATGCAGGGAGTGTAGCAGACTGAGGGGGGGAAACAGACATGCGGGATGTAGCAGACTGCAGGGGGTGTAGCAGCATGCAGGGAGTGTAGCAGGCATGCAGGGAGTTACAACAGCGGGAGTGTAGTAGACATGCAGGGGGTGTACAACATGCAGGGAGTGTAACAGACAGCAGGGGGTGTCAGGGGATGAGGGGGGCGAGAGCAAGGCGAGTTTATTATGCTTCAATGTGACACTAATATAATTTCTATGGCTTATTTATCTATCACAATTCATCTAATATGACATAATAAACAATATTAACCCTTTGGGGGTTTCGCATGTACTAGTACGTCTTACGACCCAGGGTTTTTGATGTACTAGTACGCCTAAATTCTAGCGCCCTCAGATCTAGTGAGAGAAAGCTGGTAGGCCTACATATGAAAGAATGGGTCTATGTGGTCATTGTGCACAGTATAAAAAAAATCCTGGAGCACACAGTACGTAATGAGAAAAAAAAAACTTTGACCAAGTTTTTGGATTAAGACAGTGACTTTGCACTGTATTTTCGTATGGTATTTATTGTTGTATTCTAGTTTTCTTGGTCTCATTTTATAGAATGGAAGACATATTACAGAAATTGAGATGATTTTGACTGGTTTTACAATGAAAAGTACCTTGAAATTGAGCTCAAAGTAGCAGAAATGTTCGATTTTTACCAAAGTTCAAAAGTAAACAAATCATGCCAAGCATCCAATACACATCAACTGGCGAGTCTAATATTCTTTCACAAGTGCGCTGATGTTATTTATACCATTTCTACACTAATGCAGTAGTCTGCATAACAGTAAATCTTATTTTTTTTGTAAGAATAAAAATTCAAAATGGAAAGCCAAAGAAATATAAGAGGGGGCTGGGGATGTGACTAACGAACAGAGAACTTGTTATTTTAGTGCCAGGAATGTCTTTCTTGTTTATTCTGGACCCTATTCGGAAATTGGCAACTTTTGAAATTTGTGTGAAATTGGCAAAATTGCTATATTCTGACCACTTTATTGGATAGTTGAAATCGGTAAATGGGTGGTTTCTTGCACTCATTCGATAGAAAAAATGGAGTTCTAGTGAAAGAGTTATGATTTTTGTCAACTAGTACAATGGAATTGGCTGAAAATAGAGCTCAAATTGGGCAAAATTTCCGATGCGTAAACATCGTCGAGACCGCTAACTTTGCGAGAGCATAATTCCGCAAGTTTTCCATCAAATTTCATACTTTTGGTGTCATTATGATTGGGAAAAGATTATCTTTTCATAAGAAAAAATAATTTTTTTTTTTTTTTTTTGAAATTTGGGAGACCCTGAGAACAAGTCTCTGAGAGGACCACCTGTCGACCCCCAAAGGGTTAATAACTTAGAAACATGATATATACTCTAGAATGAATAAAATATATCATAATGTATGTGAGAAGTTGGGTTTATAATGGTCACTGAGTGAAGCCGTACATATTAGTGGTGGAGGAGGCTTCTACCACCACCAGTATCCACAAACAATATACATATGTATGTAATTTATAAATAAGAAATATTTACATTTTAATTTATAAAAAATAAATACTTACATTTTAATTTATAAATAAGTAAGTAAGTTTATTCAAATATACACAGTTACAGTTACGTACATAGATTATCATACATAGTAGCATATGTGTAAAGTACCTAGGATAACCCAAAAATGTCAGAGTGACTTATTTCCATTGGGGGTTCTTTTATATTTACACTTACCTTGGAGGAGATGTTAGTTTAATTAGTTAGTTTGATGGAGGAGATGCTGGCAGAGGTTTAGGGTGGTGGAAGATATGTAGCAGGCCAGCATATGCTCATAGGCCCGATACACATCCAACAGTATTGGAAAGTTACTTTCGTGTCGTTTTTCTATCGCCTACTCACTTAACTTACTTGCTACACTGTTAATTCTACACTTTATCGCTGGCTGGCACTATAGCCTTTATCGATAACTGCTGCTTTAGTATTGTACATATCGTAGAATCACTGAACCACTGCAGAAGGCACATTCTCCCCTCTCTCTTCCTCCTCCGCTTTGGTACTTTGCTACGAGTTTTTTCTTGAATTTTATTGTGTTTCTTTCCTTCTTTATCACAGGGCTGGCACTAGAAACTTTCTTTGGGCCCATGGTTTATTTAGCAGTTACAAGAACTAAAAACAATGGAATAATACAAAATATATCACATGTAAGCGTGGAATCACGCCCTCCCTGGCTTGTAAACAATGGCATAATGGCTGTACATGGGCTCAGGCCAGGCAGACACATTCGGGACGAATGTCCTTAACTTGAGTTTTTCATCGTTAGCCAAGCTAATATTTTGAATGCATCGGTATTCGATTTTATCGCTATCTGATAGCATCGTTAACCGAGGGTCCACTGTATAACATCCTCCACTTCCTTAAGAGTGCATGCACTGTACTACCAACCTCCAGGACTCTAAATCCTGCTAATTGATTTTCCCAAATTCCTACATACACAATAACCATTCAAAATGAATGCACATTATTTCCAAATTATAGGCAATTTCAAATAATAAAAATTGGATAACTGTCTCTTACTTTGTCGACTGAAATCTGAATAAGAAACTTTTGAATTTTAAAGTTCATTTATAAATAAACTTTGGGATAGCAATCTTTCCTGAGTGTCTTTCCTATGTATGATGATACTGTAGACTTTTTTAAGTACAGCGAAGTTGTGGCCTATTTATTAAGAAAAATGATTCTGGTGCCTCTTTTAAAGAAGTAATATTATTTTTTCATTTAGGCAGGGGATAAATGAGTTCTTGAGTGGTAGAAGCTTCATCATCCAGCAGGCATGCATGAGCATATTAGATTAGAGTTGGGATCTGATACATATTTTTTGTGGCTAGGCTAATGAATATAATTTTTTTAACAGTGTTGGATTGATTCTTCTTTGTCTTGAAAGTAAATTTATTAGGGTATCCTTAATGAATTGATGAGAGTAGACTACATACTTGGATGTTGATTGTGGCATAATGAAGTGACACAAATACCTCAGATTGTGCGGGTAGCAGGTGTGGAAGGAGTACAACGTTTGCGTGGAGTGTTGGAACGAGCAGAAGCTGAGGAGACCAGTTCAGGGGACCAAGATGATCTCCAAGATAATCCTGACCATCCTAGTGCTGTCCAGGCCTTACCTACTAAGAGACAAGCACATTCACTAACACCAAGGTACATAGCTCATACCAATATTGTTGTTTTAGCTAAGTACATTCAAATTTATTTTTAACATTTTAATAAATTAACTGAAGAAACATATCATTGTGCTTTTTCTCTTGTGATGCATTTTTAATATATATCCATCTTCAAATGTGTAATGAAATTTTAAAACTATATAGATAATTTATAATTAATCATAGTAAAAATGAGGGGGTGAGGAAGTGAAAGATATACTAAAATGTGCATTGTCAGTAACTGATACAGGTACCATCCGACTTACGACCAAACTTGGTTCCGACCAACCGGTTGTAAGTCAAAATGGATGTAAGTTGAACCTTACTACTGAATATCAACATCACAGTTTTGTAATGATTTTATTTTATTTTACTGTTTTATCTTGGTATTTCATTTTTTACTTTACATTTTGTACTGTTAGTACTGTATTTTATACCTTAAGGTTTAGGTCAAACACTGTGTACAATACAAACAGTTGTTTATTTCCCAGAAATTTGGCATAAAAAACATGGTCATAAGTTGAGTGGTCCTATGTCGAGCAGGTCATAAGTCAGATGGTAGGTGTATAAGGGTTGCTGAGATGCAAAAGTAGTAGTAAAGCTTGTACCTTCATAAAGAAGCAAACTCTATGTTAAGGTAGATCGCTTGTTTTCTAAAAGTGAACTCCTGGTGTGGCAGGGTAAAGAATTAAATTGCATGTTGAGTATCCTTTATCTGAAATTTGAAAGGCTTTGAAATCTGATACTGTTTTCAAGTGTTTACGTGACACCACAAATAGAAAATTCCAGTCGACTCTGGGGAGGTTCCCGAGCATTGCACAGGTCACTACATACCCAGACAGTTGTGACACATGACCTCACATACCCTGGGTGGGGCTCCCATGCTCTATTGGTGCCAATTTGTTACCAATATTAATCATTGCCAGACCTATGTTCATTTCTCACTGTGATTACTGTGTGTTTTGTACTTATTCTCTGCTCTGTGGTGCAATGATATTGTTGAAAATATCAAAAAGGCCTCCAGATACTTTTTTTTTTCCAACAAGTTGCCACCAAGGCAGCATGACCCAAAAAGAAAGAAAATCTCCAAAAAGAAAATACTTTCATCATCATTCAACACTTTCACCTCACTCATACATAATCACAGTCTTTGCAGAGGCACCCAGATACAACAGTTTAGAAGCATATATAAAGATATATAACATATCCCTCCAAACTGCTAATATCTCAAACCCCTCCTTTAAAGCACAGGTATTTGTACTTCCCATTTCCAGTACTCAAGTCCAGCTATATAAAAATAACGGTTTCCCTGAATCCCTTCACTAAATATTTCCCTGCTTACACTCCAACAGCTTGTCATGTCCCAAAAACCATTCGTCTCCATTCACTCCTATCTAACACGCTCACACACGCTTGCTGGAACTCCAAACCCCTCGCCCACAAAACCTCCTTTACCCCCTCCCTCCAACCTTTTTGAGGATGACCCCAACCCCGCCTTCCTTTCCCTACAGATTTATATGCTCTCCAAGTCATTTTACTTTGATGCATTCTCTCTAAATGACCAAACCACCTCAACAACCCCTTTTCAGCCCTCTGACTAATACTTAAAAAAGGCTACAACCTGAAAATCAGATACATTGGTAAAAAAAAGACAGAGAACATTAGCCTTTTAATGAAAACATGGTAAAAGAAAGGTAAAGAGAGTGGTGAGAGAGTGCAAAAGGAGAGCAGATGATAGAGTGGGAGAGGCACTGTCAAGAAATTTTAATGAAAATAAGAAAAAATTTTGGAGTGAGTTAAACAAGTTAAGAAAGCCTAGGGAAAATATGGATTTGTCAGTTAAAAACAGAGTAGGGGAGTTAGTAGATGGGGAGATGGAGGTATTGGGTAGATGGCGAGAATATTTTGAGGAACTTTTAAATGTTAAGGAAGAAACAGAGGCAGTAATTTCATGCATTGGTCAGGGAGGTATACCATCTTTTAGGAGTGAAGAAGAGCAGAATGTAAGTGTGGGGGAGGTACGTGAGGCATTACGTAAAATGAAAGGGGGTAAAGCAGCTGGAACTGATGGGATCATGACAGAAATGTTAAAAGCAGGGGGGGATATAGTGTTGGAGTGGTTGGTACTTTTGTTTAATAAATGTATGAAAGAGGGGAAGGTACCTAGGGATTGGCAGAGAGCATGTATAGTCCCTTTATATAAAGGGAAAGGGGACAAAAGAGACTGTAAAAATTATAGAGGAATAAACTTACTGAGTATACCAGGAAAAGTGTACGGTAGGGTTATAATTGAAAGAATTAGAAGTAAGACAGAATGTAGGATTGCGGATGAGCAAGGAGGTTTCAGAGTGGGTAGGGGATGTGTAGATCAAGTGTTTACATTGAAGCATATATGTGAACAGTATTTAGATAAAGGTAGGGAAGTTTTTATTGCATTTATGGATTTAGAAAAGGCATATGATAGAGTGGATAGGGGAGCAATGTGGCAGATGTTGCAAGTATATGGAATAGGTGGTAAGTTATTAAATGCTGTAAAGAGTTTTTATGAGGATAGTGAGGCTCAGGTTAGGGTGTGTAGAAGAGAGGGAGACTATTTTTTTTTATTATTATCACACCGGCCGATTCCCACCAAGGCAGGGTGGCCCGAAAAAGAAAAACTTTCACCATCATTCACTCCATCACTGTCTTGCCAGAAGGGTGCTTTACACTACAGTTTTTAAACTGCAACATTAACACCCCTCCTTCAGAGTGCAGGCACTGTACTTCCCATCTCCAGAACTCAAGTCCGGCCTGCCGGTTTCCCTGAATCCCTTCATAAATGTTACTTTGCTCACACTCCAACAGCACGTCAAGTATTAAAAACCATTTGTCTCCATTCACTCCTATCAAACACGCTCACGCATGCCTGCTGGAAGTCCAAGCCCCTCGCACACAAAACCTCCTTTACCCCCTCCCTCCAACCCTTCCTAGGCCGACCCTACCCCGCCTTCCTTCCACTACAGACTGATACACTCTTGAAGTCATTCTGTTTCGCTCCATTCTCTCTACATGTCCGAACCACCTCAACAACCCTTCCTCAGCCCTCTGGACAACAGTTTTGGTAATCCCGCACCTCCTCCTAACTTCCAAACTACGAATTCTCTGCATTATATTCACACCACACATTGCCCTCAGACATGACATCTCCACTGCCTCCAGCCTTCTCCTCGCTGCAACATTCATCACCCACGCTTCACACCCATATAAGAGCGTTGGTAAAACTATACTCTCATACATTCCCCTCTTTGCCTCCAAGGACAAAGTTCTTTGTCTCCACAGACTCCTAAGTGCACCACTCACTCTTTTTCCCTCATCAATTCTATGATTCACCTCATCTTTCATAGACCCATCCGCTGACACGTCCACTCCCAAATATCTGAATACGTTCACCTCCTCCATACTCTCTCCCTCCAATCTGATATTCAATCTTTCATCACCTAATCTTTTTGTTATCCTCATAACCTTACTCTTTCCTGTATTCACCTTTAATTTTCTTCTTTTGCACACCCTACCAAATTCATCCACCAATCTCTGCAACTTCTCTTCAGAATCTCCCAAGAGCACAGTGTCATCAGCAAAGAGCAGCTGTGACAACTCCCACTTTGTGTGTGATTCTTTATCTTTTAACTCCACGCCTCTTGCCAAGACCCTCGCATTTACTTCTCTTACAACCCCATCTATAAATATATTAAACAACCACGGTGACATCACACATCCTTGTCTAAGGCCTACTTTTACTGGGAAAAAATTTCCCTCTTTCCTACATACTCTAACTTGAGCCTCACTATCCTCGTAAAAACTCTTCACTGCTTTCAGTAACCTACCTCCTACACCATACACTTGCAACATCTGCCACATTGCCCCCTATCCACCCTGTCATACGCCTTTTCCAAATCCATAAATGCCACAAAGACCTCTTTAGCCTTATCTAAATACTGTTCACTTATATGTTTCACTGTAAACACCTGGTCCACACACCCCCTACCTTTCCTAAAGCCTCCTTGTTCATCTGCTATCCTATTCTCCGTCTTACTCTTAATTCTTTCAATTATAACTCTACCATACACTTTACCAGGTACACTCAACAGACTTATCCCCCTATAATTTTTGCACTCTCTTTTATCCCCTTTGCCTTTATACAAAGGAACTATGCATGCTCTCTGCCAATCCCTAGGTACCTTACCCTCTTCCATACATTTATTAAATAATTGCACCAACCACTCCAAAACTATATCCCCACCTGCTTTTAACATTTCTATCTTTATCCCATCAATCCCGGCTGCCTTACCCCCTTTCATTTTACCTACTGCCTCATGAACTTCCCCCACACTCACAACTGGCTCTTCCTCACTCCTACAAGATGTTATTCCTCCTTGCCCTATACACGAAATCACAGCTTCCTATCTTCATCAACATTTAACAATTCCTCAAAATATTCCTTCCATCTTCCCAATACCTCAACTCTCCATTTAATAACTCTCCTCTCCTATTTTTAACTGACAAATCAATTTGTTCTCTAGGCTTTCTTAACTTGTTAATCTCACTCCAAAACTTTTTCTTATTTTCAACAAAATTTGTTGATAACATCTCACCCACTCTCTCATTTGCTCTCTTTTTACATTGCTTCACCACTCTCTTAACCTCTCTCTTTTTCTCCATATACTCTTCCCTCCTTGCATCACTTCTACTTTGTAAAAACTTCTCATATGCTAACTTTTTCTCCCTTACTACTCTCTTTACATCATCATTCCACCAATCGCTCCTCTTCCCTCCTGCACCCACTTTCCTGTAACCACAAACTTCTGCGAACACTCTAACACTACATTTTTAAACCTACCCCATACCTCTTCACCCCATTGCCTATGCTCTCATTAGCCCATCTATCCTCCAATAGCTGTTTATATCTTACCCTAACTGCCTCCTCTTTTAGTTTATAAACCTTCACCTCTCTCTTCCCTGATGCTTCTATTCTCCTTGTATCCCATCTACCTTTTACTCTCAGTGTAGCTACAACTAGAAAGTGATCTGATTATATCTGTGGCCCCTCTATAAACATGTACATCCTGAAGTCTACTCAACAGTCTTTATCTACCAATACATAATCCAACAAACTACTGTCATTTCGCCCTACATCATATCGTGTATACTTATTTATCCTCTTTTTCTTAAAATATGTATTACCTATAACTAAACCCCTTTCTATACAAAGTTCAATCAAAGGCCTCCCATTATCATTTACACCTGGCACCCCAAACTTACCTACCACACCCTCTCTAAAAGTTTCTCCTACTTTAGCATTCAAGTCCCCTACCACAATTACTCTCTCACTTTTGTTCAAAGGCTCCTATACATTCACTTAACATCTCCCAAAATCTCTCTCTCTCTCCTCTGCATTCCTCTCTTCTCCAGGTGCATACACGCTTATTTGACCCACTTCTCGCATCCAACCTTTACTTTAATCCACATAATTCTTGAATTTACACATTCATATTCTCTTTTCTCCTTCCATAACTGATCATTTAACATTACTGCTACCCCTTCCTTTGCTCTAACTCTCTCAGATACTCCAGATTTAATCCCATTTATTTCCCCCACTGAAACTCTCCTACCCCCTTCAGCTTTGTTTCGCTTAGGGCCAGGACATCCAACTTCTTTTCATTCATAACATCAGCAATCATCTGTTTCTTGTCATCCGCACTACATCCACGCACATTTAAGCAACCCAGTTTTATAAAGTTTTTTTCTTCTCTTTTTTAGTAATTGTATACAGGAGAAGGGGTTACTAGCCCATTGCTCCCGGCATTTTAGTCGCCTCATACGACACGCATGGCTTACGGAGGAAAGATTCTTTTCCACTTCCCCATGGACAATAGAAGAAATAAAAAAGAACAAGAGCTATTTAGAAAAAGGAGAAAAACCTAGATGTATGTATATATATATATGCATGTGCGTGTCTGTGAAGTGTGACCAAAGTGTAAGTAGGAGTAGCAAGATATCCCTGTTATCTTAGCGTGTTTATGAGACAGAAAAAGAAACCAGCAATCCTACCATCATGCAAAACAGTTACAGGTTTTTGTTTCACAGTCATCTGGCAGGACGGTAGTACTTCCCTGGGTGGTTGCTGTCTACCAACCTACTACCTTCCCGGTAAAAGTAGGTCTTAGACAGGGATGTGTAATGTCACCATGGTTGTTTAATATATTTATAGATGGGGTTGTAAAGGAAGTAAATGCTAGGGTGTTCGGGAGAGGGGTGGGATTAAATTTTGGGGAATCAAATTCAAAATGGGATTTGACAGTTACTTTTTGCTGATGATACTGTGCTTATGGGAGATTCTAAAGAAAAATTGCAAAGGTTAGTGGATGAGTTTGGGAATGTGTGTAAAGGTAGAAAGTTGAAAGTGAACATAGAAAAGAGTAAGGTGATGAGGGTGTCAAATGATTTAGATAAAGAAAAATTGGATATCAAATTGGGGAGGAGGAGTATGGAAGAAGTGAATGTTTTCAGATACTTGGGAGTTGACGTGTCGGCGGATGGATTTATGAAGGATGAGGTTAATCATAGAATTGATGAGGGAAAAAAGGTGAGTGGTGCATTGAGGTATATGTGGAGTCAATAAACGTTATCTATGGAGGCAAAGAAGGGAATGTATGAAAGTATAGTAGTACCAACACTCTTATATGGGTGTGAAGCTTGGGTGGTAAATGCAGCAGCGAGGAGACGGTTGGAGGCAGTGGAGATGTCCTGTTTAAGGGCAATGTGTGGTGTAAATATTATGCAGAAAATTCGGAGTGTGGAAATTAGGAGAAGGTGTGGAGTTAATAAAAGTATTAGTCAGAGGGCAGAAGAGGGGTTGTTGAGGTGGTTTGGTCATTTAGAGAGAATGGATCAAAGTAGAATGACATGGAAAGCATATAAATCTATAGGGGAAGGAAGGCGGGGTAGGGGTCGTCCTCGAAAGGGTTGGAGAGAGGGGGTAAAGGAGGTTTTGTGGGCAAGGGGCTTGGACTTCCAGCAAGCGTGCGTGAGCGTGTTAGATAGGAGTGAATGGAGACGAATGGTACTTGGGACCTGACGATCTGTTGGAGTGTGAGCAGGGTAATATTTAGTGAAGGGATTCAGGGAAACCGGTTATTTTCATATAGTTGGACTTGAGTCCTGGAAATGGGAAGTACAATGCCTGCACTTTAAAGGAGGGGTTTGGGATATTGGCAGTTTGGAGGGATATGTTGTGTATCTTTATATGTGTATGCTTCTAGACTGTTGTATTCTGAGCACCTCTGCAAAAACAGTGATAATGTGCGAGTGTGGTGAAAGTGTTGAATGATGATGAAAGTATTTTCTTTTTGGGGATTTTTCTTTCTTTTTTTTGGGTCACCCTGCCTCGGTGGGAGACGGCCGACTTGTTGAAAAAAAAAAAAAAATGGTATAGGTGGAGACTGAAAGTCTGTCATTATTGTTTTTAACAGCTGGTGCTTTTGTTATTAAAAATATTGTATAAAACTACCTTCAGGCTATATGTTTCAGTTGTACATGAAATATAAATGGATTTCATGTTCAGACTTGGGTCTCATCCTCAAGCAATCTCAGTATATTCCAGAACCCCCAAAAATTCCAAAATCTGAGACACTTCCAGCCCCAAGCATTTCAGGAAATGGATACTAACCTATATTAGTCAGGGTGAATCCCACCTTTGGCCAGTAGTGTGGTGGAGGAAGATTTTGTTTATTTAGCCTCTGCTTAACCCTTAAACGGTCCAAACGTATATATACGTTCACTCGCGCAGCGCCCCAAATATTTTGAAAAAAAAAATCTTTTTTTTATATAGAAAAAAAGAGCACATTTTTTTAAGTGTTTTAGCATAAAAAATTTTTTAGGGTCAGTACTTAACGAGGTATGAGGCCGCGAAGTTGGCACTTGGCGATCACCTGACGGCAACATGGAGCACTGCTGCTTGCAGAAATTCAACATATTTACCGTTTTCTTCCATTTTTTTTTCATTTTCTTGGTTTTCATGATATGATAATTATGTTTCATAGTAAGTCATTTGATATCAATGCCAATTTTTGTTTATACACCAGTATTACATACGAAATTTTTATCATATTGTCATAAACACAAATGTACACACTGACAGGTGATTTTGCACACCTGGCTGAATCACACATTATTATCTACAACTATATACAAGTATTTACATGTCCCACTTATGTTTCTAGAACTCCACAATTGTATGATACTCCATGAAGCATGGATTCATACAGAGTGCCACCCCACACTGGTGACACATGAATCGTGTGTCCTTCCGCTGTTGGGGTCGTTTTTTGGTGGTAGCACACACAATACACTTTTTCTGGGCATTCTTCTTCTTTTGGGTAGGTGGTATTAGTACCAGATAGTGACAGTTAGGAGTGATTCGGTCTGGCACTTCCCCCACTGGCTGTGGTTGGGGGACAGGTTGTGGTGTGACAGGTCGCTGTTGAGGGGAAGGTACAGGTGTGGTACCATACTTTCTTGCTATCTGTTTGACGAGATTCAGAGAGAAATCTGCAAAACGTTGTCGTTTTCCAGTCTTTACTTCATACATATTGAAAGCATTGAGCACTGCAATGTCTACAAGGTGAAAAAACCGTTTTATATACCACTTGCGACTCCTGCGCACACAGTCAACAAACCCTATCATCATGTCACACTTGTCAACTAGTCGCATGTTGTTCGTATAGTCCACAAAAACTGGAGTACTGATGAAGTGGTCTGTAGACCAGTAATTACGTATATTGTTCTTATAGATATGTGGCAATAGCATGACAGTGGCAAGGAATAAATACATTTCAACCACTGTTGTGTCTTTCCACCTGTGCAGCCGTGATGATTCTCCAACCTCTGTTGTGTTGTTCATGATATATTGGTAATAAATGTTTGTCTGAGTCACTATCAAGTTCATTATAGGCTCGTCAAAGTACAACTGGAAATAGTCTAACTCTGTAGACTCATTCGTTATGGGACATTCTGGCTGAATACCACTTCCACTAGCATCAAAATCACAAGGCTGTGGCACGAATATACTTTTATGTCCAGTTCCACTCATGATCACATGGTGCAGGGTGGACCTGTGGCATGGGGCGAGGGGGGGGCAGGAGGAGGAGAGTGGAGGCAGCGCATGGTTGAGGGGGTGCCGGGCGGTCCTTTGTCTGTCCACCCACTGCGCCATGTGGTCCAGGCACCATGCCACCCACCACTACTTCCTCCATCCCCGCATACTTCCCTTCATGATCACTTTCACTATCAGTGGCCGGGGTTTTGGATCGTGACCTGCCACGACCCTTGGGGATTGCATATGGCACACTGCCTGAACGTAGATAACGACGCCTAAAAGTACGTTTCACTGGTGAATAATGAACGTCACTATCACTAGACGAATCCTCAATTGGCATAAAATCAATCTCATCATCACTTACATCATTTTCACTATCACTACTAAAACACAGGGAAAATGATAGTGTCCTCTTGCGAAGTTGCCTATGGGTAACACTTGCCACTCCAGAGGTGCTTGGCCCAGGGTCTTCTGTGGCCACACTGGCCACCCCAGAAGTGCTTGGCCTAGGGTCTGATGTGGCCACACTGGCTACCCCAGAGGTGCTTGGCCTAGGACAGGTGTCGCTACCCCAGAGGTGATGGGCTGGGGGTCATCTGGGTTATCGTCGATATTTTCACTAATTCCTTGAATATTACTGGCCCCATTGGTGTCATATCCACTAAACTCATGATCTCTATCACTTTCCTCGAATAGTAGAGTGTTAATACGACGAGGCGTGAGTGAATCACGAGGATGTGCCATGATGTTGACCCAGGATGGAGCTGAATGTAACTGGTCCTACCATGTGGTACCCAGGCGTCCCAGATTTTTTGTATACTGCGCACACTGAGTGCGCACACCCATTCTCTCATGTCTAGGCGACTCAGGCCTATCGCACTAATTTTGAACGAATGAAAAATAAAACGTATATATACGTTTGGGGCGCTACGGGCGTGAACGTATATATACGTTTGGACCGTTTAAGGGTTAAGGGTTTGAAGTGGAGATGAATAAGGTATTGAGTAAAAATACACGAAAATTTACTAGCTCTTCGATTAAGACAGCAATTACGTTCTTGAAAATGGTGTCTTTTAAAAAACTGTCTAATATGAACCGAAGAACATATGGGAAAATAAGGCTATGTTCATTAGACTCCCACAAAAACCAACCAGATTTTTTTTTAAACTTTGTAATTTGTCAAAACTGAAAAATAATCTTTTTTTTTTTTTTTTTTTTTATTATTATTATTCACTGTAGTCATTGCTTGTTGATGTGGAAGTGTGTGGGGAGGGTTGATGTGTCCCTCTACAATACTTATGTAAATATATGTCAGGCAGTTCCACAGCTATTACCTACCACAGCTATCACTTGAATCCAGCAAAACCACGATTACATGCAAACATCTGTAAAAATACCATATTTTGCCAGCCAAGACAAGTTTTTACTAAATAAATATGTCTAGACCTAGGTAGTAGGTTGGTAGACAACTACTACCCAGGGAGGTGCTACCGTCCTGCCAAGTATGTGTAAAACAAAAACCTGTAATTGTTTTACATGATGGTAAGATTGCTGGTGTCTTTTGTGTGTCTCATAAATATGCAAGATTACAGGAGTGGCATGAAAGAATCAAAGAGACATCCCCAGACATAATAGCACTCACAGAAACAAAACTCACCAGAATAATAACAGATTCAATCTTTCCATCCGGATACCAAATCCTCAGGAAAGACAGAGGGAGGAGAGGGGGAGGAGGAGTTGCACTGCTCATTAAAAACCAGTGGGATTTTGAGAAAATGGAAGGAATGGATGGCATTGGCGAAAGGGACTACTTAGTAGGAACAATCCAGTCTGAGGGACATAAGGTGATAATTGCAGTAATGTACAACCCACCACAGAACTGCAGGAGGCCAAGAGAAGAATATGATGAGAGCAACAGAGCAATGATCGACACACTAGCCGAGGTGGCCAGAGAGCACACATGGGAGGAGCAAAGTTACTAGTTATGGGTGATTTCAATCACAAGGAGATTGACTGGGAAAACCTGGAGCCCCATGGGGGTCCCGAAACATGGAGAGCCAAGATGATGGATGTGGTACTGGAAAACCTCATGCATCAACATGTTAGAGACACTACCAGAGAGAGAGGAGAGGATGAACCAGCAAGACTGGACCTTGTATTCACCATGAGTAGTTCGGACATCGAGGGTATCATGTATGAAAGGCCTCTGGGAGCTAGTGATCATGTGGTTCTGTGCTTCGACTACATAGTTGAGCTCCAAGTGGAGAGAGTAGCAGGAATAGGCTGGGAAAAACCAAACTACAAAAGGGGGAATTACTCAGGCATGAGAAACTTCCTTCAAGACATTCAGTGGGAGAGGGAACTGACAGGAAAACCAGTACAAGAAATGATGGACTATGTAGCAACAAAATGCAAGGAGGCAGAGGAGAGGTTTGTTCCCAAGGGAAACAGAAATAATGGGAAGAACAGAACGAGTCCTTGGTTCACCCAAAGGTGTAGGGAGGCAAAAACTAGGTGTACTAGAGAATGGAAAAGGTACAGAAGACAGAGAACTCAGGAAAATAAAGAAATCAGCCGAAGAGCCAGAAACGAATATGCACAGATAAGAAGGGAGGCTCAGAGACAATATGAAAATGACATAGCATCAAAAGTAAAGACTGACCTGAAGCTGTTGTACAGCCACATCAGGAGGAAAACAACAGTCAAGGACCAGGTAATCAGACTGAGGAAGGGTGATGGGGAATTCACAAGAAACGACCAAGAGGTATGTCAGGAGCTCAACACAAGATTTAAAGAGGTATTTACAGTGGAACCCAGTAGGACTCCAGGAAATCAGAACAGGGGGGCACACCCGCAAGTGCTGGATGAGGTACATATAACCAAGGAGGAGGTGAAGAAGCTGCTATGCGAACTTGACACCTCAAAGGCGGTGGGACCAGACAACATCTCTCCATGGGTCCTTAAAGAGGGAGCAGAGATATTGTGTGAGCCATTAACAAAGATCTTCAACACATCACTTGAAACTGGCCAACTCCCTGAGGTATGGAAAATGGCAAATGTAGTCCCAATTTTTAAAAAGGGAGACAGACATGAGGCACTAAACTACAGACCTGTATCACTAACGTGTATAGTATGCAAGGTCATGGAGAAGATCATCAGGAGGAGAGTGGTGGGGCACCTGGAAAGAAACAAGTGTATAATTGACAACCAGCACGGTTTCAGGGAAGGAAAATCCTGTGTCACAAACCTACTAGAGTTTTATGACAAGATGACAGAAGTAAGACAAGAGAGAGAGGGGTGGATCGACTGCATATTTTTGGACTGCAAGAAGGCCTTCGACACAGTTCCTCACAAGAGGTTACTGCAAAAGCTAGAGGATCAGGCACACATAACAGGAAAGGCACTGCAATGGATCAGAGAATACCTGTCAGGGAGGCAACAACGAGTCATGGTACGCGACGAGGTATCAGAGTGGGCGCCTGTGACAAGCGGGGTTCCACAGGGGTCAGTCCTAGGACCTGTGCTGTTCTTGGTATATGTGAACGACATAACTGAAGGGATAGACTCAGAAGTGTCCTTGTTTGCAGATGATGCGAAGTTAATGAGAAGAATCAAATCGGATGAGGATCAGGCAGGACTACAAACAGACCTGGACAGGCTACAAGCCTGGTCCAGCAACTGGCTCCTTGAATTTAACCCTGCCAAATGCAAAGTCATGATGATTGGGGAAGGGCAAAGAAGACCGCAGACACAATATAGTTTAGATGGCCAAAGACTGCAAACCTCACTCAAGGAAAAAGACCTGGGGGTGAGTATAACACCGAGCATATCTCCTGAGGCGCACATCAATCAGATAATGGCTGCAGCATACGGGCGCCTGGCAAACCTACGGATAGCATTCCGATACCTCAGTAAGGATTCGTTTAAGACTCTGTATACCATTTATGTCAGGCCCATACTGGAGTATGCAGCACCAGTTTGGAATCCACACCTAGTCAAGCACGTCAAGAAATTAGAGAAAGTGCAAAGGTTTGCAACAAGACTAGTCCCAGAGCTACGGGGATTGTCCTACGAAGAAAGGTTGAGGGAAATCGGCCCGACGACACTGGAGGACAGGAGGGTCAGGGGAGACATGATAACGACATATAAAATACTGCGCGGAATAGACAAGGTGGACAAAGACGGGATGTTCCAGAGATGGGACACAGACACAAGAGGTCACAATTGGAAGTTGAAGACTCAGATGAATCAAAGGGATGTTAGGAAGTATTTCTTCAGTCATAGAGTAGTCAGGCCATGGAATAGCCTAGAAAGTAACGTAGTGGAGGCGGGAACCATACATAGTTTTAAGGCGAGGTATGATAGAGCTCATGGGGCAGGGAGAGAGAGGACCTAGTAGCAATCAGCGAAGAGGCGGGGCCAGGAGCTGTGACTCGACCCCTGCAACCACAAATAGGTGAGTACAAATAGGTGAGTACATCCCTCTGGGTTTTCTTCTATTTTCTTACTAGTTCTTGTTCTTGTTTATTCCCTCTTATCTCCACTGGGAAGTGGTACAGAATTCTTCATCCATAAGCCATGAGTGTTGTAAGAGGCAACTAAAATGCCAGGAGCAAGGGACTAGTAACCCCTTCTCCTGTATACATTACTAAATTTAAAAAGAGAAACTTTTGTTTTTCTTTTTGGGCCACCCTTCCTTGGTGGGATACAGCCAGTTTATTGAAAGAGGAAGAATATATATATATACACACACCCCTCTGGGTTTTCTTCTATTTTCTCCGTAAGCCATACATGTCGTAAGAGGTGACTAAAATGCTGGGAGTAAGGGGCTAGTAACAAGAAAAGCTTCTCAAGGCTCAGCAAGTGTTGTTGTTATAATTGGGTTAAGGGTTGTGATAGCCCAAAGGTTGTGGTGTCATTCTCACTACTGCGAAATTAACTACCAAATATAAACTATTTAGTACATGAAAGATGAGGTGAACCATAGAATTAATTAGGGAGAAAAAAGTGGGTGGTGCATTGAGGTATCTGTAAAGACAAAGAATGTTATCCAGAGAGGCAAAAGTTGAATATATGTGAGTATATTGGTACCAACACTCTTTTATGGTCACTGTTGGAGCTTGGAGGAGGCTGGAGGCAGTGGAGATGTCAGTGTTTGAGGCCAGTGTATGGTGTAAATACTATGCAGAAAATTCGTAGATTGGAAATTAGGAGATGCGGGGGAGGGGTCGTGGTGGTTTGGACATTTAGAGGGGTAGGAGCAAAATAGAATGACTTGGAAGGTGTATAAATCTGTAGTGGAGGGAAGGCAGGGTAGGGGTCACCCTAGGATAGGCTGGAGGTAAAGGTTTCGTATGTGAGGGGCTTATAGATTCAGCACGTGTGTGTAAGAGTGTTAACCCTTTGACTGTTTCTGACATATAGATACATGTACATCTTATGAGCCAGTGTTTTTGATGTATTTATACTCCAAAATTCTAGCAGCTTCAAATCAAGCAGGAGAAAGCTGGTAGGCCCACATGTAAGAGAATGGGTCTGTGTCGTCAGTGGTATAAAAAAAATCCTGCAGCACACAGTGCAAAATGAGAGAAAAAAACTCTGATCATGTTTTTGGGTTAAAATGCTGAATTTGAGGTGTATTTTGATTGAATGGAAGACATATTACAAAAATAGAGATGATTTTTATTGGTTTCACAATGAAAAGAACTTTGAAATTGAGCTCCAAGTAGTGGAAATGTTTGATTTTTGCAGATGTTCAAGAGTAAACAAATTACATCATTGTCCAATAAGTGTTCAACTAGCCATTCTTATATGGGTTGACATTATTTATACAATTATTACAATAATGCAGCAGTCTCCATAACAGTAAATTTTCTATTTTTTGTGTGAATAAAAATTCAAAATAGAAAGCAAGAGTAATATAAGAGGGGCTTGGAGACGTGACTGATGAACAGAGAAAATGTTATTTTAGTGCCAGGAATGTCTGCACTGTTCATTCTAACCCTGTTTTGAAATTGGCATCTTTTTTAATTTGCATGAAATTGGCCAAATTGCCAGTTTCTGACCACTTTATTGGGTAGTTGAAATTGGTAAATGGGCAGTTTCTTGTACTCAGTCGATAGAACAAATGGAGTTCTAAAGAAATAGCTATGAGTTTGGTCGACTGGAACAATGGAATTGGCAGAAAATAGGGCTCAAAGTGGGTGAAATCACCGATGCATAAATATCGCAAAGATCACTAACTTCGTGAGAGCGTAATTCCATAAGTTTTCAATCAATTTCATACTTTTGGTGTCATTACCATTGGGATTCTCTATCATTTCCTGATAATTTTTTTTTTTTTAATTAAATTCTTTGACACTGAGAGGAAGTTTGCAAGCAGGGGTCTTGACAGTCAAACGGTTAATAGGAGTGGAGGCAAATGGTTTGTATGACTTGATATGCTGTTGAAGTGTGAGTAAGGTAACATTTATGAAGAGACTTGGGAAACTGATTAGTCAGACTTTAGTCCTGGAGGTGGGAAGTAGAGTATTATAATCAAGGGGGAAGTGCTAAACCCATAAGATTATACAGCTCCTGGGGGGGGGGGGATGTGGAAGGTATTCAGGTTTAATTCAGGGAACTGGAGAACAGATCCAATTTCCTAGATCGAGAACCCCTCACCAGCATCAAGGAACCTTCCTTGAGGGGGAAGTGGGAAGTAGTGTGTCTGCACTCTGAAGGAGGGGTGGAGATATTTGCAGTTTGACAGGGCATTTGAACTGTAGTGATGGCACACCTCTGGCAAGACAGTGATAGGGTGGGTGATAATGAAAGTGATTTTTTTTTTTTTTTTTGGGTCACCCTGCCTATGTGGGAAATGGCCAGCATGTTAAAAAAAATATAGGTATGGATGTTGCAGTTCAGAGGTCATTTGAATTGAGATGTTGATGCATTTTTGACAAGAAGCTATTGAATGAATGATGGTGAATGTCTTCCTCTGAGTCAGCATACTTTGGTGTGAAATGGTAGATTTTTTTTTTCTAACATCAGCTGTTTCCCACCAAGGCAGGGTAACCCATAAAAGAAACACTTTCACCATCATTCACACATAATCGCTGTCTTGCAGAGGCACCCAGACATGACAGTTTAGATGTCACTCCAAACAGCCAATATCCCAAACCCTTCCTTTAAAGTGCAGGAATTGTACTTCCACCTCCAGGACTCAAGTCCGGCTAACCGGTTTCCCTACTCGGTGAGGAGCAGGGGTGTGGTGGGTCAATAAGGGAACTCTGCATCAACATTTGGGGTCCCAGACTGTTCAACATCTTACCAGAAGATATCAGAAACACGGCTGGAACAAGTGTAGAAGCCTTCACCGGGTGCCAGATCAACCAGGCTGTGATGGATATGTGGGGCAGCAGGCCTCCAGCAGCAACAGCCTGGTTGACCAGGCAAGCACCAGATGACCGGGCTCCAAGAGTAGTGAAACTCTCAAAACTCTTCAAAGGTATATCAGTGGCATTCCAACAGCTCATCAGGTCCCAAAAACTATTCGTCTCCACTCATTCCTATCTAACACGCTCACACATGCAGACGAGTTTAGTAATAATAATATTTTTTAAATGTATCGGCCATCTCCCACCGAGGTAGGGTGACCTGAAAAACAAGAAGGAACATTTTCTGCATCATTCATTCAGTTACTGTCTTGCTAGAGGTGTGCTGGCATCAGGTTCAGATGACCCTCTGATCTGCAACATCCCCACATCTCTCTCGGATGCAGGCACTGCATTTCCCACCTCCAAAACTCAGGTCCAGCTTACCAATTTCCCTGAATCCCTTCATAAATGCTACTTTTCTCACACTTCAACAGCATGTTAAACCATCATCATTATTATTATTATTATTTTTTTCAACAAACCTTTCGTATCTCACCGAGGCAGGGTGACCTAAAAAGAAAAACAAACGAATGTTTCTCTTTCAAAATTTAGTAATTTTAACAGGCGAAGGGGTTACTAGCCCCTTGCTTCCCACATTTTAGTCGCCTCTTACGACACACACAGCTTACGGAGGAAGAATTCTGTTCAACCTCCCCATGGAGATAATAGTTCTTGTTCTTTATTTCCTCTTAAGAAAAAAAAATTGAGTTGGGTATGTATATACAGGTACCATCCGACTTACGACTGAGTTTGGTTCCGACCAACCGATTGTAAGTTGAACCTTACTACTGAATATCAACATAACATTTTTGTAATGACTTTATATTATTGTTTTATTTTGGTATTTCATTTTTTACTTTACTTTTTATGCTGCTAGTACTGTATTTTATACTGTAAGGTTTAGGATAAACACTGTGTACAACACAAACAGTTGTTTATTTCCCAGAAATTTGGCATACAAAACACGGTCGTAAGTTGAATGGTCGTATGTCGGATGGTAGGTGTATATGCATGTACATGCATGTGTAGTGTGGCCTAAGTGTAAGTAGAAGTATAAAGATATACAGTGGACCCCCGCATACCGGACGCATCGCATACCGTACAATCCGCATACCGGACGCTTTGATTGCAAAAATTTTGCCTCGCATACCGCCCAAAAACCCGCTCACCGCCCTTCGTCCGAGACGCGTCCAATGTGCGGCCTGAGCCACGCTCACATGTTCCGCCGGTGGCATTGTTTACCAGCCAGCCTCCGCGGTAACATCCAAGCATACAATCGGAACATTTCGTATTATTACAGTGTTTTTGGTGATTTTTTCTGGAAAATAAGTGACCATGGGCCCCAAGAAAGCTTCTAGTGCCAACCCTACAGCAATAAGGGTGAGAATTACTATGGAGATGAAGAAAAAGATCATTGATAAGTATGAAAGTGGAGTGCGTGTCTCCGAGCTGGCCAGGTTGTATAATAAACCCCAATCAACCATCGCTACTAAATTTGGGGGTACAGCTGCTGCTGCTGCTGTACCACCGTCAGCTGCTGCTGCACTGTCAGCTGCTGCTGCACTGTCAGCTGCTGCTGCTGTACCACCGTCAGCTGCTGCTGCTGCTGTAGTACCGTCTGCTGCTGCTGCTGTAGCATCGTCTGCTGCTGCTGTAGCATCGTCTGCTGCTGCTGTAGCATCGTCTGCTGCTGCTGTAGCATCGTCTGCTGCTGCTGTAGCATCGTCTGTTGCTGCTGTAGCATCGTCTGTTGCTGCTGTACCACCGTCAGCTGCTGCTGCTGCTGTAGCATCGTCTGCTGCTGCTGTAACATCGTCAGTTGCTGCTGTAGCATCGTCTGCTGCTGCTGTAGCATCGTCAGCTGCTGCTGTAGCATCGTCTGTTGCTGCTGTAGCATCGTCTGTTGCTGCTGTACCACCGTCAGCTGCTGCTGTAGCATCGTCTGCTGCTGCTGCTGCTGTAGCATCGTCTGCTGCTGCTGTAACATCGTCAGTTGCTGCTGTAGCATCGTCTGCTGCTGCTGTAGCAAACGTCTGCTGCTGCTGTAGCATCATCTGTTGCTGCTGTAGCATCGTCTGTTGCTGCTGTACCACCGTCAGCTGCTGCTGCTGCTGTAGCATTGTCTGCTGCTGCTGTAGCATCGTCTGCTGCTGCTGTAACATCGTCAGTTGCTGCTGTAGCATCGTCTGCTGCTGCTGTAGCATCGTCTGCTGCTGCTGTAGCATTGTCTGTTGCTGCTGTAGCATCGTCTGTTGCTGCTGTACCACCGTCAGCTGCTGCTGCTGCTGTAGCATCGTCTGCTGCTGCTGCTGCTGTAGCATCATCTGCTGCTGCTGTAACATCGTCTGCTGCTGCTGTAGCATCGTCTGTTGCTGCTGTAGCATCGTCTGTTGCTGCTGTACCACCGTCAGCTGCTGCTGCTGCTGTACCACCGTTGTTGGTGTGGCTTATTGAGAATACCAAGAAACAATTAACCCCAGAGGATTTGCCACCCAGGATAACCCAAAAAAGTCAGTGTCATCGAAGACTGTCTAACTTATTTCCATTGGGGTCCTTAATCTTGTCTCCCAGGATGCAACCCACACCAGTCGACTAACACCCAGGTGAACAGGGAAAATGCCTGGAACTAGTGCTCATATTGGTGAATTTAGAGCCAGCAAAGGTTGGTTTGAGAGATTTAAGAATCGTAGTGGCATACACAGTGTGATAAGGCCTGTTCTGGAAGAAAATACCAAACAGGACCTACAGTACTCAGGAAGAAAAGGCACTCCCAGGACACAGTGTCTCATCAGTCATTGCTGCATCTTCAATAAAGGTAAGTGTCATTTATTCTTCATTTAGTAGAGTAGTACATGCACAATATATATTGTGCATGTACTACTCTACTATTGTGCATGTATCCTTCTCTTTGTGTGTAGGAAAATGTATATTTCATGTGGTAAAATTTTTTTTTTCATGCTTTTGGATGTCTTGCACGGATTAATTTGATTTCCATTATTTCTTATGGGGAAAATTCATTCGCATACCGAACATTTTGCATAACAGCCAGCCCTCTTGCACGGATTAAGGTCGCTATGCGGGGGTCCACTGTACCTGGTATCCCATGTGTTTATGAGATAGAAAAAAAAAAGACACCAGTAATCCTACTATCATGTAAAACAATTACAGGTTTCCGTTTCACAATCACTTGGTAGGACGGTAGTACTTCCTCAAATGGTTGCTGTCTACCAACCTACTACCTAGGTATTATTATTATTATCAATCTGTAACTTTTCATAGGCCTTTTCTGTAAATCTGTATGACTTTATCATGAAAAATAAAAAATATAATTACTGTGATTCTTTGTTTGCAGTATTCTTGAAGCTGTGAACAAAGTAGCCAAAGTGCAGGAGTCTCTCTTAATAGAAATTAAGGGGGTGCGTCAGGACATGGATAGTTTAACTCGACGGATATCAACTATGGGTATTTCAAGACATGGAACTGCTCGCATTGACACGTCATCTCAGGAAAATGGCATCCCACTGTCTACCCAAACATGGGCATCCATTCTGGTAGCTCTTATTTTCTACTCACTGATTCAGTGGTTTATGGAAAGGCTGCGGTCGTAGCTGTGGGCATTGGAGATTATTTATACATACAGGTTGTTATAATTTATCTGTGTGAAATTCAAGGAAGATGATATATAGTATCAGTATTACCAAGAGTTAAATTTGTAGTTTTTGCCAGGACACAAATATATAGCATTTTTCATTTTGCAAATTTGATGTCTCCATAGCTTTTTTTTTTTTTTTTCAATAAAAATTCTGAGTATTTTCTTTATTTTATAATTTTTATATTTTACACATCAGTCATTTCCCACCAAGGTAGGGTGGCCAAAAGAAACATACATTCAACCTTCACTACCAAGCTGTCTTTCCAGAAATACTACATGGATATCACAACACAGACCCACCGAAGCTCAATATCTTGACCCATGTTTCAAAGTGCAGGTACTGTACTTCTTACCTTCAAAATTAAAGGCTGACTAACTCATGTCCCTGAGTTTCTTCATAGACATTCTCTTGCTCACACTAACAGCATGTCGAATCCAAAAAACCACCTGTGTCCATTCCAATCAGATATGCTCTCACATGCTTGCGGGATGCTCAGACCCCTAGCTCCTAATTCCTAACCCTCCTTCCAACCCTTAAGATATTCCCTATGCCTCCTGCCGTCCATCCCAATTTATATACCTTTTTTTTTTATATGAACCTACTTTTCTGCATCCTTTCTGTCTTGATTTTTTCACACGTGCACACTATAGACAGTATAAGTGAAGAATAAGAGTCACAGTGAATGTGTACAGTATATGTATTTTGACTTTTGGGTGAGTGTTCCTTACTGATTGTACATTCCAATGTTGATACAGTTGTGCCCATTCACAGATCCAGACACAGAAATGTTATGCATGCCATTACTTGCCTAGTGAGAGTTATATATACATATATATAAGACCTTGTTCTGGTAATATTTGTATCCTTTATATAGTAGTAGTAGTACATTGCAAGGTAACTTTTTACATTCATTACCAGTCATCTTGGTCATGTCATTTTAAATTATTTTTATATTTATGCCCTATTCAAACAAATAACATTCCTTTATTAGCAAAATTATAACACATCTGACCCAAAAATTTATTCCTAAATTCTAAAGAATAATTGAACTTAGGTTGCCATTTGTAAAACTATTTCCTGAACACATCTTTCATATGAGCTGCTAATTTTCCATTAATGTCTGTCATCAAGAATTTATTTTAGCTCACCTCTACAGGGAAAGAAAGTTAAATTTCAAGTATTCCTCACATACTGTTTTTCTCTATATCCAGTGTTAAAGAAAAGGTTATAACCAGGAGTGCATTTGCAGTAGTGGAGCTTTGTAATTGCAGATTACTCTTTATGAATACCTCTGTGTAATGGTTTTCAATCACTGAATGAGTGTACGGTGATTACTGCTAAATATTATTTTAAACAAAGATATATCACCTTCAACCAGCTTTCACATCAAAACCAGAAGAGAAAGTTTGGACTATAAAAACAAATGTGTGATTTACTCTTTGCTACTATAATCCTCTGATCCTAGAAAACTATATAGATAACCCTCTCTCAAATTTCACATAAATTAATTCTTATTTCTGAACATGGAGCAGCAGCAGCAAGAGACTAACATGTAAACATGTCCTCTTTCTCATTATTGCTGTTAAACACATTTGTAACCTTTATTTTCTTCTCATTACCTCATGACACCTGTCATTGCCTATTAGTTATTAGTTTTTCTCGAAGATTATTTTATATGTATATTTCTATTTGTGTTTGAAACATATTCATAAAACTGCCACAGCTTCTTTGGTCTGGATTAATTTTTAGTGCATATTTATTTTATTTTATTTTGGTGTCCTTGAAAAAATGCATTTGGTGATTTTGGTGCACTGGAGAATTGTTAAGAACAAGTTTATCACCACATTATAATTATTGTTAAAAAGGCCATCTTCATATTTTCATTTCATATATATATATCTATATATATATGTATATACATATATATTTTTTTAATTATTGGATGTTGATGAAGTATATAAATAAAGTATAGAGTGTAATTCATTTATGAGGTTGGTAACCTTAAAATGAATGATGAACCCATTTAACCACACACCTTCATAGTGCCCTTGTCAATTGCTCTAGCTACACTCACTCGTCAATGTTTGTAGCCGTCTTTTCTACCAGTTTTAAGCATTGTGTTAGATAGTCTATTACAGTATTAAGATAGGGAGGGGCTGTAATGATCTCTTGTGTTTAAAAAGTATATGGATTTATGTTTGTTCGTTTCATTTGTAATATGCTTGTTATTGCATTCCCTGATGTTGTAGTTAGGGAGATAGTAATCTTATTTTCTGTTAATGTTCATGTATGTGTGTGTGTACAGTAATTTTCTGTGTGTACATATGTGTGGTTTTTAAAAAAACGTTTCGTTCATCTCTTTTCTTTTTGTATTTTGTATTAAGTTTAGTGTTGTCGTATAAGTCATGAGATCTAATATATAACCTTTTATTCTTAAAATGTTTTCACTTTTCCATGAATCTGGCATTGTGTGTACTGTGCATGCACATACATATACAGACACATGTTGTTACATAAAGAAATATAAGTTCATAAATTTATGAATAATCAGCATTTAGGAGAGGAACCTTATAACTCAGTTTCAGTACATCCTGGACATTGTCTTGCTTCATTTGTGACTTGACAATGGTTCAAGATGGGCTGAAAGGTTGTCATAAGGCTTCTGATCTAAGTGCAGGTTATTTGTGAATTGTTTCAGCCACAGTAATGAGTCTTCTTATTCTTTAAGAGTTCATAAACATTAAATCTTGCCCCAAATTTGTATTAATAGGAAAACTACCTCTAAAATTATAATATGGGTAGCTATAGGAACATGGGATTCACTTGTAAATATTGCTGTGAAGTGCATCCTGGTTAATAAGCAAGAGATTTCTGTACTTTTGAACTGTATCAAACTTTCAAAATTATTAGTTCTATGATAGAGTTGGTAATGTGGACTGACCGTGACACTAATTGTGAAGCACTATCAAAGTTCTAGTCTTTGTGAATGATCTTGAAACCAACTGTGAACGACCACCAACTTGCTAAAGATACTGCACATGAAAAATATGAGTGTTTTTCAAAACATTAATATTTTAGTATTTTCATACTGTAGCTGCTGACAGTTCACTATCGAAAATTTTTGAAAAAGCACTTTATTATGTTTTAAATAAGCAGTTTTAGTTTTTGGCTTAACAATATATTTTACCTATGATCTATATTTATCTTCCAATCTTTAGATCTCTCTTGTCATGCACCACCAACCATTAATAATGTTATCAAAAATATATTAATGTTTGTAAGGAAATTGGTATTATTTATAGCATTTTTAAAGAAGAAATTATCTTATGTAACATTTTTTTGAACCTGTTGTTCTATAATAAAACTATAAATTTTGAAAATAACCATAATTATTACAGTACAGTGGACCCCCGCATAACGATGGCATCACATAGCGATTAATCCGCATACCGCTTGCTTTAATCGCAAAAATTTTGCCGCGCATACCGCTTAAAAACCCGCTCACCGATTTTCGTCCGAGACGCGTCCAATGTGCGCCCTCAGCCAGCCTCACATGTGCCGCTCGTGCCATTGTTTACCAGCCAGCCTCCGTGGTAACATCCAAGCATACAATCGGAATATTTCGTATTATTACAGTGTTTTCGGTGCTGTTTCTGGAAAATAAGTGACCATGGGCCCCAAGAAAGCTTCTAGTGCCAACCGTACACCAATAAGGGTGAGAATTCCAATAGAAATGAAGAAAGAGATCATTGATAAGTAGAAATGGAGTGCGTATCGCCGACCTGGTCGGGTTTGTACAAGAAACCCCAAATCAACCATCGCTACTATTGTGGGCACCAGAAAGGCAATAAAGGGAAAGCTGTTCTTGCCAAAGGGTTTTAACTGTGTTTTCGAAACAAAGATCGCAAGTGATGGAAGATGTTGAGAGACTCTTATTGGTGTGGATAAATGAAAAACAGCTAGCAGGGGGATAGCTCTCTCAAGCGATCATATGTGAAAAGGCTAGGAAGTTGCATGAGGATTTAATTAAAAAAATGCCTGCAACTAGTGATGATGTGAGTGAATTTAAGGCCAGCAAAGGTTGGTTTGAGAGATTTAAGAAGCGTAGTGGCATACATAGTGTGATAAGGCATGGTGAGGCTGCCAGTTCGGACCACAAAGCGGCTGAAAAATATGTGCATGAATTCAAGGAGTACATAGACAGTGAAAGGACTGAAACCTCAACAAGTGTTTAATTGTGATGAAACAGGCCTGTTTTGGAAGAAAAATGCCAAGCAGGCCCTACATACTCAGGAGGAAAAGGCACTCCCAGGACATAAGCCTATGAAAAAACAGGCTTACTTTGTTGATGTGTGCCAAGCTAGTGGTGATTGCAAAGTTAAGCCTTTATTAGTGTATCACTCTGAAACTCCCAGAGCGTTCAGGCAAAAGAATGTCCTCAAGATAATTTGTGTGTGCGGGGAGGGCAAACAGTAAGGCATGGTCACTAGGGACTTTTTCTATAACTGGTTACACCATGCATTTGCCCCCAATGTGAAAGATTACCTAACTGAAAAGAAATTAGAACTTAAGTCCCTTTCCTGGTGTTAGACAATGCCCCTGGTCATCCACAGACGTGGCAGAGCGACTTTAGGGGGACATGAGCTTCATTAAGGGAAGTTTTTCCCTCCTAATACCACTCCTCTCCTGCAGCCCATGGACCACAGGTTATTGCAAATTTCAAGAAACTGTACACAAAAGCTCTGTTTAAAAAGGTGCTTTGTAGTGCCCCTCAGAAACTCAACTGACTCTAAGAGAGTTTTTGGAGAGAGCACTTTAATATCCTCAATTGGTGTAAACCTTATAGGTAAGGCTTGGGAGGGAGTGACTAAGAAGACCTTGAACTCTGCTTGGAAGAAACTGTGGCCAAAATTGTGTAGACAAAAGGGATTTGAAGGGTTTGAGGCTAACCCTGAGAGGATTATGCCACTTGAGGAATCCATTGTGGCTTTGGGGAAATCCTTGGAGGACAATAAAGAACTAACCACGAGACTGATAGATCAACTTCAAGAGCAAGAGGCCAGACCTGAGGAAACTGGTTCAAGAGGGGGAAGAGGAAATTGAAGAAGTTGCCTACTACAAAGATTAAAGAAATCTGTGCAAAGTGGCTTGAAGTGCAAACCTTCATGGATGAAAATCACCCTCACACAGCTATTGCAAGCCGTGTTGGCAACCTGTACACTGACAATGTTGTGAAACACTTTGGGAAGTCATAAAGGAACGAGAGGTACAGGCCACTATGGACAGATATGTTGTGCGAAAGAAGTCCATGACTCTGAAGCTGGTCCTAGTGGTATTAAAAAAAGAAGGGAAGTAACCCCAGAAAAGGACTCGACACCTCAAGTCTTAATGGAAGGGTTTCCCCCTTCTAAACACAAACACTCTCTCTCCCCTCCTCCCATCCCATCAATCATCACCAGATCTTCAATAAAAGTAAGTGTCATGTAAGTGTGCATGCCTTTTTCAGTTTGTGTGTATTAAAATTAACATTTCATGTGGTAAAATTTTTTTTTTTTCATACTTTTGGGTGTCTTGCACGGATTAATTTTATTTCCATTATTTCTTATGGGAAAATTCATTCACATACCGATTTTTTTCGCATAACAATTACCCCTCTTGCAACGGTTTAAAAATCGTTAGGGCGGGGTCCACTGTATTATATTATTTTTAAAAAAATTTGAATCAGATAGTATTATCAGTTATTTTCCTCTTCAAGGGGGCTCCTTGGCGTGGTGAAGAGGCTTTTGGGTCTGAGGAATTAGACTTGTCGGTCTTCTTCCTCAGACCGAACCTAATTACCCCCCAATCTCCCCTCCCCTATCCAACCCTCCCCATCCTCCCCTTTTTCCTTTCCTCCCCCCCCTCCCTTTTGCCCTTCCTTTTTTTGGCCTTTGGGATTTCTCCCACAGGCGCGCTAGTTCCTGGGTAAGGAAAGGATACCGGGGTCCATCCCATTCCGTTGAGGTTCTTGGCGGTGGCGTAGTTTGCCATGGAATCTGGATCGCCTGGGGATGTCCCGATCCCTCTCGGGTATCCCGGAGTAGCTTTGGGTGTCTTTCGGGCAATGGGTGTATCTCTGGAAGCCACCTTTCGGATTCCGGGGGTGGTGGCCGAGGGAGGTATGCTTTGTGGAGGATATCCGGCCGCCCTCTCTTTTGTCCACCAAGGTAGCTCGGCAGATGTGAGGTTGCTATCCCGGATTGCTGGTTTACTCCTCCTGGGAACTATTCCTCCCCGCTCCCCCCTTTTTTTATTCTTTTTTTTTATTTTAATTTTCTTTTCTTCTTTCTTTTTTTTTCTTAAAAACAAAAAGCAAAGGAGTAACCTAACCATGGAAAACCCCAAATCCATGAACCCACTACCCCCGGGCCCCTTCTTGATACCGCACCCCATTCTGACCCTGCCTTGTTTTAGACCACTCTTCGGACACTCCCCGATGCCCCTGTACCTCTTGCTGGTGCTGTTTCCTCACCCGCTTCAGGTACCGGGCTTCGACTGACTCCTTTCGATTTGTCTGAACTCCGCTCTCCTTTGACTATGCTTCCGGCTTCTCCCTCTACGGTACGGCAATTTTCGAATCGCCCACCCATTTCACGCCGGACCAACTCCGGTCCTACTCCTAAACGCCAATGTCAATCTCCTGATGATGCTCCTTCGTTACCTTCCCATTCTACTCGGAAAAGACCGACACGTCAAGCACTCCCTCTCCACGCTCAGTTTCGGACCACACAATGGACTAAATTCTTTACTTTAAGACCGACTTCTTCTTCTGCCTACCTTTCTGATCATAGTATTGGCAAAGCGCTCCTGCGTCATGTTGGTAGAGATATTTCATTTCATGCTCTCAAGGGCAGTACTCGCATCGTCACTGTCCAGAATGCTACCCAAGCTCATGATCTTTCTCTCCTTTCGAATATCGATACTACTCCTATCACTATTGAAAAGCATCTTTCTCTCAATTCTGGTACTGTCATTCTGCCCCATACCATAGTCCAACAGAATTTCAAGTCATGTGGCAATGACATTCTTGAACAGCTGGAACTCCAGGATCTCCCAATCCTCAAAGTAGACACTTATGTCCTTCCTGCCCGTGGGCGGAGACGTTACCCTTGCAATGTGGCTCATTTAACTTTTGAGAGCTGAGAACTCCCGTCCTCTGTATATGTCGCGGGACATCGGTTACAAGTTCAAAAGGTGATACCTACACCGCAACAGTGTAGAAATTGCTGGCGTTTTGGTCACCCAGCGAAATATTGCAGATCTATGGCCGAATGCCCAGTCTGTGGTGCCGACGACCATTCTAATACATCTTGCAGTCAACCTCCATCTTGCCTTAACGTACTCCCGCCGTTGCCAGGTCTACTTAGATGAACGTGAAATCCGTTGCCTCAAAGAGGCAGAAGGTCTCCCTTATGCTATGGCAGTTACTCATCTCCGCCTCCAAGGGAGACTACCCCGTGTTTCTTATTCTCATGTTTCAAAACATCCCCCCACTTCTGGGGTCCCATCTTCTGCAGCCTCCTCTGTTGTTACCCTTCCCATAGCCACTCTGGCATCTAATCCTTTTGCTGTCCTTGGCTCTGACGTCTCGACTACAACTCAGTCTGTTCTCACATGTTCGCGTCCTTCCTCACAAGCCCCAGTATCGACAAGACCTCGTACGACACCTAATACCAATCCCCCCCTCTACTCAGAAGTCCAAAAAATCCACATTGCTCAAATCTTCTTTGCCCCCCTTTCCTTCCCCTTTTTCCACCTCCACATTTACCTTTCCAGCTCTGTACCTAGTTCTTCCCCTCTCCTCTGGCTCTATTACAAGTGTGGAGATTCACCCTCCTCCTTGTCTATGCCTTCCACCCCATCCCCTCCCAAGTTTCTCCCCTCTTCTGCCACCCCCAGGTTTCGCCTCTTCGTCCCCCCCCCCACACTTTATCTCCAGTCCCTTACACTCTTTTCCTTCCCCCTCTACTTTGGGACAGTCCATTACGTCCCAATCTTTACTCACCCTCCTCCTTCTATCTCCAATATGGGCTCCCATACATCTTTGAATTCAGAAAAAACTTGAAGCCCTTTTCAGAATATATTTCAGAGACTAAAACCCTTTAATGGACACTGATTCCACTTCCTGTTCCTTCTCTTCCCTCCCTCCATCTTCACAACCCCATTCTTCGCAACGCTCCGTTCCTTCGCTACTTGAACGTCTTCCAATGGGCCCCCACACGTAGACTTTTCTTACCCTCTAGTCCCTAGGTGCCTTTACCTACAGATTCCTGATATTTTCTTCAAACGCCAATCATGGCCTATTTACAGTGGAATATTCGCGGCCCCAGGGGGAATCGGGTGAGCTTCAGATGTTTTCTTTCCAGGCTTTCCCCTGTTGGTGCTTGCTTACAAGAACCAAAATTACACTCGGCGTTTTCCAACCTACTCAGGCTATAATTTATTGTATTCTTCGGATCCTTTCTCAGATGGGGCCTTAATGAAAGTGCCCTTCTTCTACGCAATGATATTCCGTACTGTCAACTATTTGTCCATACCTCCGCATTACACCAGGGACTTTGGGTTTTCTATGTTTTCTCCTTACCTACCACCACCTTCTGTACTTGGTGATTTTAATGCCCCATTTACTCTTTGGGGGGGTCTCATTGTGACCACATGGCATCCAGTTGGAGCTTTTCTGCTCTCACCCCCTCCATGTTTTAATACGGGTACTCCCACCATTTTGATCCTGTACTCATACTCTCTTTTTCATCGACTATCAGTCTGCTCTTCCTCCACTGCCTAGACTTCACCTGGTCTGTTCTTACCAACTTACAGACAGGGAAACTTTCCGATCATTCTTACTTCCCTTCTATTCACCACCTTTCATAGCCCTCGCTGGCAATTTGATCGGCAAATTTGGGGTCTTACTCACACCTCACTGCTTTAGTGAGGTTCTTCTTACCTCCATTGATGAGCTCCTAAAACATCTTCTCGAGTCAGTTTTATACCGCAGCTTCTCATTCTATACCCCAAACCTCAGGCAGGCAGTTCCAGAAGTGCGTGCCTTGGAGGTCTCCTGCCAGTGCTCGTGCAGTACATTTGAAACTGCTGCATAGGGCAGGTACCGGTACAATAGAACCCGTCTGAGAGACTCTTGATTTAAGTAGAAGCGTGCGATCACTCGCCGTGCATCCGTAAGCTAAACGCACTTGTTGCGGAACTATTTTCCAACATCACCTCCTGCTGCTTCTTCTATGAGTGCAGTCTGGAAAAAAGTGAGGAAATCTAGTGGTAAATACTCTCCTGACCTGCGCCTGTTCTACGGGTCGCTGGTGTTGATGTAGCAAACCTCTCGACGTTGCCATTGACTTGGCACACATCTGGTCCGTATTTCCCGAGGGCTCCATCTATGCCCCTCGTTTCTTTTCCTCAAAGTCCCTGCCGAGAGTTAGACCCTTGGACTTTTCTCTCTCAGAGAAGAAACATATAATGTGCTTTTACAATTTCAAGAACTGGAGGCAACCTCTCAGCTTGCCGATCATCCGGCAGCTGGCTACGACATTCCATATTCGTTATGTTACAACATTTTACATCGTCACCCTTGTAGTCCTCTACACCTCTTCAATCTTATTGGGCACAAGGAGTTTTCTTCCAGCTGTTGGAAATCTGCCATTGTTCTCCCTTTTCCGCAAACCGTGTACTACAGGACATGGAATTGCCGTCCCACTATCGCCCCATTGCTCTTACTAGTGCAGTTTGCAAAGTGATGGAACGCTCGTAAATCGACGTTAAATGTGTATTTAAGACACACAACAGTCTCCTCTCCCTAGTCAATAATGGCTTTCGTAAGGGTCCGTTCTAACCAAAGAACCCCTTACTGTTATACGCTTGATAACGTATGTTCCGTAATGCCTTTGCGAAATAATCACTCAGTTTATTGCCATATTTTTTGACCTTGAGAAGTGCATAGACACAACTTGGGAGGTATAATATTTGGCCCAGGCCCATTCCTTAGCCCGAGGCAATCTTCCATCCTTTCTATAAGACCTTTTAAACTGACAGACATTTCCGAGTTTGATCAATAATGTTCTTTCCCCCGGACTTCGTCCAAGCTGAAGGTGTCCCCCACCCTCAGGATGTGTTTCTAAGCACAACCTTTTTCTTCTCCTTGCTATAAATGAATTTGGCCTCTGTTCTTCACCCAATATTTGGTCCATCACTCTATGTTTGGATGACTTTGCTATTGCTTGTGCAGGCGCTGACTGTCATCTTATTGCAGTTTCTCTCCAGCATGTGAGCAGGTCGATCCGGTGTTTCCACTTGGGCACCACGGCATGATTTAAATTTCAAGTACCAAAACTCACGCCAAATTACTTTCACTAGACGGTCTGTTATCTCCGATCATCCTTTGGTATCACTATGGCTTCCCGTATCCCCGAACGTGATACAGTCATGTTTCTAGGCCTTCTCTTTGAAACCGTCCGTTTATCCGGAAACCTCCATAACCTCTCTGAAGGCAACTTGCACAGCCGGCTAAACCCTTCTAAAACCCTTGCTCATCTTTCTGCGGAGCTGACGTCGAACTCTGCTTCGCCTACATTCAGCCCATCGTTTTATCGAAACTCGATTAAGGTAACCAATTTGATAATTGGACCGCGCCTCTCCCTGCTCTCTCTCTAGCCTTAACTCTATCCATCACCCAGGATTACGTTTGTGCCTTGGTGCTTTTTTCGCTCTTCCCCCCTGTTGAAGCCTCTATACAGAAGCGAATGTTCCATCCTTGTCCTGATCGCCGTGATGCCCATTGCCCGTTCGCTATTATGTACCTCTCACGATCTTCACAATCCTTCCATTTATAGAATGGCACCGATATTTGTAGACATTCTTTATTCGTTCGCCGCCCTGTTTGCCCGTCCCCCCTTTTCTCTTCCTCCTACATTCACTCCTTGTCTTCCCTTCAGTTTACCACCTTATATTCAGTAGCATCCTCACTTTTCCCACCCCCCTGGGAATTCCAGCTGTTCGGGGTCTGTTCTTTCTCACTCCCTTGCTTCGAAAGCTCAACTGCCTACGGTGGCTTCCCCCGCTGCTCTTTTTCTTGATCACTTCCACTCCCATCCTCATGCCACCGCTGTTACATAGATTTGGCTCAAGTCTTCAACCGCCGTCGGATACTGCAGCAGTGTTCTGGACAGCGTCGTGCGGAGACATTTACTATCTTCAGCTAGCATTTTTACTGCTGAACTGTATGCCATTCTTGCAGCAACTATTCATATCGCATCTATGTGCCTGTTGTCATCATTTTGTAGTAGTCTCAGTACACCCTTAGTGCTCTACAGGCTATACGAAAATTTGATACATCTCATCCCCTAGTTCTCTGATCCAACTTTGGCTACGCGCCGTCTCTCTACCAAACATAAAGATATTGTTTTTTGTTGGGTCCCTGTCATGTCGACATAACTAGGGCAATGAACAGCAGACACTGGCTGCGCGTCAGCAGTACATGACCTACTACTACCAATTTCCTATCGAGGTGTTCCATTTCTGACTATTTTTGCTGCAATAGGTACCCACCTTCCGCACCCGTTGGCAACAACCGCTGGTCAACTCTGCTCGGTAACAACCTATTCTATTAAACCGCATAGGTTACGGCCGACTTCTTGTCACCCAGTGCCGAGTTGGGAGACACCCTCTCGCTTCGCATTGGTCACAACTCGTCTTACTCATGGGTATCTCATGGAGAGTCCACCCTGTTCCTCTCTGTGAGCAGGTCAATTCCAGTATCGATTAGCCACATTCTGTAGACATGCCCTCCTCTATCAACGAGCACGCAGATTTACCTCCACTCGTCATTCTTCTACTACTCTCTCTTACCTTCCTTCTTGCTGATGGACCCTCCTTAAATCCTGACTCTCTCATTGACTTCTGACAATGACTGATTACTCCACAAACTCTGATGATACTTTTCACACTCCCTCAACCCATTCTAGTTCAGTCTCTTGCTGCCCTTTACCCTTTCACCATCCACTGCCCCGCTGTTATCCGTAACCTATTACTCATCCATCTCCCTTTTGCCACCTGATGCCCTCGCTTCCTTCCTGCCCTGCAGCGCTGTATAGTCCTTGTGGCTTAACGCTTCTTTTTGATTATTATAATAATAATAATCCCCTGTTGGTGCTTGCTTACAAGAACCAAAATTACAACACTCGGCTGTTTTCCAACCTATCACTAGGCCTATAATTTATTGGATTCTTCGGATCCTTTTCTCGATGGGAACCTTTAATGAAAGTGCCCTTCTTCTACGCAATGATATTCCGTACTGTCCATACCTCGCTGCATTACACTGCAGCCCGTATCCACTTGAAAAATAAGTTGTTACAATATGTGTCTTTATAAAATCTTTCTCGACCTCGTGCATTTTCTATCCAGAACTTTGGCCTTTCTTGTTTCATCCTTACCACCGCCACTTCTGTTACTTGGTGATTTTAACGCGCCAGCATTTCTTCTGGTGTGGGTCACAAACGCATCGTGGCCACTGGTCATCCAGTTGGAG
>NC_069433.1:6737447-6780883 GCF_026875155.1 Cherax quadricarinatus | reverse complement strand
GGAACTATGGCTATAGTTTACTTAATAACATAAAAGGGCTAGAATACAACATATCCTGATGGAAATTTACACAATATAACAATTGACCTATGAGACTTATTACCAGGGGGAAGGGTAGATGTTATCAGTAACACGGACTAGTACTCACTCTTAATTCACCGACCAGCTGACCCGAGATTCCCAATGCGTGGTCCACTACACACGCGGCTGTCCAGAGCTCTCACTCGACGGACCTGTCACCAACAACCTCTTTGCCCCGCTCTTCCCTGGGCTTATATCGTAGTCAAAGTACCCCCTCCCCAATGGTGTATGTACCACGTGTTACGACCTGACGCCGAGCTCTGACGCTGTTAAGAACAAAAGACCTCAGACGTGGGCGTGACTACCCGACATTTGCTAAGGCAGGTGTGACCATATAATTAGGTCTCCCTAGAGACCTCACAAGCCCATCTGAACTGCATCACACTCTCTCTCATTATCACTTTATCTCTCTCTTTATGTCCATGAATTTCTTTATTCATTGTTGTTGCTCGTGATTCGCCGGTACTCTCCCGGCCCGGGTCTTTTCCGAATAGTGACTCGGCTTTGGCTCCCTGTCTCGGGAGTTTCTTGAGACCTATGTGAGGTACAAGTACCTCCTCAGCTTCGGGACCAACTGTCCCCAGGCCTAACTCCATTCCCCGCCCCCATGGGGCTCGTTGGGAAAAGCTAGGCTTCTGGTCTGCCATCTGCCCCGCCCCAGGGGAAGCTCGTGGGAGTGGCAGCCGTGTGAGCTGCAGGTGTTAGTTAGTTTAATATGTTTATTATGCACCCCACACCCATCCTGTTGGCGGTAGTCAAAAGATTACAGAGGTACATAATGGGTCCAGGGACTGGGCCTCAAAGTTTTGATAGCTGAGCAAGTTACAAAGGTAATGAACTCACAATTTACAAAGGTAATGAACTCACAATTTACAAAGGTAATGAACTCCAGGTAGGTCTAGTCACAATCATGACAAGTTACAAAGGTATTTACAGATTACAGAGGTACGTAATGGATCCAGGGACTGGGCCCCCAAAGTTGTGATGGCTGAACTAGGTACAAGGTAATGAACTCACAAGTTACAAAGGTAATGAATTCTGTAGAATGGTTACTTACGTTTATACATGGCTACAATCATGAACAAATTATAGAGTAATGAGCAATTCACACTTCCACACCCGGTCACAACTGTAGTGAGTTATTGGTGCAAATATTGATTGTTGAGTCACACACACACACACACACACACACTCACAAACACACACACACACGCACACACACACACACACACACACACACACACACACACACACACACACACACACACACACACACACACACACACACACACACACACACACACACACACACATACACACACACACACACATACACACATACACACACAGGTGGTAGCAAGTTCTGGCTCTGGCACCATCCCCGCCCTAGGAGGGCTCATGGGAGTGGTGTCTTCTCCCTCTCTATTCACTTTACAAGCAAAGAGCTGTTATCTTCACCTCATCTACATGTTCCAACCTCCTAAAAACATGCAACATAACGTACGTAAACAAACAGGATGAAGTTGGAGCCAGGTGTAGGCCAGAACATTATTTTCGACAATTAACTTTACTCCTCTAATGTTCGTATGTGGTGAGAACACGCTGCTAGCAGGAATCACTCAAAGAGAACGAAATCATCACTGGAAATGTCCAGGGGAAGGGCACAGCCAGGCTAAAACTAACCTCCGGTTTCCAGTTGTGTGGTGTGACAGCTGTGTTGAAAATGGTACTAAATACCGACAAGTTGATGATTAAGACACATGTGCAACAGTTGGTTATCTTTATAGTTGAAACGTTTCACCTACACGGTGGGCTTCTTCAGTCAAATACAAAGGCAGTAGGTGTAGTAGTGAAATGAAGAGCATGTAATCAGTCTATCAACCTTGTAGAAATAGTGTTAGATGTGGTCAGGCCCTCGTCCAGGCTGAGGGACTGACCACTATTTCTACAAGGTTAATGGATTGATGGGACATGAATCACTAGAGACTAACATTGGCGGCTCCAGACGGTCTATACAGGAGAGGTTTAAGGATGTCAGTCTGGTAGGAAGGAGGGATAAGGGACTAGTCTTGAGGCGAGTTATTATCTTATTTGGAGGGACTGATGTTGATTACAAGGGGCTGCAGCATCCCCAACCTCTTGTATTGCCACTGATTGCTAGCAATGCTATTCATTCTTACACACAAGCTTCCTTGGTAACGTCATGCTGTTTAGTGACCATAATCGCCATTCTTGTTCTCCTAGAAGCACCTGTAACCGGCCACCACCTGACCCAGGGCATTATCACTGTTGGCAATATATGTGACTGGGAGCAGTGGACATCTTTGTTGCTCTAGTAAATGTTATAGATTTGTTATCTGCGTAGGAATGGGATTCTAGGATGAGCGCTACTCTAAGAGAGTGACCTAAAAGGCAGTCATTCAGATATAAATAAAAGTCACAAAGTGATTTTTCCAGGCTAAGGTACCATACCCAAAGGTACTCACACCAGGTAAAGGTACTCACACCAGGCAAAGGTACTCACACCAGGTAAAGGTACTCACACCAGGCGAAGGTACTCACACCAGGTAAAGGTACTCACACCAGGCAAAGGTACTCACGCCAGGCAAAAATACTCACACCAGGCAAAGGTACTCACACCAGGCAAAGATACTTACAATACTGAATACTATTCACAGCTGATTTTAAGATTATTTAATAAGTAGTGCCACACATTGGGGAGATAACAAAAGATAAGATGCTGATTTATCATTTCTTAAACTGAACTGATGGTCTTACAGTAGTGAAAGTTACTTATAAGATGCTTATCTGCTTTAATATTGTCTTAAGAATTTATCTATTTATTTGACAGAAAAGAAACTAGCTACAGTTGTTAGTCATTACTTCCTTCATTTTTTTTAATAAGGACAGCATAGTGCTCGTCCACAAAGACCATTTACACTGTTTATGAGACAGAAATAAATCAAGCTCATCTTGGGCTACCATCGTCTGGTCCCACAACTTTTTTCTGTAGCCAGGAATTTAAGGAACTATACCTCTGTCTTGCTGTAGTTACAACTCTTGCGGATAGTCAAGGAGAGTGACTATCTGGGTACGGTATTTACATCCACCAAGAAAAATTGTCTTCAAATACATTACCTTTTTAATGATTGCTGAAGTACTGTCTTCGTTCCTCCAGGTACCGCAAGAAGACGTCGGTTATAGCTGTGCATCCCCCATCCATACACTACAACCATCACAATGGTAAGATGAACCTTCAGCGCTTCACTGATCCTTCAACAGGGACTCCTTACTAAATTTTGCACAATATTTTTCTTGTTATGATGTAAATGGTTGCGAGTTTGCTTTCCACTCAACAAATCCATCATTGTCCTCCTAGTACTAATTGATACATTTTTCCTACAAACACATGCTGAATTAGATCTTATTCAAAATTCCTGTTGTTGTTTCAACAGCTTGTATTCCAACAGTTTTCTGGGTTTCACTTTGCAGGTCTTTTGTCAAGCGAAAGTTCTTTAACATCTAATAACACTTCACTCCCAGAAGCTCGTTTATCCAGTGAACAAGATTTGGTGTATAAGAATGTACAAGAAGTCTATGCGAACAAACAGGAAGAAGTGTATGAGAATGAACAGGAAGAAGTGTTTGAGAATGAAGTCCGTGAGGACGAACAAGAAGAAGTTCAATTCCCCGACCAAGACGTAACGACAGAAGTGATATACAGTAATGTCTCACAGAAGATCCCGAGGGCACAGGCTGAGACTTACTTAGCAAGGATCATCCATTCCCCGGGCATCGAGGAGGAGTTCAAGGTAAGCATTACAATTATAACCTGAGTTGTAACCTGTTAGGAACTATGTACGTATTTGGGATTTAAAGTGAATCAATAACAATAACAATGATACCAAGCATCATTAACGAGACTTCAGGGTGAGTCAGCCAATAAAAGTCTGATGTCACGCTGCTCAGGGGCACATCATTGAGACATCAGTGACACATCAGTTGAAGTTTGTGGCCTAGAGCTTAAAACAAGCCAAATATTTCCCATGGTTGTTTATCCGCTGACACCTCTTCCTTCTCCTCTCAGTGATATATTTTTGTTCAGTCTCCTAAACACAGTGTTCACTCCTCTGTCTTGCAAATATCCTTCTCCTTGCTGCCTCAAAAGTAGTTAAATCTTTTTTTTTTTTTTTTTTTTTTTGCAATTAAGAATTCTGTAAGTGCAGCAAATATTGTGATCGTGTTGCCGGTCACCAGTGCAGGTTCAGTATAGTTTCTTCTACTGGTGATTCCTCTTTTTATCTCATATTTCACCAACCTCACTTCCATGCGGCTTTGGAATTTTTTTTTTCTCCAAAAGTTGACACATGGCATCACCTACCCGGTATGGGCCAGTAGGCCTACTGCAGTGTTCCTCCTTTCTTATGTTCTTAAGTGCAGACTCTTCAAACCATCGATTTTTTCTGTTTTCCACTCTGATAGATCCACCAGACTATTGTAGATGATTTCTGCTACATCAGATGTGGTCCACATTTTGGGAATTTCATGCAATTATCTTCATAGATAACATTTACTTGAATTACGAAGATTCGTATCTGTTTATTTCATGTAACATAACGTAACATAAAAAATAGGTGTAGCAGCCGGAGGTGATGTCACAAGTGAGCGTGGCCCACTTCCAAAAAAAAAAAAAAACCGACCTTCCACACACACAAATCAAAAATTCACTGATGGACACAATGGACGTCCAAAAATTATATTTTTGGTGATGACTTACGTTGGGAAAATAAGAGAAAAAAAAATGTTGGTAATTAAAAGATCTATTGTGTAATAAATTACATTTTTCCAAAATTTATAAAAAATAAAAAAAAGTCTTCGTTATTTAGAGGAAATATTTAAGAGTATGGAAATATTCGTCTTCATTTGTTTTATATTTCAAAAATATGATATTATAAATATAAAAATTTGTTGAGAATTTATGTGGGCGAGCATTTATATGTATGTGATGTGTGTTTGGTCAGAGTGTTCCGGCCATCTTGGACAAGAGTTGCTCGCATGGTAAACTGCAAGACAACCTGAAGAAGAACAGATACCGAAACAACCTACCATGTGAGTGGACGCCCAGCAGAGGCTCCTGAGGGACGCCCAGCACAGGCTCCTGAGGGACGCCCAGCACAGGCTCCTGAGGGACGCCCAGCACAGGCTCCTGAGGGACGCCCAGCACAGGCTCCTGAGGGACGCCGCTCCAACAACACCACCAAGACAGCACAATGATGAAATGTTTCCCCTGCAGTCAGATACAAAGGGAGCAATAGGAATGAAATAAATGTGATGTAATCAGTCCATCAACCTTAGAGAAAAAGTGTTTGAGGTGGTCAGTCCCTCAGCCTGGAGAAAAGTTGAGCTCCATGGAACTGAACTCTGCTCCAGGCTAAGGAACTGACCACCTCAAAAACTTTTTGTCCAAGGTTGATAGACTGATTACATCTTTATTTCACTACTACACCTGCTCCCTCTATATTTGACTGAAGAAACCTAGTGTATAGGCGAAATATTTCATCAATAAAGATACCCAACTGTTACACATGTGTCTTAAGCTTCAACTCGTCGGCATTTTATACAATTTTCAACAATTCTCAGTTCTGTATTGTTTCCTTGCACTGACCACATCTTCGAACGCTGATTAAACAGACGGAGATGAGAGATGAATGAGACAGATGGGGATGAGAGAGATGAATGAGACAGATGGGGATGAGAGAGATGATGGACAGATGGGGATGAGAGAGATGAATGAGACAGATGGGGATGAGAGTGATGAATGAGACAGATTGGGGATGAGAGAGATGAATGAGACAGATGGGGATGAGAGAGATGAATGAGACAGATGGGGATGAGAGAGATGAATGAGACAGATGGGGATGAGAGAGATGAATGAGACAGATTGGGGATGAGAGAGATGAATGAGACAGATGGGGGATGAGAGAGAATGAATGAGACAGATGGGGATGAGAGAGATGAATGAGACAGATGGGGATGAGAGAGATGAATGAGACAGATGGGGATGAGAGAGATGAATGAGGCAGATGGGGATGAGAGAGATGAATGAGACAGATGGGGATTGAGAGAGATGAATGAGACAGATGGGGATGAGAGTGAATGAATGAGGCAGATGGGGATGGGAGGAGAGATGAATGAGGCAGATGGGGATGAGAGAGATGAATGAGACAGATGGGGATGAGAGAGATGAATGAGACAGATGGGGATGAGAGAGATGAATGAGACAGATGGGGATGAGAGAGGTGAATGAGACAGATGGGGATGAGAGAGGTGAATGAGACAGATGGGGATGAGAGAGGTGAATGAGACAGATGGGGATGAGAGAGGTGAATGAGACAGATGGGGATGAGAGGTGAATGAGACAGATGGGGATGAGAGGTGAATGAGCAGATGGGGATGAGAGAGTATGATGAGACAGATGGGGATGAGAGGTGAATGAGACAGATGGGGATGAGAGATGAATGAGACAGATGGGGATGAGAGAGATGAATGAGACAGATGGGGATGAGAGGTGAATGAGACAGATGGGGATGAGAGAGGTGAATGAGACAGATGGGGATGAGAGAGATGAATGAGACAGATGGGGATGAGAGAGGTGAATGAGACAGATGGGGATGAGAGAGATGAATGAGACAGATGGGGATGAGAGAGGTGAATGAGACAGATGGGGATGAGAGAGATGAATGAGACAGATGGGGATGAGAGAGATGAATGAGACAGATGGGGATGAGAGAGATGAATGAGACAGATGGGGATGAGAGAGATGAATGAGACAGATGGGGATGAGAGAGATGAATGAGACAGATGGGGATGAGAGAGATGAATGAGACAGATGGGGATGAAGGAGGTGAATGAGACAGATGGGGATGAGAGAGATGAATGAGACAGATGGGGATGAGAGAGATGAATGAGACAGATGGGGATGAGAGATGAATGAGACAGATGGGGATGAGAGAGATGAATGAGACAGATGGGGATGAGAGAGATGAATGAGACAGATGGGGATGAGAGGTGAATGAGACAGATGGGGATGAGGAGAGATGAATGAGACAGATGGGGATGAGAGAAATGAATGAGACAGATGGGGATGAGAGAGGTGAATGAGACAGATGGGGATGAGAGGTGAATGAGGACAGATGGGGATGAGAGAGGTGAATGAGACAGTGGGGATGAGAGAGGTGAATGAGACAGATGGGGATGAGAGAGGTGAATGAGACAGATGGGGATGAGAGAGATGAATGAGACAGATGGGGATGAGAGAGGTGAATGAGACAGATGGGGATGAGAGAGGTGAATGAGACAGATGGGGATGAGAGAGATGAATGAGACAGATGGGGATGAGAGAGATGAATGAGACAGATGGGGATGAGAGAGATGAATGAGACAGATGGGGATGAGAGAGATGAATGAGACAGATGGGGATGAGAGAGATGAATGAGACAGATGGGGATGAGAGAGATGAATGAGACAGATGGGGATGAGAGAGATGAATGAGACAGATGGGGATGAGAGAGATGAATGAGACAGATGGGGATGAGAGAGATGAATGAGGCGATGGGGATGAGAGAGATGAATGAGGACAGATGGGGATGAGAGAGATGAATGAGACAGATGGGGATGAGAGAGATGAATGGACAGATGGGATGAGAGAGATGAATGAGACAGATGGGGATGAGAGAGGTGAATGAGACAGATGGGGATGAGAGAGGTGAATGAGACAGATGGGGATGAGAGAGATGAATGAGACAGATGGGGATGAGAGAGGTGAATGAGACAGATGGGGATGAGAGAGATGAATGAGACATGGAGGTAGAGGATGCTGCTCTTGTTTTATTCTCATCTCATCAAAGTCTTTCAATGAACTTTTATTGGATTTATTAACCTAGTTTTAGTGAAGCTCAGAAAGCAGCGTCACTTGAGGCAGTAACTTTTGGTAGTTTTAAATATATAGGCTGGACGGGTGTGAGTCAGACCAGCAGGCCAGTAGGTCTACTGCAGTGTTCCTTCGTTCTTGTGTTCTTTCTTTTAACATAGAAATTTTATGGGGCCCTAAAACTTACTAAACATCAAATAGGGGATCATTATTTTTCATAAATAAATTGGGGGGACTGAATTTCTTAAAACTAGACACCAGCTCCCGCTTCACACACGGAGGGCCCGGGTTCGATTCCCGGCGGGTGGAAACATTTCGACACGTTTCCTTACACCTGTTGTCCTGTTCACCTAGCAGCAAATAGGTACCTGGGTGTTAGTCGACTGGTGTGGGTCGCATCCTGGGGGACAAGATTAAGGACCCCAATGGAAATAAGTTAGACAGTCCTCGATGACGCACTGACTTTCTTGGGTTATCCTGGGTGGCTAACCCTCCGGGGTTAAAAATCCGAACAAAATCTTATCTTATCTTATCTTATCTTATCTTAATACTGTCAAGATGAATAATTGGACACAGACGTTGCACTTGTGTTTAATTCTTTACATTCAGTTGATCTAGGCACCATCACTGCCGAGGTGCCAGTTTCCTTCAAGCTGTGGCTTGACTTGGCACTGATGTTCCACTAATACTCTGTCTTGCAGATGATGACACCAGAGTGAAGCTGCCTCTCATCAACGACCTCCCTCACTCAGACTACATCAACGCTAACTACGTCCAGGTACACAGCTAAAATTTTTCATTATTTACGTGTAATAATATTCGTAGAAATACTGACAATATGTTAGGCAAAAGGACACAGGTGCATCTAATGTGGCATTTTATTGTGGTAGTTTCTCTCTCCAGGGGCTTTGTCTAGCCGTTACCGGCTTGACAAAGCCGGTAACAGCTTGACAGGATTGGATTATATATTTATAATTGACGGATTATAGAACATGGGTACTCACAAAGGCGAGATTTGATATTCCACATATACTGAGGCACGTGGCGCGATCCCTGGTAAGGGTAGAAACATTAGAACATGTTCCCTTGAGACACCTGCTGTCCCTGTTCACCTAACAGTAAAATATGTACCTGGGGTGTTAGTCAACTGGTGTGGGTCGCATCCTGTGGAAAAATAACTTAAATTGCCCAAAAATGCTCTGCATAACAAGCGGTTTTCTATATAGTTGTATGTCTGTGTACCTTGTACATGTGATTGTAGAAATAAATATTATTATTATTATTATTATTATTATTATTATTATTATTATTATTATTATTATTATTATTATTATTATTATTATTATTATTATTATTAAATATCATTGTGGGTGCCCTTGCAGGGTCACACGCGGGCAGAGGCGTTCATCGCTACACAAGGACCCAAAGACTTCAACGCTGACACCGTCGGTGACTTCTGGAGGATGATCTGGCACACTCGCTGCTCTCTCATTGTTATGGTTGCCAGCCTCATGGAGAATGGCAAGGTGAGTCCGCCTGGTCGACTGGACGTAAATCTGACTTTTTTTTTTTTAAATAATCTGGCCTGTGAATTTCATGGGTTCAAGCCCCACCCGTTCCATGGTTAGTCTGACCTTTATTAAGGGGGTTGTCCCAGATAATTTACACGTAAGGTACCATGTAAGACAGGTACCTAACTGTTGCACATGTCTTACGTATCAACCTGTTGGTATTGTATACAGAGGCACATAATATAAAAACCAGGGGTGCCAGATAATACCCTGGTGTACGACGCAAGCTTACAGGTGCCAGCAAACTTCCAATGGCACTTAGGGTGTTCCGTAGCTTGACTGCTAGCGCACTCAACTCACACACTGAGGTCCAGGGTTCGCATCTCCGGTACGGACGGAAAACATTAGGGACGTGTTCCCATAAGACACCTGTTGTCCATGTTCATCCATCAGTATAAAATGCGTACCTGGGTGTTAGTGGACTGGTGTGGGTCGCATCCTGGGACAAAACTGACCTAATTTGCCCGAAATGCTCTGCATAACAAGTGGCTTTCTATATAGTAGTATGTCACTGATGTCAGCTAGGACTGTATACCTTGTACATGTACTTGTAGTAATAAAGATATTATTATTATTATTATTATTATTATTATTATTATTATTATTATTATTATTATTATTATTATTATTATTATTATTATTATTATTATTAAGTGCCTCTCTGTTGCACTGACTGACTTCATCAACGTCAGTCTCACAGACTGCAATAAAGTTAACAATTTGTTGTTTGCAGGTGAAGGTGGCTCGTTACTGGCCCGAGGGTGAGCAGTTATTACACAAGGATGACCTACAGGTCAAACTCATCTCCACTGAAGTCAAGGTCAGTTGATCGTGTATAAGTATTACATTTATGTACAAGCACTAGACCCATACGGGTCATACAGTGTTTGGAGATGTAGGGAAAATTAGGTTTAATAAGGCAAATGGGAGAGTAGCTCCAAGCTCATGGATCAAGAGGCCTTCATCAGCATCGAGGCACATACATATAGAGTTAATGGAGGTAGGTTCTGTACACAGTTTTAAGAGCAGGTACGATAGGGCCTACGAGGCTAGGAGGCAGTGAGTCCGACAAGTTGTAAATTGAAAGGCGGGGCCAGGAGCAAGGACTCGACCCCTGCAACCACATATAGATAAGCACATTATAAGTTACAGTAGGCAGATTGTAGATAATTTAGACACATGTGAAACACTTGGGTAGCTTTATTATGGAAACGTTTCGCCACACAGTGACTTCATCAGTCCTTTACACAGGGAGAATGGTGAAGATTAGAAGGAGTTTGAGGTAATCAGTCCAGGATGAGGGACTGATTACCTCAAACTCCTGATCTTCATCATTCTCCCTTTATATAAGACTGATGAAGCCCCTGTGGGGGCGAAACGTTTCCACAATAAAGATACCCACGTGTTGCACATGTGTCTCATTTATCAGTAGATAGATTCTATCACACAAAGTCTACTATCACATATAATTTCTCTCACATTATATATCACATTTATATATAATGAAATACGATACACAGAATACTAAACATCTGTTAATATAATGATTTCTTCTCTCTGTCAGATGGACTTCATCATACGTACGCTGCAAATTTCCAAAGATAAGGAAACGAGAGAGGTGAGTGAATGACTGTGAGGAAATGAGAGCTGAGTAATTATACGTGAGGAAATGGTGAGTAAATGTACATGAGGAGGTGAGATGATAATGGTTTTATGTTGGGTGAGTGAATGTGAGTGAGGGGAGAGGAGAATCACATGAGAACTGTTATGATTGTGGGGGTAATAAAAGGCCAAGTAGTAACAACAACACTGTACACCATGAAGGTCCCCGCATAACAACACAAAAACAAAAGACGATCAAGCATAACCAAAATAATAGGATTTAATTCTCTCCCTGCTCCCAACACCTTACAAGAACACTCGAGTACAGTTACCCACCAAATAACTTCTCTCTCTCCCTTGATCTCCCACGTCATTAATATATTATACGAGTTGCATCTTGTGGGCGTTCACCTCTGCGTTCGTGCACCTGCACAGGTGCGGCACTACCAGTACACGTCGTGGCCAGATCATGGAGTGCCGCAGAATCCCTATGGACTGGCCCAGATGATCAACAACCTGACCTTGGAGGCCACCACTGGCCCTGTTACGGTTCACTGCAGGTATGATCTCTTACACACCCCTTTGTAAGTATGGCTACCTGTACACGTTTGTACAGGTGTGGCCACCTTTGCCCACCTGCAACAGAAAATAAGCAGTTGCACATAAAACTTACAGGTGATAACGGTAATGATATTTACTCTCAGATAACAACCAGGTGTTGTAACACCATCTTACAGGTGTTGTAGCACCAGCTTACAGGTGTTGTGGCACCAGCTTACAGGTGTTGTGGCACCAGCTTACAGGTGTTGTACCACCAGCTTACAGGTGCTGTACCACCAGCTTACAGGTGCTGTACCACCAGCTTACAGGTGTTGTACCATCAGCTTACAGGTGCTGTACCACCAGCTTACAGGTGCTGTACCACCAGCTTACAGGTGTTGTGGCACCAGCTTACAGGTGCTGTACCAACAGCTTACAGGTGTTGTACCACCAGCTTACAGGTGCTGTACCACCAGCTTACAGGTGTTGTACCACCAGCTTACAGGTGCTGTACCACTAGCTTACAGATGCTGTACCACTAGCTTACAGGTGTTGTACCACCAGCTTACAGGTGCTGTACCACCAGCTTACAGGTGCTGTACCACCAGCTTACAGGTGTTGTGGCACCAGCTTACAGATGTCACCATCTTACACTCATAAACATATGCAGGGATAACTATTTATTTTTTTTTATTTTTTTATGCTGATTTGCAGTAGTGACATTGGTAGAATATTTAATGCGCATTAGTGATATGTTTTGTTTTCCGAAATGTTTTATCTTGTGTCTTGACATGTTGGACAGAACTGGGTAAGATTTTGCCACCGAAGTGGCTAGTTTATTGTGCACCCCATATCCATTCTGTGGAGGGTAGCGCAAGAGCATATGGATACACAAAAGGCCTAGTAGGAACTAGGCCCCAAAAGGGTTAACAGGTGAGCTGAAAGTGTGAATATTTCTCTCTCTCTCCCACAGTGCTGGGATCGGGAGGACGGGGACAGTGTTGTTGGTGCTGTTGATGCTGGACCAGCTCAATACCAGTGGTTACATTGACCCACACTTGGCCCTGGTTCACCTGAGGGAGGGACGACCGAGACTGGTGGAGAATACGGTGAGTTATGTTCATCTAGTCACTCTAGTGGGTGAAGGTGAAGTGCTTTCATGTAATGGGTGATGGTGGTGAGTCACCTTCACCTAGTAGATTGCATTGGGTTACATTAACATAGTACATGGCGTTGATGGGGGTACTAAAGCAGTGTCACTGTTACAGGCGCAGTACACCTTTGGTCACCAGGTGTTGCTGGAAGTGTTGTCGGGGGTCACCACCAGCTACAAGTGCAGTAACTTCCCCGAGGCGTTGGAGGTCCTGCGTCTCCCTCAACCTCCCTCCAACACATCCATCATGCACCAACAGTTCCAGGTAAGCTACGCAGTCTCCATCGACAGCAACATCACAGATACCAGTCATCGTGAACCTCCTTCACCTCTTAATATCTCAACGCACAATTTCTTACACTAGGTATCCGCTTGTTAAGATAATCTTTTGAGTGTTTTCTTTTTTCCATTACTATACTCTTAAGTATAGTAGTGGAAAAAAGTAGTAATACACTGTTTTCTAAATACACTTCGTCGACTCTCTTGCTGGTACAATATTTCCTGTTCTGGAGTTTCTGTAAGACTTTAAAATTTAGAAGGAACCTACCCTGTCACCTGTCTGAACACTGATAACACCTTTGATTAACAATTCTTTCTTTATGGTTCCAATATAGTAGGATGAAAAGATACTCTTTTAAAGAATTTACCTATAAATTGGTTCATCAGTGTTCTAGAACCAGGCCACCTTATTACATTGGTGTTTTAATACCTTAATGGTATCGTTTGCCGTACTTGATATTCGGTTTAGGAAGAACCAAATAAGTATTTTTAATATTTTCCCCCACAACATAATTTCTTTGGCATTCATTGCAGAAGTTGAAAAACTTGCCAAAGGATATGAGTTTTAAGTTTGGGAAGAACCCAGCTTGTGCCCACCTTAACAGAAGCCAAGACATTCTACCAGGTAAATTGTAAACTAACCTAAGAACACCTGAACAAGAGACACTATTATCTAATTTAAATAATGATTTTTCATAATAAATATAACTTATACTAAGGCAATAACACTACCAATAATGGAATGTCATTTTGTATACAGCAGACAACAGGATGGTGTTCCTGCAAAACTTCGGTGACAACCTGGAGTCCCAGTACATCAACGTGGTCAGGGTTAATGGTATGGACATGAAGGTACGTCAAGGGGGTAATTATATATATATATATAATATATATTATATATATATATATATATATATATATATTATGTTCAGGGAAAAATAATTCTATGGGTTTATATATTTGTACATAATTTTCTAGGGTATTTTCTATTTTTTTTACTGAATGTGAGTTTAATACAAATATATAAGTACCGTTATAGTGTTATACATGTCATTATACATTTATGATAAATTTCAGAGAAATAATACACATAAAGAAAATCATATATGTTATTAAAAAATAAATGGCTGTAATGACTGAGTCTGATTTCCAGACTCACAGTCAAGGCTGATCTTGTGATCTTTTCATTCCCAGATTCAGTTATTAAATTATGAAACGCAAAAGAAAAAAATTCAAAACACATGATTTCTTTATTACATTTGAATTAACATTTTGAGGGAATAATTGTGTGCAGCCAGCAGTAACAGCCTGGTTGATCAGACCCTGATCCATCAGGAGGCCTGGTCACAGACTGGGCCTGCAGGGGTGTTGATCCTGAAACCCTCTACAGATATACTGCAGGTATTAGTCTGGTGAAAAGTAAGATCATGGATCCCACCGCTGCCACCAGTGGACAACACTGCCTACCCACCGCTGCCACCAGTGGACAACACTGCCTACCCACCGCTGCCACCAGTGGACAACACTGCCTACCCACCGCTGCCACCAGTGGACAACACTGCCTACCCACCGCTGCCACCAGTGGACAACACTGCCTACCCACCGCTGCCACCAGTGGACAACACTGCCTACCCACCGCTGCCACCAGTGGACAACACTGCCTACCCACCGCTGCCACCAGTGGACAACACTGCCTACCCACCACTGCCACCAGTGGACAACACTGCCTACCCACCGCTGCCACCAGTGGACAACACTGCCTACCCACCGCTGCCACCAGTGGACAACACTGCTACCCACCGCTGCCACCAGTGGACAACACTGCCTACCCACCACTGCCACCAGTGGACAACACTGCCTACCCACCGCTGCCACCAGTGGACAACACTGCCTACCCACCACTGCCACCAGTGGACAACACTGCCTACCCACCGCTGCCACCAGTGGACAACACTGCCTACCCACCACTGCCACCAGTGGACAACACTGCCTACCCACCACTGCCACCAGTGGACAACGCTGTCCTACCCACCGCTGCCACCAGTGGACAACACTGCCTACCCACCCTGCCACCAGTGGACAACACTGCCTACCCACCACTGCCACCAGTGGACAACACTGTCTACCCACCGCTGCCACCAGTGGACAACACTGCCTACCCACCGCTGCCACCAGTGGACAACACTGCCTACCCACCGCTGCCACCAGTGGACAACACTGCCTACCCACCGCTGCCACCAGTGGACAACGCTGTCTACCCACCGCTGCCACCAGTGGACAACACTGCCTACCCACCGCTGCCACCAGTGGACAACACTGCCTACCCACCGCTGCCACCAGTGGACACACGCTGTCTACCCACCGCTGCCACCAGTGGACAACACTGCCTACCCACCACTGCCACCAGTGGACAACACTGCCTACCCACCACTGCCACCAGTGGACAACACTGTCTACCCACCGCTGCCACCAGTGGACAACACTGCCTACCCACCACTGCCACCAGTGGACAACACTGTCTACCCACCGCTGCCACCAGTGGACAACACTGCCTACCCACCACTGCCACCAGTGGACAACACTGCCTACCCACCACTGCCACCAGTGGACAACACTGTCCTACCCACCGCTGCCACCAGTGGACAACACTGCCTACCCACCACTGCCACCAGTGGACAACACTGTCTACCCACCGCTGCCACCAGTGGACAACACTGCCTACCCACCACTGCCACCAGTGGACAACACTGCCTACCCACCGCTGCCACCAGTGGACAACACTGCCTACCCACCGCTGCCACCAGTGGACAACGCTGTCTACCCACCGCTGCCACCAGTGGACAACACTGCCTACCCACCGCTGCCACCAGTGGACAACACAGCCTACCCACTGCTGCCACCAGTGGACAACACTGCCTACCCACCGCTGCCACCAGTGGACAACACTGCCTACCCACCGCTGCCACCAGTGGACAACGCTGTCCTACCCACCGCTGCCACCAGTGGACAACACTGCCTTACCCACCGCTGCCACCAGTGGACAACACTGCCTACCCACCGCTGCCACCAGTGGACAACACTGCCTACCCACCGCTGCCACCAGTGGACAACACTGCCTACCCACCGCTGCCACCAGTGGACAACACGCCTACCCACCGCTGCCACCAGTGGACAACACTGCCTACCCACCCTGCCACCAGTGGACAACACTGCTACCCACCGCTGCCACCATGGACAACACTGCCTACCCACCGCTGCCACCAGTGGACAACACTGCCTACCCACCGCTGCCACCAGTGGACAACACTGCCTACCCACCGCTGCCACCAGTGGACAACACTGCTTACCCACCGCTGCCACCAGTGGACAACACTGCTACCCACCGCTGCCACCAGTGGACAACACTGCTTACCCACCGCTGCCACCAGTGGACAACACTGCCTACCCACCGCTGCCACCAGTGGACAACACAGCCTACCCACCGCTGCCACCAGTGGACAACACTGCCTACCCACCACTGCCACCAGTGGACAACACTGCCTACCCACCGCTGCCACCAGTGGACAACACTGCCTACCCACCGCTGCCACCAGTGGACAACACTGCCTACCCACCGCTGCCACCAGTGGACAACACTGCTTACCCACCGCTGCCACCAGTGGACAACACTGCCTACCCACCGCTGCCACCAGTGGACAACACTGCTTACCCACCGCTGCCACCAGTGGACAACACAGCCTACCCACCGCTGCCACCAGTGGACAACACTGCCTACCCACCGCTGCCACCAGTGGACAACACTGCCTACCCACCGCTGCCACCAGTGGACAACACTGCCTACCCACCACTGCCACCAGTGGACAACACTGCCTACCCACCACTGCTACCAGTGGACAACACAGCCTACCCACTGCTGCCACCAGTGGACAACACTGCCTACCCACCACTGCCACCAGTGGACAACACTGCCTACCCACCGCTGCCACCAGTGGACAACACTGCCTACCCACCACTGCCACCAGTGGACAACACTGCCTACCCACCGCTGCCACCAGTGGACAACACTGCCTACCCACCGCTGCCACCAGTGGACAACGCTGCCTACCCACCGCTGCCACCAGTGGACAACACTGTCTACCCACCGCTGCCACCAGTGGACAACGCTGTCTACCCACCGCTTCCACCAGTGGACAATACTGCCTACCCACCGCTTCCACCAGTGTACAACACTGCCTACCCACCGCTGCCACCAGTGGACAACACTGCCTACCCACCGCTGCCACCAGTGGACAACACTGCCTACCCACCGCTGCCACCAGTGGACAACACTGTCTACCCACACTGCACCAGTGGACAACACAGTCTACCACCGCGCCCAGTGGACAACACTGCCTACCCACCGCTGCCACCAGTGGACAACACTGCCTACCCACTGCTGCCACCAGTGGACAACACTCCCTACACACCACTGCCACCAGTGGACAACACTGCCTACCCACCACTGCTACCAGTGGACAACACAGCCTACCCACTGCTGCCACCAGTGGACAACACTGCCTACCCACCACTGCCACCAGTGGACAACACTGCCTACCCACCACTGCCACCAGTGGACAACACTGCCTACCCACCGCTGCCACCAGTGGACAATACTGCCTACCCACCGCTGCCACCAGTGGACAACACAGCCTACCCACCGCTGCCACCAGTGGACAACACTGCCTACCCACCGCTGCCACCAGTGGACAACACTGCCTACCCACCACTGCCACCAGTGGACAATACTGCCTACCCACCGCTGCCACCAGTGGAAAATACTGCCTACCCACCGCTGCCACCAGTGGACAACGCTGTCTACCCACCGCTGCCACCAGTGGACAACACTGCCTACCCATAGCTGCCACCAGTGGACAATACTGCCTACCCACCGCTGCCACCAGTGGACAACACTGCCTACCCACCGCTGCCACCAGTGGACAACACTGCCTACCCACCGCTGCCACCAGTGGACAATACTGCCTACCCACCGCTGCCACCAGTGGACAACACTACCTACCCACCGCTGCCACCAGTGGACAACACTGCCTACCCACCGCTGCCACCAGTGGACAACACTGTCTACCCACCACTGCCACCAGTGGACAACACTGCCTACACACCACTGCCACCAGTGGACAACACAGCCTACCCACTGCTGCCACCAGTGGACAACACTGCCTACCCACCACTGCCACCAGTGGACAACACTGCCTACCCACCACTGCCACCAGTGGACAACACTGCCTACCCATCACTGCCACCAGTGGACAATACTGCCTACCCACCGCTGCCACCAGTGGACAACGCTGTCTACCCACCGCTGCCACCAGTGGGCAACACTGCCTACCCACCGCTGCCACCAGTGGACAACACTGTCTACCCACCACTGCCACCAGTGGACAACACTGCCTACACACCACTGCCACCAGTGGACAACACAGCCTACCCACTGCTGCCACCAGTGGACAACACTGCCTACCCACCACTGCCACCAGTGGACAACACTGCCTACCCACCACTGCCACCAGTGGACAATACTGCCTACCCACCGCTGCCACCAGTGGACAATACTGCCTACCCACCGCTGCCACCAGTGGACAACACAGCCTACCCACCGCTGCCACCAGTGGACAACACTGCCTACCCACCACTGCCACCAGTGGACAATACTGCCTACCCACCGCTGCCACCAGTGGACAACACTGCCTACCCACCGCTGCCACCAGTGGACAAAGCTGTCTACCCACCGCTGCCACCAGTGGACAACACTGTCTACCCACCACTGCCACCAGTGGACAACACTGCCTACCCACCGCTGCCACCAGTGGACAACACTGCCTACCCACCACTGCCACCAGTGGACAACACTGCCTAGCCACCACTGCCACCAGTGGACAATACTGCCTACCCACCGCTGCCACCAGTGGACAACACAGCCTACCCACCGCTGCCACCAGTGGACAATACTGCCTACCCACCGCTGCCACCAGTGGACAACGCTGTCTACCCACCGCTGCCACCAGTGGACAACACTGCCTACCCACCGCTGCCACCAGTGGACAACACTGCCTACCCACCGCTGCCACCAGTGGACAACACTGCCTACCCACCGCTGCCACCAGTGGACAACCTGCCTACCCACTCACTGCCACCAGTGGACAACAAGCCACTACCGCTGCCACCAGTGGACAACTGCCTACCCACCGCTGCCACCAGTGGACAACACTGCCTACCCACCGCTGCCACCAGTGGACAACACTGCCTACCCACCACTGCCACCAGTGGACAACACTGCCTACCCACCGCTGCCACCAGTGGACAACACTGCCTACCCACCGCTGCCACCAGTGGACAACACTGCCTACCCACCACTGCCACCAGTGGACAACACTCTCTACCCACCGCTGCCACCAGTGGACAACACTGCCTACCCACCACTGCCACCAGTGGACAACACTGTCTACCCACCGCTGCCACCAGTGGACAACACTGCCTACCCACCGCTGCCACCAGTGGACAACACTGCCTACCCACCCTGCCACCAGTGGACAACACTGCCTACCCACCACTGCCACCAGTGGACAACACTGCCTACCCACCACTGCCACCAGTGGACAACACTGTCTACCCACCACTGCCACCAGTGGACAACACTGCCTACCCACCGCTGCCACCAGTGGACAACACTGCCTACCCACCACTGCCACCAGTGGACAACACTGCCTACCCACCGCTGCCACCAGTGGACAACACTGCCTACCCACCCTGCCACCAGTGGACAACACTGCCTACCCACCGCTGCCACCAGTGGACAACACTGCCTACCCACCGCTGCCACCAGTGGACAACACTGCCTACCCACCAGCTGCCACCAGTGGACAACACTGCCTACCCACCACTGCCACCAGTGGACAACACTGCCTACCCACCCTGCCACCAGTGGACAACACTGCCTACCCACCACTGCCACCAGTGGACAACACTGCCTACCCACCACTGCCACCAGTGGACAACACTGCCTACCCACCGCTGCCACCAGTGGACAACACTGCCTACCCACCACTGCCACCAGTGGACAACACTGCCTACCCACCACTGCCACCAGTGGACAACACTGCCTACCCACCACTGCCACCAGTGGACAACACTGCCTACCCACCACTGCCACCAGTGGACAACACTGCCTACCCACCGCTGCCACCAGTGGACAACACTGCCTACCCACCGCTGCCACCAGTGGAACACTGCCACCACGCTGCCACCAGTGACACACTGCCTACCCACCACTGCCACCAGTGGACAACACTGCCTACCCACCGCTGCCACCAGTGGACAACACTGCCTACCCACCACTGCCACCAGTGGACAACACTGCCTACCCACCACTGCCACCAGTGGACAACACTGCCTACCCACCACTGCCACCAGTGGACAACACTGCCTACCCACCCTGCCACCAGTGGACAACACTGCCTACCCACCACTGCCACCAGTGGACAACACTGCCTACCCACCACTGCCACCAGTGGACAACACTGCCTACCCACCACTGCCACCAGTGGACAACACTGCCTACCCACCACTGCCACCAGTGGACAACACTGCCTACCCACCACTGCCACCAGTGGACAACACTGCCTACCCACCGCTGCCACCAGTGGACAACACTGCCTACCCACGCTGCCACCAGTGGACAACACTGCCTACCCACCACTGCCACCAGTGGACAACACTGCCTACCCACCACTGCCACCAGTGGACAACACTGCCTACCCACCACTGCCACCAGTGGACAACACTGCCTACCCACCACTGCCACCAGTGGACAACACTGCCTACCCACCACTGCCACCAGTGGACAACACTGCCTACCCACCACTGCCACCAGTGGACAACACTGCCTACCCACCGCTGCCACCAGTGGACAACACTGCCTACCCACCATCTGAAACCAGTGAAACATACTGCCTACCCACTGCCACCAGTATGAACAACATGCACTACCCACACGCCACAGTGGACAAAACTGCCTACCCAACCATGCCACAGTGGACAACACTGCTACCCACCACTGCCACCAGTGGACAACACTGCCTACCCACCGCTGCCACCAGTGGACAACACTGCCTACCCACCGCTGCCACCAGTGGACAACACTGCCTACCCAAGTTAAAACACAGTAGTATAACAGTACTTATATATCTGTATTAAACTCATGTTCAGTAAAAAAAAATAGAAAATACTTTAGAAAATTATGTAAAATATACGAAAACACAAACCCATTAGTGCAATATAAGATTAAAAAAAGGGAAAACATATCCATTTATTTTCACACAAAAAAATCACAGTTGGAAAAGACAATGGAGAGATTATAGAGATGCAAAAATCAGAGATACCACAAAAACTTCAAATTGTAATTAAGTTTGTAAGAGGCCCGTGTTGCTCTCAACTAAGAAATAGAAATACTGTACTTGCTCTGAAGTTCAGAACTCAAGATGCTTAAAACTTGGTACCTGCAGCTCACAAGACTGCCATCCCCACGAGCCCCTTTGGGGCGGGGCAGATGGCAGACCAGAGGCCTAGCTTCTCCCTACGAGCCCCGTGATGGCGGGGAATGTGGCTAGGCCTGGGGACACTTGGTCCAAAAGATGAAGGGGTTCTTGTACCTGCTCCGATAGGAGACTTAGGTCTCGAGACACTCACCAGATAGGGAGCCAAGGCCGGGTCACCACTCTTGGAAAAGACCCGGCCGGGAGAATACCGGCGAATTAAAAAAAAGTATATATTATATATATTATATATATATATATATATATATATATATAATATATATATATATATATATATATATATATATATTATATATATATATATATATAATATATATATATATATATATATATATATTGCTAACCATACCATATAATGACACGTAATATTTTTGACATTTGCAATAGTATGTCGTATATGTGATTATGTGCATTAAACGTACAGAATGCTTACCTTGCTGGAGAGCATCCACAACAACACACACTGGACAGTATCTGGCGTCTGGTGTACGAGAGACGAGTACCACTCTGGGTAGTCATCCATACTTTGCCTCAAAACCACCCAGTATGTATTAATAATAATTTATTTTCGCAAAGCATTAGGTGGTTAATTTTTTGAAAGCCCCATAGTTGACCTTCAGCACTTTTCTTCAACATCACTAACACTGTAACTGTACTGTTAATGTTAATGTAAATAGCTTAGTTTACCTTATTCCTAGTATTTCTCCTTTTATTGTAAATGATTTTAACACAATTGAGTTACTTAGCTGTTTTAACTTTTAAGGTTTAAATAATAAGATACTACAAGGACCCTAATGGAAATAACTCACTTTGTCTGACTTTATGGGTTATCCTAGGTAATTTGCACATATCTTACTATGTAAGTACGTTTATTTAAGTACAAGTACACATAAATAGTTACACAAATTATCATACATAGTAACATGTGTAGATTACCTAGGATAACCCCCCCCCAAAAAGTCAAAAGTGACTAATTTGCATAACTATTTATATATACCTGTACCTAAACTTACTAAAGAGCTATCGTGGCTAACAATAACATTATTGTGTTGCTAGGACTACCCTGACGTAGTCCCGAGCGAGGAGTGGCAGACTATCAGCAACATGAAGATCAGACTCACTGGTCAGCAGGCCTTCAACAACTTCACTGAGTACTACGTACAAATCACTGTGCCCAAGTCAGTAAGTTGACAATACTAGGGACCAGTTGAGGATTAAGGATTTTATTTTGCATAGTTTGCAATGTGTAATTACAATCTTGATTTGGTAGGTACAAAGACATCCACTATCATGCAGGGGCATTGGTCTCAGTAAGTTCAGAAAATAGCGGGCTTTTAGTCAGCTGAAAGTATAATGGTTCGTGACTGATACGTTCACTATTGGTCTAACAATTGATTCAGTATTAACAAATTAATATTTAATTACAGATTATTTTTGCCATTTAAATGGTATAATTTTCATTGCATTTAATTGTGACTTGTTACGAAGTGATGGGCTGACGTTCATGGACAATAATTATTTTGTTAGGTACACAAACAACCCGCACATGTGAGAGAAACATAAGGCGACGCTTCGGTCTGACCTGGACCAATAATTAGTCATACCTGTGACTAGTTAATGGGCCAAGTCAGACCGAAACGTCGTCATAATTACATTCTCCTGCGTGTGAGTTACTTGCTTATGATTCCATTTACGGTACTGTGCCTTTTTATTCTCTACTGTGTCCTTTGACAGCGAGTTCCAGCGCCCCATACATGCGTGTTGTTGTTGATGGAAGGTTGGCCCTACACTGACCCGCTGCCAGCTTCCCCTGATCCCCTGCTGGGCGTCGTGGAGAGAGTAGCATCCCTTGGCACCGGACACAGTGCCAGCCTCTTCACCTGCAAGTAAGTCACTCGGTCTTGTACTCTGTGTTCTAGTGCAGTCTGCTGAGCACCGTAGTAAACACTGATTCGGTAGAGTGAGGATGATTATGCTGGTATATTTGGTCTGATGGCTAACACTGTGTGGCAGGGATGGTGTGACGGGGTGTGGGGTCATGATGGCGTTGTTACACCTGGTGGCCAGGATCCAGCTGCTACAGGAGGTGGACGTGTATCGTGTTGTGCTCAACATTATCTACGACAGACCACAATTCATCACAACTATCGTAAGTTATGACTGGAGGAGACAGTTTTTGTTATGACTGGAGTAGACAGTTTTAGTTATGACTGGAGGAGACAGTTTTAGTTATGACTGGAGGAGACAGTTTTTGTTATGACTGGAGGAGACAGTTTTAGTTATGACTGGAGGAGACAGTTTTTGTTATGACTGGAGGAGACAGTTTTAGTTATGACTGGAGGAGACAGTTTTAGTTATGACTGGAGGAGACAGTTTTAGTTATGACTGGAGGAGACAGTTTTAGTTATGACTGGAGGAGACAGTTTTAGTTATGACTGGAGGAGACAGTTTTAGTTATGACTGGAGGAGACAGTTTTAGTTATGACTGGAGGAGACAGTTTTAGTTATGACTGGAGGAGACAGTTTTAGTTATGACTGGAGGAGACAGTTTTAGTTATGACTGGAGGAGACAGTTTTAGTTATGACTGGAGGAGACAGTTTTAGTTATGACTGGAGGAGACAGTTTTAGTTATGACTGGAGGAGACAGTTTTAGTTATGACTGGAGGAGACAGTTTTAGTTATGACTGGAGGAGACAGTTTTAGTTATGACTGGAGGAGACAGTTTTAGTTATGACTGGAGGAAACAGTTTTAGTTATGACAAAAAAAATAGAAAATATCATCCAGTGTATTAAGGGTAGAGAGGGGAGGGGTACCTTGAGACCTTGAAGCTGATGAAAGGTTCTTGATCCAAGGTATTGAAGCTGTCCATCACTCTCAAACCAAACCTGATTGCCTTCCATTCTCTAGTTGCTGTTTAGCCCCTACTGATTTATTGTTTCCCTGAGAATATACTACTGCTACCGCTATTACTGCTACTATTACTACTACTACTATTGCTACTTCTGTTATTACTACTGCTGCTACTACCAATACTATTACCAAAACTAGCACTAATAATAATAATTAATCCCAACAGGAGCAGTACGACTTCCTGCACACGGCTGGAGCCTCCTTCCTGGCTTCCTTCAGAGAGTATGGCAACTTTAACTAACTACTACCTTGCCACTAGTCAACTATCCTAATAATCACAAGTGCACAGGGTATCACTGACTTACAGTACCATGTCAACCTCCGCCAGTCATGATTCTGGCCTTGGCACACTAGCATGCTACACCAGCCAGACACACTAGCATGCTACACTAGCATGCCACACTAGCATGCTACACAAGCATGCCACACCAGCATGCTACACTAGCATGCCACACTAGCATGCCACACTAGCATGCCACACCAGCATGTCACAATAGCATGCCACACTAGCATGCCACACTAGCATGCTACACTAGCATGCTACACTAGCATGCCACACTAGCATGCTACACTAGCATGTCACAATAGCATGCCACACTAGCATGCCACACCAGCATGTCACAATAGCATGTCACACTAGCATGCTACACCAGCCTGCCACACCTCAACCACTGCCACCTTCAACGGACCATGGCTACTTAGCTGACCAATCTAAGCCGTTCCAAACAACTTAAGAAACTTATGTAATATGATATGAATATAAAACACTTGTTCTAATAATTTACATCTACTTGTCAACAATAAGCTGTTATCTGGAGGTCCATATGATAAGTCACGTTTCATATAAATTTTATTTGGTAAGAATATCTACCTGACATATACTCACTTCAGATGTAGTGCCATATTCTTAAACTTAAGTGTAAGTTGCAACATCCTGAAACTTTAATCTACTACGGAACGATGTATGATGTCTCAAAGATTGTCTTCCCTAAGAAAAAAAAATTAGGTTGTGGGAAAAGGGACTTTTCTTTATTAAGAGTGAGAAAAGGGGCCCAAAAATAAAAACCAAAAAAAGCAAAACAATCCGTGAGGGAAAACGAAAACCCCAAATAACCCCACATAAAAGAGAGAAAGTTTTGTTTTTGTAAAGGGGTCCAAGTCGGCCCAAAAACGTCGTGTAAGTTCTCTTTTTATTGCGGGGCCATTTGTGTTAGTTTTTTCCAATATTGGCAGATTTAGAGGTCCAGGGGCCCTGCAGTTCAACATTCATGGGGGGCCCCCCCTTGTTGCGCTGTTCACCAGTGGAAAAATTAAATTTTGTATGACTGCCACTGGTCCGCTGCCTGTATGTTGTTTTTTAAACCTTTTTTTTTAAAAAAAGCGGTATCAAAATAAATATGAAAAGGGTTTTTAAAAAATGAGTTTGGAGTTCGGGTTGGGTTTAAAAGGTAAGTTTTCGTCAGGAAATTTAAAAAAAGTTTTTTTCTGAACTCGGGTTTAAATTATTACCCCCCCACCTGGAGCTTTTGGTTTTTTGAAACCGAACCCTTTCCAAATGGCTTACCCATCCCCCCCTTTTAAAAATTTAAAACATTTTTTTTTGATTTTCTTGGATTTCAGAATCAAAAGTGTGTTAAATTTTGTAAAAAAAATATTTTTTTGTGGCAGGGATCCTCAGGCAACCATTTTTTTGGTAAAATTTTTACAGATAGGAGCATAACTCGAAAAAGGGTTTTAAGGAAAAGCGTTAATGATTTGGGTCTTTAAAACTGCCAAAAAAATTTTTGTTAAATTGGGTAAACCCGCCACTCCCAAAATTAAGGGTTTTGTTCTGAAAATGATGTCTATCATAACCGGAAACAGCTGAAAAACTTGGGACGTATTTTTTTAAGACATTCCCGGGCCCCATGTTCACCTAGCAGTAAAAAAAGGTCCCGGGGTGCTAGTGGACTGGAAAAAGGGTTGCATCCGGGACAAAATTGTCCTTTTTTTTGCCCCGAAATGCTCTGTATAATAAGTGGTTTTCTAAATTTTAGTATATGCCCTTGGGTTTGTCAGTTTAGGCCTTTTTTCCTTGGAAATTTATTGAAAACCAAAAAAATTCCACCAAACCGGATTAAATTTTGTAAATAAGTTGATGCGGCACGTAGGAACCCTTAACAGCCAACCAAAAAAAAATTACTAGTTTGGGAGACTTTTTAAGATAAATATGCTAATTAAAAGTTTCTGCTCTTTTATGACTTTGTAGGTTTAGAGCTTTTTTTTTGTTTTTAAAATTAATAAAATTTTAAAAAGTTTTCTTTCCCGAAAAACCAAAATTTGGAAAAAATATTTTAAGAAAATTTAATACATATTAGGATTAATTTTCCGTATTCATTTCCGTTTGGCCTGACCCGATTGGGGCGGTTTTTGTCTGCACCCCCTGCTGTTTTTTGGCGAGCCCCCTTGCCCAGTTACCTGGCTGAAGGGGGTTGTGAGGGGGTTCCCTGTCACGCCCTTTTGAAAAAACCCATAGGTGCATGTGATTGTCTAGATGGGGGGTTAGTTGAGAGGGCCGGGAAAAATTTATGGGGCATTGAGCTTAATTTTTTAAAGGGTTTGAAAAACGCCTATTTTCGCGCAAGTCTTATTGCCAAAGATCACCCGGGGGAGAATAGGGCATACAAGATAGTGACTTGTATGGTGTCCATTAAACGGGGGCCAAAAAGAATTTTCGTCAAACTGCTATCAGTTTCGGTTTTTGGGAATTTCTTTTAGTTCACCGGGTTTTCGGAAAGTAAGTTTTTAAGCGCCAAAACCAGCTTTCAAGGTAAAATGAAAGATGTTTCACGGCATTATACGGGGATCAAGTTACGAAAACGTTCCCTTTGGGCGGCCCAAGGGGGATAAAAGGAAAGTTTTTGAGACATAGGGGAACGGGTCCCATTTTTTTTTAACCTGGCCATGGGGGCGGTGCCTTGCGGTTTTTCCGGGGGTTTCCTTTAACCCTAAAAAGGGGACGTTTGGGCACCCAAAACCCTTTCCTATGGTATTTTCAAGTTTTCGGGACGCAGGAAATTGAAAATTTAAAAACCCGGCCCAAACCAAAGTAAATGCCGCCTTTGGGTTTGGTAGGGATCACAAAAGCGGCGACCGGGTGCAAGCGAAAAAACCGTGGCCGGACCTGTGGTGGACGTCGCAGCCCGTTTTCAAAGGGGGCAGGTGAGAAACAAACGGGGGAAATGGGGGGCCGTGGTTTTTTGTGGGGCGGATAGGGGAAACCTTGGGGAAACCCGGGAAATGGGGGGTAAATTTGGGTCCCTCCCCCAGTGCCTGACAGGTATCGTCCCCTTTGTGGATAAGGGGAGAAAGAAATTTAAAGGAAAAGGTTCTTGGATTGGGGGAGGAATTGGTGGGGGGTTTTTGAAGACTTGTCACCCCCAAAGAGAGGGACGTTACTTCTTCGGGGTGCATCAAAGTCGTCGCTTCCAGAAAGCGGAAAACATGAAAAATTTGGGACGGGGAGGGTTTTTTGGGTTTTTGGGCCCCTTAAATCCTTTAAAAACCATTTCATTGGGGGTGGGGTTCATCGAGAGACAAAACTGCCCAAGACATTGAAACATGCCGCCCACTAGAAAGAGGGGGGGGGCTACATCAGTTTCTATGAGTCCTTACCCCCTGCAAAAAGGGCCTGGGAAACGGGATTTTGGGAGGTGAAGTGTAAAGGGGTAGGGGTTTGTAGGGGGTGGTAGCCATGAAAAGGGGGCCCCCCAGAAAAAAGGGGGGGGGGGAAAAAAGAGACCCACTCGGGAAAGGTTTCAAACTTAAATTAAAAAATCGGGAAATTTGGGTAAAGAGGATGGGGGAAAGCGGGGGCCCTATAGGTGTATGTCTGTAAATTTTTAAAAGGGTTTTGTAGAGGTATTGAGGGGAGATTGGTTTGAAATTTCCTGAAAAATCTAGAGTGGTTTTGTTTCCTGCAGGAGCAAAATTTTAAAAGGGTAGGGTGTTGGAGGTGGGGGAAATTTCGAGTATTTTAACCCCCCAATCCCCCCGTCTAAAAGGGGGTGGGGGAAATTTTTTAATAAGGGAGGGAACGAGCCCATTTTTTTTTGCGAGAACCCGGGAGGGGGGGGGGGAAGGAGGGGGGTTGCGTGGGAGGGGTGGTGGAGGGGTAAGCGTGTTTTCTTTTGTGAGTGTGTATGCGGGCAGAAATTTTAACTTTAAAGGTAAAGAATGTTTTTTGTGTGTGAGGATCTTGTGTTTTTCTTAAGTGCACTGGCCAAGGGGCGATAGTTGGGGGGGACGGAATAGTGAAATCGGGAGGGCTGATTCGCCCCAAAAAAGGGGCTGGATGTATGTCGTGGCCCCTTAGAGATTTTTTTAAAGGGGAAGTTAGGTTTAGTGATCCCTTTGGGGGGGCGGTGTGGGAAAATAAAATATACGTTTGTTGGAGGGGTTTTAAAATTTTGCTGCGAGACTAGTTTGTGTACCTTTCTCGGGGAGTGGATGTGAAATCTTTCAGAAACTTTTGAGGCTACAATGTAGATCAAGGGCAGTGGTGGGGGGGTTTGGGTGGGGGACGCCCGAAAATTTTAAATAAAATTTATTGGGAAAATTAAATTAAAGTGTTAGGTGATGGGGGGGGGGGGTTGGGGGGGGTTTTTTTCCATTCCTTGGGGGGACTTAGGTGGAAGAACAGGGAGGGGAGGACATTGTGACATGGGGGGATAGTGTTGCAAAAAAAAAAAGGAATTAGAAAGTTTTTTTGTGGGGAAAAGGGAAAAAAACGTAATAATTTATTTAAAATATGGCCCTGGCAAACTTTTAAGGGGGTTTTTAAGGGGTTTTGCTAGGGGGGGGGTGGGGGTGGGAAAAATTTTTCCTAGGGATAAAATAGCTGAAATAAAGGGGAGGTTGAGGGTGTTGCCAAAAAAAAAGGTGCAGGTGGGGTTTAAGAAGTGCTTTGGGGGGGGACAAGCCGTCAGCCCTGTGTTTTGCCCCAAAAAAAAAAAAACAAAAAAAAAAAAACAAAGGCAGGCGGGGACAGTACCCATGTTTAGAGGTAACGGGGATGGTTGGAATTAAAGGGGGAGGGCCCGGAAAATACGAACCCCCGAAGGGGATGTGTGCGTTTTGGGGGCTTGGTAAAGAGAAGTACTGGAGCCGTGGGGGGGTTGGGGTGACGTTTTGGGTTTGGGCAAAGGTTTTGTACTTGTGACGTTAAAATTTTGGAAAAAGTTTATAGAAAGGTTTAGGTGGGGGCTATTACGGCAGAGGAAATAGAGAAAGCGTTTTTGGGGAAAGAAAAGGGGAAAACGCCGGGAATTGGGCGGTCCCCCCGGTTTGAAATTTTATTTTCAACATTGGGGCTTAATAGGGGATTTTTAGTTGGTTATTTAATCGTATGTAGGAGGGAAAGGGGAAGTTTGGGGGGGACGCAGGTAACAGCAGTTGTAAATGTTGGTCCCGAAAGGGCAAGGGGGGCCCGGGCCACCCTTCGGGGAGTACTGAGCCAAAAATCAAAGCTGTGTGCCGACTATTAAGGGTTTTGCAAAAATTTTTGGGGAAGGTTCCAAAAGTGTTGTGGGGGGGGTGGTTTTCAAAATTTCAGTTTGGGTTGCCGGGAAAGGGCGATGATTGAAGGCCCTGGGGTAACCCGAGAAGTTTTGTGGAAAACCCAAGGGTGGGGGTTTAAGGGGGCTTTTTTTGGCCCCTAGATTGGGGAGGGAGCATATTTAAAGAGTGGAAAGGGGGGGCTTTTGGGGGTTATACTTAGGAAGGGGCAGGGTTTTTGGGGAGGGGAAAAAGGCGAGTGGGGTAAAAAACGTTTTTTTTCAAGGGGGGGGAAAATAGGGGGATACAGAATTAAAAGGGTTTTAAAAATTTGGGGGGGAAAATTTTTAATGGGTTTAAGGGCCCTTTAACCCCCGGAAAGCCCCAAGCCCAAAAATTTTTTGCGTGTTTCCCCGGACCCCTTTTTTTTTGAAGGTTTTTAACCCGAGCTTTTTGTACGCCCTGGAGGGAATTGGGGGGGGGTGGGAGGGGCCCGGCCCCCGGGGATAATTGGAAAAAGTTGACGCCTTTTATAAAAGGGGGTCAATGGGAGTGTTGGGGCGAGGTTTCAAATATTTGGGGAAGGGGCCACGGGGGGAAAGGGGAGGTAAAAAGTGCGAAGTCAAGGTGCATGGGGGTTTGGGTTTTTTGGGGGGGGGGTGTGGGGGGGGAGATGTAAAAGGGGTTTTTAAAAAATGGGCGATGTCTTTTAAAAAAATTTTTGGTATTATTTATAAAAGGTTTACGGTTGCGGGGGGCGGGGGGAAAACTCGGGTGGTTATTGGAAAGGATCGTGGGGGGTTTGGTCCCAGGAGACCCCCCCCCCCCTAACTCTTATTCAGGGATGTTTGTCTAAAACAATTTTTTTTGTATAGTTAAGATTTGGCATGTTTCAGCTGTTTCCCCAATTTTCGGGACAGCGAATTTCGGGGGTTTCTAAGGGGGGGTACAAAAATTTTTTTTTGGGGGTTTTTCGTTGTGATTGGTTTAACGGGGGGGGAAGTTTAATGTTTCCCTGTAAGTCAGGGTGGGTTTTGGGGGTTTAATTTGGGTTTTGAGACGGAGGGGCCTAAATGGGTTTTTTTTATTAAAAGGGGGAAATTGTTGCCCTGGGGGGTGGAACGCGGGGTTTGTTGGGAAGGTACCCGTTAAATTAAAATTTTTAAAAGTTATAAATTAACACCCCAAACCCCCCCTGTGGGCCGGTAAATCAAAAGAAAACCCCGAGGGACATATTTGGTCCAGGGGGGCTGGACTCCAATTTTGTTTGCTAGCAAAAATTACAGAGGGAATGAAAAACCCCCAATTTAAAAAAGGAAAAGAAACCCCCAGGTAGGTTTGGTCCCAATCAAGAAAATTTTCAAAGGTATTTACAGATTACAAAAGGGACGTAAAAGGGGCCAGGGGTGGGCCCCAAAGTTGTGGGTGGCGATCAAAGGGACAAGGGAATGAAAAACAAAGTTTTTAAAAAGGGAAAAATACTGTGATGGTTAAATTTCGTTTTTTTACTTTGGCTTTTCCAAAAAGAACAAAATTAAAAGGTAAAGAGCAATTACACTTCCACACCCGGTTTTAAATGGAATGAGTTAAAGGGGGCAAAATTGTTGTTGAGTCACCACACACACCAAAAAACACCACCCCACCACACAACACACAAAACACACACACACACTCTTTACAACCCCACCAAATAGGGGAGTACCAAAACCCCACACCACACACACACACACACACCAAACACACACACAACACTTTTTGTTTTTAAAATATTTATTAAGCACCCCATACCCTTTCCGTGGGGGGTTTGGGCCAAAAGATTCAAAGGGACAAAGGGTTTCCCGGGACTGGACCCCAAAGTTTTGATTTGCTGAACTAGTTTTCAAAGGGAAAAAACTCGGGTAGAACTGGTTTTCCAAACTTTGGGAAGTTTTCAGAGGAAAAGAAACAGCCCCCACTCCTATACATGGTTACAGTATAAAAAATTACAAAAATAATGAACCACTGATACTCCCAACCCCCCGGTTCCCCAAATTTTAAAGAGTTTTTTAAATTTCAAATTTTTTATAAACCCTCCCACGCAAAGCGCACACACATACACACACAGGGCGCACGCACGGAGGTGTGCACACGAAACGACAAAATAGCATACCCCAAAGGAAAGCAAAAAACCCCCACACCCACACACCAACCCCAAAACCCCCACCCCAACCCACCCTCCACAAAACCCCCACACACACCAAATACACACACCCCCACACCAAAACCCCACAAAACACACATACCCACACACACACACCAAAACACCCCAGGATACATGACGGTGGGGTATGTGGGATCGAGGAATAGAGTTTTAGGGGGTGGGGAAATCGTTTTGAGGGGAGTGATGTTGGGGTTTGGGAAAATGAGAAAAAGGGTTTGATAAGGGTTTTGGTATTTCTTTTTAGGTAGGTGCTTTTTCCCCCTTGAGGGTTTTTTTCCCCCTGATGGCCCAAAGATTTTTTTAATCCAAAAAATACCCCATTTTTTTTTTTTTTGGGTGGGTTTTCCCTGGGGGTTAAAAAAAAGGGGGGGGGGGGAGGGGGTTTAAACCCCCGGGGGGGGGATGGAACAGCGGGTTTTCCCTTTTTAGTTTTAAAAAATTTGTTTAGGGGGGGGGCGGGGGGTAGAGGAAATTTTTAGGCTTTTTTTAAATTTTTTTTTTTTTTTATTTTTTTTTAAAAAAAATTTTCAAAACCCAAAGGGGGAAATTTTATTAAAAGGTTAAAACAAAAAAAGAGTTTAAAACACAATTTTCCCAAATTTCCCCCTTTCAAAAAAAGATTTCAACAGACAAAAGGTTCCCGACGCCCTAAACCCCCAAAACCATATACCCCCCAGTTATACCAGAGTTTATACCTGTGAAGGGCTAAAAACCTTTTTGTCACAATTTCACCCCCCTCCCCTACCCCCCCCCCCCCTCCCCCTCCCCCCCCCCCGCAAAATATAACCCCTCACCAACCTGAGGGATCTTTTAAATTTAAAATTTAAAGGAACATTTGGAATTACACCTATCATGAGTGATTTCAGTAACTTTTTGGGGAAAAAATATTAATAACAATTAAAAGGGATTCATTTTTCTTTACTTAACACAATGGGCACCTCCCCAAACCCGGGTTAAAAAAAAACCCGCCCAAAAATTTTTTTAAATTTTTTAAGAAAGGGTTTCAACAATGAAAGTCAACTCCCAAAGGGAACTTATTGCAATTTCTTAGAAAGAAAACCCTATTATTAAAACCCCCCAAAAGTAAATAAATTTAAAAAATTTAATTTGAAAAACATCACAGAATAAAAAAGGGTAAAAGTTTTAAAACCCCCGCCGGTAGGGGAAAACACCCCAAAAAATCCCCAAAACTTCCCTAAACCAAAAGGAATTTAAAAAAAAAAATTTTTTTTAAAACTGCACCTAAAAAACAAAACCCCATCATTGACTTAAAACGGGTATTACATAAAATTAAAAAAAATAAAAATATGACTTAAGACTGTTATGTTTCATTTGGTAAAAAAACTTTAAAATATGATTAAGACTGCAAAGTAAATAGTAACCAAAATAAAAAAACTAATTTGAAAGGATCACCCGTTGATCAATCAGCCTTTAAAATATCAGGGGTTTTGAGGGGTAATTTTTCATAGTTTCAAATCCAAGTCCAACATGCCTTTTAGTCCCATTTTTTCTTTCATACAATAATATGGGGTATTATTACACATTTAAAACTACCCAAAACACGGACAAGCAACTTTTTCCATCACTTCCAAACAATATACTGCCCCCACCCTCACTCTGCACATGATGTAGGCAACCCCCCCCCCTTAATAAATTAATTTATTTATTCACTTAAACCTTTAAGGAACAGGGGGCTGGTTAATTTTGGTTGGTACAGGGGTTGGGGGGGCCCTTTGGGGGGTCGGGTTTTGCGTGCTTTTTAAAAAATCTAGATTTTGGGGGGTTAAAACAGGGTGTCATAAGAGCTTTAGATTATATCATGGTAGAATTTTATAAATAAGTCGTGGGTGAAGAGGGGGAGGGGGGGGGATAGTGAGGGAGAAGGAAAGGGTTTTTGCGGAAAAATTTCTATCGGTTAAGATGTGGGCGTAACAATTTTTTATGGGGGGAGGTGGGATTTAGGGTTTTCAAAGAGGGGGTTTTGAATGCAAACGTTAGGGAAAACTCGTAAAACGTGAATTTATTTAATGAGTGGAAAGGGGAAGGGGGTTTTCCCTAGGTTGGGGGGGATTTTTTTTTTTTTTTTTTTTTTATATTTTATTTAAAACCAATACAGTTTAACATAAAATAAAGAAACAGTATGGAACCTAATCAAATTAACTGACAAACGGATTGTACCTACATGCTCGCAAGATATTACAACAAAAACTTACATCAAGAACATAACTAAAAACAAAATTACATGTCACAGGGTCATGAATTGACATATACAAAACCTTGCATATATATAAATTGTACATATAAATGACATCTGACAAAGGTTCAATACACTTGAACATAAAATATAACAAGAAGTTATATCAGTTAAATCCCATCCTTCACATTAATCAAAAAACCAAAACCTAACATCATAATCTGACTAGATAATCTACATACTTATCCCTAACAATACAGCTGAACATATCCCAACATACAAATAAACAGAAAAAGAATACAGCTTAGAACACACTAACAAGCTCCATACTGTTACAATACGCCCATATACAAATTTCAGACAAATGGACTACGTCACTAAACTGTCTAGATATGTCTGTATACCATACAGACTAAAACTTAACATCAAGAACTTGCATGAACACCAAACCGGTATCAGGGTACAGACCATAATTATAAACTTTAAAAAGAATCGATCATGCATATATATATATATATATATATATATATATATATATATATTATATATTTTATATATATATATATATACATACATATACACATACATATATATTATATAATTTTATATATATATATACACATACATATATATATACATACATTATACATACATATACATATATATATACATATTATATATAAAGTATTACATAACGTCTGACCCATGACAAAGGCTCAATACAATAGAAAGATATATATTTATATATATACACATACACACCCACATCCACACACACACACACACACACACACACACACACACACACACACACGTACACAAATTTTCACAAAATCACATTAATCAGATGCACTGTATGCACAATGCAAAACAGTATACAAGTATGTCTCATCGTGCAAAAACCCAGCACGTAACATAAATACAAACTAAAACACACTTCATGTTGCAAATAACTTATTTCTCAAGAATCATGTTATACAAGACTGATACACATCATAATTATACATAAAAAATCTATATTATACCTACATTCTGAAAAGTGTTATATCTACCATAACGAGACCTTGAGCTCTACATCCACACTTGGATGCCATAAAGTCCCAATGAAAACCAGGAAACCATTCCAAACCCACATTCACAACACTCTCACGAGCACCCCCCCCCCCCCAGGGAGGCGAGCCCGCTGTTGCCCCCTGACTCCCTCCAACCTATGAAAACCCCTTCACTCACTCATATCCAATCACAGATTTACGAGAATCCCTAACGTTAGCATTCTATACCCCTCTGAGAAAGCCTGATCCCACCTCCTCCCATACAAATCTCTGTTACGACACCTCGTACTATAGAACGTTACCGCAAGATAACCTTTTTCTTCTCTCCTCACTATCCCCTTCCCCCTCATCACCCACGAATATATATATATCTACCATGTATAATCTAATGCTCTTATGACACCCTCGTCTAACCCACCATATCTTAGACTTAGAGCACGCCAAACCGACACCCACTGCCCCACACCTCTGTACCAACCTACTTACAGCACCTTACACTCTGCTAGCCTTCACAAAAGTAAACTACATGGAAGCTGTTCATCCCCTCCAAGATACCACACACCCCCCCTCTTCAACCTGTTGTTTCGTAGTATCTCACCAGACGGACGGATACCATGCACGGAAACGAAACATCACCTCACGCGCCCGAGGTTTTAACTTCAATTTACTAAATCTAACCAAAATACTCTTCCACGCATACATGGGGAAAACAAACCTCAACTGGGACAACGGCACCTACTACAAGTAACTACACACAACCTTTTACGAACCTTTCTCAGTTCCTAACCAAACATCCACTGCCTCAAAACTATTTCACATTCCTCAACTCCATTCTCCTCGATTACCACATACCCAGCTGTCGTGTATCCTTCCAAACGCCCCGCGTTCACACCCTCACGCCACATTCCCATTTAATAAAACACATATAGCCCTCCGTCTCAAATCCAACAACCCAAACCCACCCTGACTTTAAGGTAACATTACAACCTCCCTCCGTAACCAATCACAACGTGATACACTATTAAAAATTTGTACACCCGTCTTAGTATCCCCGCAATCGCTGTCAACTGTATTGGGACACAGCTGCAACATACCAACCTTTACTATACAATATAATGTTCACGCTATCACTCGGCTGTATCAGAGTTAGGTGCTGGGGTCTAGAAAACTAGACGCCCATGATCCTTTCCAATAACACTATCCGAATTTTCCTCCCGCGCCGCAACCTTGTCATCCTATAAAATAATGCCACAAATCTTTAAAGACACCGCCCATTCTTTAACAACATCTACATCTCCCCCCACCCCCCCACCCAAGAAGCCAAACCCCCATGCACCTCTGTCTTCGCACTATTTACCTGCATACCCGTGAGCACTTCAAAAAATTGCACACCTCGTCCAACACTCTCATTGACATCCCTGCACGAATGAGAAACTGTGGTGTCGTCAACAATCCAATTAACCCGGCAGTGCCTCCCACCCCCACACTTCCTCACACGGCGTACATAAGCAACGGGTCAACCATTCTATAACAAGGGGTCCTGGAAACACGCAAACAATATTTTTGGACATGGGGCATCACTGTTCTAAGGCTCTTCCATTGCAAATTTCCCTCCACCATACACCAATTATTTCTGTACCTCATTTTCGCCCCTCTGTACAACGATTTACCACTCGGGACTATTTCCTCCCCAAAACCCTGTCTATAAGTATAACCTGCAAAAGCTCCACTTTCCACTCTCATAAATGCCCCCCTGCAAGTCTAGAGCCAACAAAGCCGCCCCTCCACCCCCACCTTTGCTTTCCACAAAAACTTCTCAGTTATCCCATTTTCCTTCATCATTCGACCTTCGGCAACCCGAACTGAGATTTTGACAAACCCTCTCCAATAACATTTGATCCTAATTACCTAAAAAAGTTTTGCAAACACCTTATAGCTTGCACACTCAGTGATATTGCTCGGTAACTCCCGATGGTCGGGGGCTGCCCCTTGACCTTCGGGGACCAACACTACTACTGCTGTTTTCCTGCTTCTCCCCCAACTTAACCTTCTCCTTCATTACTATTAAATAACATAACTATAAATTCCTTTATTCAACGCCCCAATGTGGTAAATAAATTCTACCGGGAGACCATTCACTTACCGGGAGCTTTCCCCTTCCTCTTCCCCCTTAACGCATCTCTATTTCCTCTGCCGTTAATCTCCCACTAAGCCTTTCGATCACTATTTCCTAAATTACACGTCACATACGTACACACCTTGTCCAATGCCCCGTCAATCCACCCCCCACTGTTCCAGTACTTCTCGTACCAAGCCTCAGCATACGCACACATCCTTCGTGGTTCCGTATTCTCTGCCTACTCTATAATTCCCAACCATCTCCGTTACCTCTAAACATTGTATAGCGTCAGCGCCTGCTTTGCTTTGATGCCGCAAACACACGCTGATGGCTTGTTCGCCCCAAAGCTCTTCCTCACCCCTGCCTGCATCCCTTACAGCTTGGAAAAACTTTCATTTTGCAACACCCTCAACCTCCCCTTTATTTCAGCTATTTCATTCATAGGAAAAAACATTCCACCCACCCCCTCCCATAGCAACCTCGTAACCTATACATCTAAATAATAGGCAGTCCATATTTTAAATTATTAAATACGTTTTCCTTCTTCACATAAAACTTTCTAATCTTTTTCTTTGCTGACACTATCCCACATGTCACAATGTCATTCACTCCCTGTTCTTCCCACTAAGGCTCCCTCCATAGGACTGAAAACCCTCCAAACCCCTCCTCATCACTTACACACTTATATTTAATTTCCCAATATCTTCTATAATGTCCGCGAGCGTCCCCCCACCCAACCTCCACCACACTGCCTATGGTCTGAACCTTGTAGCCCAACGTACTGAAAGATTTCACGTCCACTCCTGAGAGGTACACTATCTAGTCGCGCAGCATAACCACTCCTAACAAAACGTATATTCAGTCTCCCACACCGCTCCCCAAAGGCATCACGTAAAACTAACATCCCTTATAAATCCCTAAGAGCACAGTATATATCCAGCCCCTTTTGGGTCCACATCAGCCACCCTGATTACACTATTCCAGTCCCCACCAAACTATTGCACCTTCCGGCAGTGCACTTAAGAAAAACACAAAGATCCTCACACACCAAATCATTCTTTACCTTTTGTTATTTTTGCTGGCGCATACAACTCACAAAAGACACACGCATACCCCATCACCTCCCATTCCACACGCAAACCTCCCTCCCCCCTCCCTCGCTTCTCTGCAAAACAAACGGGCCTCGTCTCCCTTATTAAAATTCCACACCACCTTTTAGACGGGGTGATGGCAGGGTCAACCCCCCCGCCCTAGCCTACCAAACACCCTACCCTCTTTGAAAATTGTTGCTCCTGCAGGAACACAACATCCACTCTAGATTTATTCAGAAAATTACGAAACCAATCTCTCTTCATACCGCTACATAACCATTAACATTTACAGACATACACCTAAGGCCTATTATTAGTTTCCACCCCTGCTTCCTCTCATCACTCTTTACAAACTTCCAGAGCTTGAATTTACGTTCAACACCCTTCAGAGTGCCTCTCTTTACCCTCCCCCCTTCTTCCGGTGCCTCTATCATGCTACCACCACCTAACACCACCACTACCTCACCACTTCACCTCAGTCTTTTCCCAGGTCTTTGTGCAGGCGTAGGACGTCATCAGAATCTGATGTAGCCGCCCTCTTTCTCGTGACAGTCATTGTTACACATATCTGATCAGTTGATTACCCTCTCGATGAACCTCCACCTCCACCTAGAATGGTGTAATGAGTCAATGGATGACTCCAAACTCCATCACGTCCCAAAATTATCCATGTCTCGACTTTCTGGAATCGACGATTCTCCAATGACACCACGCTCAGGATGTAACATCCCTCTCTGGTGGTGGACAAACGTCTTCAACACCTCACCAATTCCTACTCATCTCATGAACCTTCTCTTGTACTTGCTGCTACTCCCTTATCCACAGGAGACGACACTGATCAGGGCAGTTGGGGGCTGCGGAACCAACTCACCACCATTCCTGTGTGCCAGATCACATCTCAGCTCCACAAAACACACGCCCCCCTCATTCGATGTTTGTTCCTCACCTGCCACCTTTGATGCAGGGGCTGCGACGTCCACCACAGGTCAGGCACATGTCTTCGCTTGTCACAGTTCGCCGATATGTGATCATACTCACCACATAGGCGGCACGTACGTCGTTTGTCCTGGGTACAGTACCATTACCTGCGTCCTTGAATCTGTAGGTACACTTAGGATGGGATTTGGTGCATCAAAGTCATTTTGAGGTTGAAAGAAACCTTCTGGAAAACAGCATAGGCTCCTGACGCCCACGTACTATGTTGAGCATAATGCACCGTCCCGTTACTTCTCAAAAACTTTCCATAAAATCCTGCCTCGTCCGCTCAAAGGGACGTTGCGTAACTTGATCCACGTATAATCGTTGAAACATCTCTATCATTCTTACTGTGACAGTTGGTGTGTCGTTAAGGACTCACGTCCTGAAACTGTGGTTAAAGATTCAAAAACCGTTGCTGATAGCGTTTGACGAATATTCGTTTGTCCTCCGTTCAATGCTACACCATAAAGTCACTATCTTGTTTACTCCATAAGTCTACGTTATGATCTTTGCATAAGACTTGCGCCCAGAGAACTGTACCTGGGTCGTTATCGTTTCCTTTAAGTAGCTCGATGCCTACCGTATTATCTTAGTCTCAGGACTAACCGCCATCTTGACGATCACAGTCGCACCTATGTTGTTTGCGAGGTGTGACAGCACACGTCACCCATGCAGCCGGTAACTGTACAAGGGCGCTCGCCTACAACACAGCAGCAGGGGTGCAGAGCACTACCGCACACTACCGTGGTCAGGCAGCGAAATGTGGTGGAGGGAGTCAGGGGGTAACAGGCAGGTCGCCTCCTTGGGGAAGAGGGTCGTTGAGAGTGTTCGTGAATGTGGGTTTGGGAAAAGGTTTCCTGGTTTTCATTAAGCCTTTATGGCAGCCAAGTGTGGATGTAGAGTCTCAAGGTTCTGCGTCTATGTTCGATTAACACTTTTCAGAATGTAGGTATAATATAGTAGATTTTTTTATGTATAATTTTGATGTGTATCAGTTTGTATGACAAGATTCTGAGTATTTAAGTCTTTGCGACATTGAGTGTGTTTTAGTTGTATTTATGTTCGTGCTGGGTTTTTGCATGATGAGATATACTTATATACTGTCTTGCTTTTTGCATACAGTGCATCTGATTAATGTGATCTTGTGAATTTTTTTGTGTACGTGTGTGTGTGTGTGTGTGTGTGTGTGTGTGTTTGTGTGTGTGTGTGTGTGTGTGTGTGTGTGTGTATAATCACCTTGTCGTACTCCCTAGTTGAGGTTTGCAGGGGTAGTGTCCAACTCCTGGCACCGACTTCCTTCATGGTCGCTACTAGGTCACTCTCCCTGAACCATGAGCTTTATCGTACCTCTGCTTAAAGCTATGTATGGATCCTGACTCCACTACATCACTTCCCAAACTATTCCACTTCCTGACTACTCTGTGGCTGAAGAAATACTTCCTAACATCCCTTTTATTTTCTGTGTCTTCAACTTCCAACTGTGTTCCCTTGTTACTGTGTTCCAGTCTCTGGAACATCTGTCTTTGTCCCCTTGTCAATTCCTCTCAGTATTTTGTTAGTAGTTATAGGTCCCCCCTATCTCTCCTGTCCTCCAGTGTCGTCAGGTTGGATTTCTTATAAAAAACCTCTCCTCATAGGAATTACCTTCTTCGCTCTGGGACTTGTCTTGTGCAAACCTTTGCACTTTCTATAGTTTCTTTACATGCTTGCTAGGTGTGGGTTCCAAAAATGGTGCCGCATACTCCTAATATGGGCCTATAGTACACGTGTTGTTACAGTGTTCCTGAACGATTTCCTTATTACAGATGTCGGAATTCTGTGCTGAGGTTGCAGGCGCCCCATATGCTGCGCAGTTATTTGGTTGATGTGCGCTTCAGGAAGGATGTGCCTGGTGTTTATACTCAACCCCAAGATCTTTTTCCTTTGAGTGACTGTTTGTAGGTCTCTGACACCCTTGACTGTACTCCATCTGCGGTCTTCTTTGCACTTCCCCACCCTCATGACTTTGCACTTTGGGATTAAACTTCAGGAGCCAGTTGCGGGACCAGGTCTGCAGCCGTCAGATCCCTTTGTATTTTGCCTGGCTTCATGAATTAACCTTTCTCAACTCACGTCATCTGCAAACAGTGACACCTCGGATTTCCCTTCCCGTCATGTCTTTCAAAATACCAAAAAACAGCATGGTCCTGGGATGCCCCTGTGGGACCCCATGGTCACGGGCCCACTCTGACACCTCCCTCTACCATTACCGCTGCTGTTTTCCCTGACAAGTTTCCCCTGCCCATTGCAGTGATTTCCCCTGTTTTTCCCTGTTTGGTCCTCCAGTTTTTGCACTAATCTCTTTGTGGGGTACTTGTCAAACCCTTCTTGCAGTCTAAGAAAATGCAATCCACCACCCTCTCTGTCACCATGTTTAGAACCCATTTGGTTTGTGACACGGATTTCCCTCTCTAAAACCATTTGTCTCTGGGATGAGATCATTCCTTTCTAGATGTTCCACCATTCTTTCCTGACAATCTTTTCCATGTTTTTTGCATGCTATAATGTCTGACATGGTCTGTAGTTTGTGCTTATGTCTGCCCCTTTTTTTAAAGATTGGTCCACATTTGCTGTCTTCCATCCTCAGGCAATCTCCTGTTTCGATAGATGTATTGAATATTGTTGTTGGGGTACACATAGCGCCTCTGTCCCTCTCAGGACCCCATGGAGAGATTTTTCTGGCCCATTGCCTTGGGTTTAGCTCACTCAGAAGCCTCTTCACTTTTTCCCGGGTTTTTGCACTGTGTCAGCACATGGGGTGTGCCCCACCTCTCCGTCTTTCTGGGGCCCCCCTTTTGTTTTCCCCTGTGAAACTTTTTTGAATCTCTTTTGAGTTCCTCAATATTCACTGTCATTTTTTTGTTTTCTCTCCCCTTCCTTTCCCTTTGCCTGATTACCTGGTCTTTGACGGGTTGTTTTCTTCCTGTGGGCTGTATAACAGCTTCGGTCAGTGTGTTTGGTTTTGTGTGGTGGTGTGTGTGGTTTTGTGTGTTTTGTGTGTTTGTGTTTTGTGTTTGTGTGGCTTGTGGTTTTTTGGTTTGTTTGGTTTGTTGGGTTTTTGTGTTTGTGTGTGTGTGGTTTTGTGTGTGTTTTTTGTGCTCACCCAGTTACCACCTAGTTAGGTTTTCGGGGGGGGCGAGTCCCCACTCCTGGCCCCCCCTCTTTACTGTCGCTTTCTAGGGCACTCTCCCCGGCCGTGAGCTTTTCATACCTTCTTAAAACTTGTTTGGATCGCCTCCCCTAATCGCTTCCCAAAATTTCCACTGTGTGTGTGTGTGTGTTTGTGTGTTGTGTGGTGTTGTTTGTGTGTGTTTTTGTGTGTTGTGTGTGGTGTGGTGGGGTGTGTGTGTGTGTGTGTGTGTTGTGTTAGTGTGTGTGTGTGGTGTGTGTTTTTGTGTGTGTGTTTGTGTGTGTGTTTTGTGTGTGTGTGTGTTGGGGGTGTTTTGTGTGTTGTTTGTGTGGTGTGTGTTTGTGTTGTGGTGTATCCCTTTCTATTTTTATTGACCTTTGTCATGGGTAGGGCGTTATGTAATACTTTATATGTATGATTC
>NC_069433.1:6707447-6732447 GCF_026875155.1 Cherax quadricarinatus | reverse complement strand
TTTTGGTCAGATTATTGAATGCGATGAAACGGGGAGGGTTGTTTAGGGGTGGGGCAGGCAATTGGGGTGGTGGTTTTAGTTCCGAAGGGGTCACATCAGCAGACCCTTAACGATTACTGGGCACTCTTTAATGTACACTGACTATAAGCTTTTTGCAAAGGTGCTGGGTAATCACCTGAAGTGCAATATTGAACGGGTGGTTTCCCCGAGACAATTTGGTTTGTCTGGAAGATCTATGGTGGCAGGGCATGGGGTATTAAGGGATTTCATAGCTGAGCTTGGTGAGGGGGGGAGGTTTGTTAGTGTTGGATTGGAGGGGAGCTTACAATGCTGTGGAGAGGATGGCATTAAAACGTATCTTATCGAGTCAGGGTTTTGGGGAGGAAATAGTGGGTTGGGTGCATACACTGTACAGGCAGGCATGTGTTCATGTGCAAGTTAATGGGCATTTGGGAGGGGTGGTGGTGATGGGGAGGGGTCTATGGCAGGGGTGCCCACTCTCCCAACTTTTGTTTGCGTGTGTGCAAGAACCTTTTCATAGACTGGTAGAGGCAAGAATGCGCAGGGATAGGGGTGGGGCTGGGAGCCCATGGCCGAGTCTGGTAGGGTATGTGGACGATGTGACGATCTTGGTGGATGAGAAGACGGTTTTGGGTGGTTTGGAGGAGGTGGTGCGGATTTATGGTGGAGGCATCAGGGATGATAGTGAATAAAGAGAAGTCATTCATTCTTGGGTTGGGGACATGGAAAGCAGGGAGGAGTAGGGGTGTCAGGTGGTGAGAAACTGTGTGGAGGTGTTGAAAATATGTGGTATCCTTTAGAGGGGGGACCTAGTACGGGCACGTGAGGATAATTCAGGTCATTTGGAGGAATGGGTGGAGACCATTTTGAGGATACTGGGGCTGCATCACCTTGCTATTCTCCAGCATGCAATAGTGATTAATGTGCTTTTGAATAGTAAGATTTGGTTCATCACACAGGTTTCCGCTGGTCATCGCGTGCATTCAGAGGGAGATGTTCCAGTTTTTGTGAGGTTCTGGGAGTGAGTGGTTGAAAAGGGTGGTCATGTTGTCTGTTTGAAAGGGAGGATGGGTCTGTTGGATCTCTGGAGGAGGCTTAAATGCTTTTTTAAAAGGGCGTGAGGTGTTGACCTCCTGCAACCAAGGGTGCACGAGGATGGGTGCATGGGTTTTTTATCTTCTGGTGTGGTTAGAAGAAAGGATAGTGGGGGGGAGGGGCATTGTGGGTTGTGCAGGGGTGGGAGGACATGGCTTTCCATGCTGTTTACTTTTGTGAAAGACTGGAGGGTATCAGGGCATGGGTAGGTTGGGTTGTGGAGAGAATGGGGAGAGGGGTTTGTGTTGGTTTTGTGGGCACTAAGTTGGGATGCGGGGGTTGGAAGATGGGGCGGCACATGCGCTGGCTTACACAATGGTAAATTACGTGTACGTAGCCTGGAGCATGAGGTGGGTGGAAGCGTGTAATGGTGGTGCAAGCTCGTAATGGTGGTGACGATGTACCGGACATTGTATAGAAATAGAAGTATATACAGGCATAGGTGGGGGCAGTTATTTTCTGTGGGTTACTGTGAATTAACGGAGTATATACGAATTAACGGAGTATATATGGGCATAGGTGAGGGGAGTTATTTTCTGTGGGTTACCATGAATTAACGGTGAGCACTCTGCTCAGTTTGTTGGAGCGAGACATTGCTCAGGGGATGGACATAAGAACATAAGAAAGGAGGAACACTGCAGGAGGCCTGCTGGCCCATACTAGGCAGGTCCTTTACAATTCATCCCACTAACAAAACATTTGCCCAACCCAATTTTCAATGCCACCCAAGAAATAAGCTCTGATGTGAAAGTCCCACTCAAATCCAACCCCTCCCACTCATGTACTTATCCAACCTAGATTTGAAACTACCCAAAGTCCCAGCCTCAATAACCCAACTAGGTAGACTGTTCCAAATCATCAACTACCCTATTTCCAAACCAATACTTTCCTATGTCCTTTCTAAATCTAAACTTATCTAATTAAATCCATTACTGCGGGTTCTCTCTGGAGAGACATCCTCAAACCTTATTAATATCCCCTTTATAATACCTATCTTCCACTTATACACTTCGATCAGGTCTCCCTCATTCTTCGTCTAACAAGTGAATGTAACTTAAGAGTCTTCAATCTTTCTTCATAAGAAGATTTCTAATGCTATGTATTAATTTAGTCATCTACGCTGAATGTTTTCTAACGAATTTATGTCCATTTTGTAATACGGCGACCAGAACTGAGCTGCATAATCTAGGTGAGGCCTTACTAATGATGTATAAAGCTGCAGTATGACCTCTGGACTTCTGTTGCTTACACTTCTTGATATAAATCCCAGTAATCTATTTGCCTTATTACGTACACTTAGGCATTGCTGTCTTGGTTTAAGGTTGCTGCTCACCATAACCCCCAAGTCCTTTTCGCAATCTGTATGGCTAAGTTCTACATCATTTAACTTATAAGTACTAGGGTTATGGGCACTCCCAAGCTTCAGCACCTTGCATTTATCTACATTGAACTGCATCTGCCACTTTTCTGACCAAGAATAGAGTTTGTTTAAATCCTCCTGAAGTTCCATAACATCTACGTTTGAATCAATTATCCTACCTATCTTTGTGTCATCGGCGAATTTGCTCATATCACTAGTAATTCCCTCATCAAGATCATTGATATATATTATAAACAACAACGGGCCCAAGACTGATCCCTGTGGAACGCCACTTGTTACAGATCCCCACTCGGATTTAACCCCATTTATGGACTCTCTGCTTCCTGTCAGTGAGCCATGACTCGATCCACGAGAGCACTTTTCCCCCAATGCCATGAGCTGCCACTTTCTTTAACAGTCTATGGTGCGGAACTCTATCAAAAGCCTTACTAAAATCTAAGTAAATAATATCAAATTCTTTATTGTGGTCAACAGCCTCAAAAGCTTTACTGAAGAAAGTTAATAAATTAGTTAGACAAGACCGGCCTCTTGTGAATCCATGCTGAGTATCATTAATCAAGCTATGCTTATCGAGATGGCTTCTTATAATCTCAGCTATAATTGACTCTAGTAATTTGCCTACAATTGAGGTCAAGCTTATTGGGCGGTAATTTAACGGTAACGACTTGTCCCCTGTTTTAAAAATAGGAATTACATTAGCCATCTTCCACATATCAGACACTACACCTGTTTGAAGAGATAAATTAAAAATATTAGTTAATGGTTCACAGAGTTCCATTTTGCATTCCTTAAGAACCCTTGAAAAAACCTCATCAGGACCCGGCGACTTATTTTGCTTCAGTCTGTCTATCTGCTTCACAACCATCTCACTAGTGACTGTGATGTTACATAATTTATCTTCTTCTAGCCCACTGTAAAAATTAATTACTGGAATATTGTTAGTGTCTTCCTGTGTAAAAACTGAGAGAAAATAATTATTTAAAATCAAGCACATTTCATTCTCTTTGTCAGTAAGGTGCCCATAGTTATTTTTAAGGGGACCTATCTTATCTCTAACTTTTGTTCTATAGACCTGGAAAAAACTTTTTGGGTTAGTTTTAGAATCCCTAGCAACTTTAATTTCATAGTCCCTTTTAGCTTTTCTTATCCCCTTTTTAATGTCCCTCTTAATGTCAATATACTGATTCTTAAGATGACCCTCACCTCTTTTGATACGCCTATAAATTCCTTTCTTATGCCCTAGTAGATATTTGAGCCTATTATTCATCCATTTTCGGGCTTGCCTGTCGGTGAGGGTGAGCGTTGGGGAAGGGGCGTTGTGGATACCTTTTGTTTGCATAGGATGTATGCTGGAACCTTTTTGGGAGCTGATATAATTGTATATACATGGCTTCATAGTGACGTGTGTAACAATCACATGTGCAATGGCAAGAAACGAGAACAGCGTGAGTGAGTGGATATGTCACTGGTGTGAGTGGTCGTGACAGAAAGAATGTATGTGGTTGCCACAGGCGCCTGTGTGCGCTAATGGTGAGCCGGTATGATGAGTGAAGGTACTTACTAGTTTTCTTGGAGGCCTGTGAGTCCAGGTGTCTGTGGCATCAACCTGTGATGGGTGGGCCTTTGGTGTGCAAATACATGGCCATTTTTGTTACTTTAGGTAGTTTCTGAAAGAAACTTCTTTTCTTATATTCAACAGTATTCATTATGTTACATAAGTGCACCGTGTGGTGTGTTTCCATTTTGTGTGTTTCTACATGCATAGGAAGTTTCTGCATCATAATGGCAGCCAACTGTATGGTCGGGTGTGGGCATTTTTTTTTTTTTTTTTTTTTGTTATCTAGAATTGTCAAGGTCTTGCAGTATCTAGGTGGGGAAGGAGGAGGAGTATCCAACATTGTTGTTGTTCTTCTTCTTCTTGATTCCCTGGTACTCTCCCGGCCTGGGCCATTGTGAGTGTTCACCATTGCATGTTTTTTTTTTTGGGGGGGTTGGAACATGGGGTTTGGTGTATGTTATTTTTTCTATTTGTTCATGTCACTGGAACTGTGTTGAGCATAATTGTGCATCATATAATGTGATTTAAATAAAATATAAAAAAAAATCTTGTCCCCCAGGATGAGGCCCACACCAGTGGACTAACACCCAGGTGCCTACTTATTTGCTAGGTGAACGAGACAGGTGTAAGGAAACACGCCCAATGTTTTCACCCGTGCTGGGGATTAAATAATGTATACTCAGTGTGTGAAGCGAGAGTTTTGCCTACCCGGCCATAGGCCGCATAATAAAAAAAATACAATGGTCTTCAGGGCATACAGGTGTTACGTGCTCACATTTATAATACATATGAAGATTTAACCCAGAATAACCCAATCAGTTATTATTATTATTAAAGATTTACCGGTATTCTCCCGGCACAGTCCTTTTCCAAGTGGTGGCCCGGCCTTGGCTCCATTGCTGGTTTTCATGGCACACATTCACTCATAATACATTGAGACATTGAGCGACATCACTGTCAGTGCCACAAACATCACCAGGCAGAAAGACTCGCGACCCTGGCATTATCTTCAAAGCCTTTAGCCATAATCGCGGCCCACAACTTTTTCCCAGGTCGTTGTCCTGGTGTCAGTTCGGCATCACTGCTTGAATTCCCTGCCGCCCGCTTATGGGAGCTCCTGTTGACAATGGTGTGGGCAGGTGCAGTCATGTGCGCATGGACGTCCATGCTAGTAATTACCACCATGGGTCCGTCGGGAATAGCAATCGTTGACGGTGGGCTACCAATGCTATTATCGGACACCACTGGGGTGGATGGTGGTGCTGGACACTCCTCCACCACACCATATAATTCCGGAAATGATACAGGGAGATCTGGCTCGACCTCACGATATGGAACAATATCAGTTGACATCGCTGCGACACTGTTGTCAGCAAGGCTGTGTCTTTAATGGTGACATACTGATACCTATTACAAAAGTAGGATTTAAAATATGCAAGCGCATGGCCTCTTATACCATAGTGATCAAGTTTGTGGAGTAGGATACTGTGGTCTACTGTGTCAAATGCTTTTCTTAGGCCAACGCTCGTTTCCATACAGGGCAATGTTACACACGGCAAATCAGGTGTAGTGACAGGTATATCGAGGGAAGGCTGTTGAGACGTTGGTGTCGGATGGACGCCCTCACCTACCATGGACTCGGGGGCTTGTGTAGGAGTGTCTGATGGCACACACTGCTCACCTTGTTGACGGGAACGCCGACGATCACATTGATACGCCATGTGTCCATATGTGTCACATAACCGACACATCTTCCTTTGCCCCGGGTAATACACGTATACTACTTGAGTATGGTAGACATTGAGGAGAACAAAAGACGGAATGGGCATTTTGATGGACATTTTTACTGAAAACGACCCATCAGATTTACCTTCAAATGGGCCATGGCTCCATTCACCTGCATAAGTCTGGTGAATCATCTCAAATTTGGTGAAGGCCTTACAGATTAACTCACAGCTTCAAAAGGGGGACGTTTCGAATTTGACCCATGTGAAAGTGGGGGGACACATCCTAAAGGGAACATGCCACAGGGTTACCTGACAATGGTGATTTGTAACATTAACAACATCTTTAACTTAGAAGTCGTAAACTTGACAAAAAACCCGGGAAGCCCCGTTTATGAAACACCATAAATGTATTTTGGAGATCTTAATGGTCATGCGGTTTTTTGGAGTAGGGGATGTCGACTTTGTGATCCAAAAGTCCTGCAAAGTCCACCATACAGGTTAACTCGTCACCGGTTCCCCTTCATCTTGTGGGTAATTTTTGATTTTCGCCCCGGGGGCGAGGGCAGAGACACAACCATTTAACTCGGTACCTGTGAGGAACTGAGGGTGTCTCGCATTAGGTCCCTGGGGCCCGAGGCGAAAAAGGGAAATGCCAGTATTATTTCTCGAAATTGTTTTCAAGTCGGACAATCTTGGAAAAGTCTTCTAAGAATTGGCTGGGGGGGAGGGCGGTAACGTTCCTACTAAGGAGTTTAGTCTTGGGAAGAGCACTTAAAACCCCGAATCCCGTTTTTGTTATTTAATCGGTTTGGGGTTGAAAGTAAGTCATTTCTAATGTAGGCACATACTCCACACCCTTTCGTTCCTATCTAAGCGTTTTTTTTTGTCCCTTTCATTTGACCTATATCAGTCCCCATTCATCCAACCGGTTTCAGAGATGGTTAACTGCCCCCAAATTTTGTTAGCTAAAAAATCCTAATCTCTCCAATTTGGAAAAAAGGAAGTGATTTGCGTTGACATGAATAAGTAAAGGGCCCTTTTTATAAAAACATTATAATCATCAATATAGGCAATGGGTCTTTTGTATTAAAATTGGAAAATCTTTGTCATCATTGCAAAAGGGAAGTGCCAAAGTGATTTGTTACACCCCAAAAATGAATTCGGGTCCCGTTGCTATAATTGTCATACATCCATTGCACCCCCCCCTTACACATTTTACAAAACGGATTTTCGTTTTTCTGCGTACTTTAGTACGTGTATGCCCCTGTTTGGTAGTGTTTGAGATAATATGGCTGTATTGTTACATTGCCCGTATGCATTACTATGGATTTAAAGGGTTTATAATCCTGACTAGACCGTCATTATCACGTCATTTATCTGTCTGTTTTGCCTCTGACTAGTTTGAGGCCCTGGATTAATTTGGATATCACCCTTAAGGCGCTAAAAAAAGGCTGTGTGCAGTTTTTTTTTGGGTATGGGGTGGCCATACCTTGCGGCAATGTGAATTTATTTTTCTGGTAGGATGGCAACTTTTGGGGTTTTTACTGTCCAGGGCCTGTTACTCCATTCCCCTTTTCAGCCCCTGATGTTTCTTTCTTCTGGCTAAGAAGAAAGTAAATTAATTAGGGACCCTGTACCCCCCAAATGTCCCATTTTTCTCTTAGCTCTTTTATCATATACAATAATATTTATTTCTCTTTTTCCGTCCCTTTGCACCCTGGTATCTGCTTTAGAAATTTCACCACTAAATTTACTAGAAAAATTTTTTTAAAAAAACCCTTTCACTGCTCATTTTTTCCCTTAACTTCAAAAGATTCATTCGCTGCTGACCACGTAGAGTGCAGTTGTGTCTGCACCCTCTGCTGTTTGTAGGCGAGCCCCCTTTGTCAGTTACCTGGCTGCGCGGTGGGGAAGTGGTGTGTCACGCCTTGTTAAAACATGGGTGCACTTGAGTGAAAGATGGCAGTGAGACGCGGAAAAAATCTGTGGCATTGAGCTACTTCAAGGAACGATAACCCCTGTTTGGCAAGTCTTATTCCCAAAGTCACCCGGGGAGCATATGGCATACAAGTAGTGACTTGTTGGTGTAGATTAAACGGAAGCCAAAAAATATTGTCAAATGCTATCAGCAGGGTTTTTGAATGTTAGTACAGGTTTTTCAGGAGAAAGTTTAGCGTCACACCAGGGGTCATGTAAGTTTGATAGATGTTTCCGGCATTATACGGGGAAACAGTACGCAATTTCCCCCTTTGGGGCGGACGAGGAGATAAGGAAAGTTTTGAGAATTTGGGAGGGGCTTATGCTCAACATGGAGTGGGTGGCAGGTCCCTATGCTGGTTATCCAGAGGGTTCTTTCCCCTCAAAATGCGTTGAGGCACCCAATACCGTCCTATGTGTATCTAAAGTTTTCAGGTGCGGTTTAATGGTAATTTTCCCAGGACAATGGTACATCCCGCCTTTTGGGGTGAGTATGTCACATAGCGGCGACTGTGAAAAAGCAAAGACGTGTCCCTGCCCTGTGGTGGAGTCGCAGCCCTGCTTAAAAGGGGCGGTGAAAAACAAAATCGGAGGGGGGTGGTGTTTTGTGGAGCGAGATAGTGGATGGGCACCAGGACGGGGTGAGTTGGAGTTCCCCAGCTGCCTGATAAGGTATCGTTCTTGGAAAAGGGAGGAGCGAATTACGGAGAGGTTCTCGAGTTTGAGGAAGAATTGGTGGAGGTTAAAGACTTGTCCCCACCAGAGGGGGACGTTACATCTGAGCGTGGTGTCATTGGAGAGCTGTCGTTTCCCCAAAAGTGGAGACTGAAAATTTTGGGACGTGATGGGGGGGTTTTGGAGTGCCCGTTGAATCTTTAAAAACCTTCTCGGTAGAGGTGGAGGTTCATCGAGAGGAACATTGATCAAGATATGTGTAATGAGGGTCACGAGAAAGAGGGCGGTACGTCAGATTCTGATGATGCCCTTAGCCTGCACAAGGCCGGGGGAAACGAGAGGTGAGTGTAAAGGTGTGGTGTAGGTGGTGGTGCCATGATAGGAGGCACCGGAAGAAGGGGGGGGGGAAAGAGAGATCTGAAGGTGCAAATTAAATTCAACCCTCTGGAGTTGTAAAGAGTGATGAGAGGAAGGGGGGGGAAACTTTAATAGGCCTTAGGTGTATGTTGAAAAACGTTAAGGGGTTATTTTCGGTAAAAAGAGGATTGGTTTGAAATTTCCTAAACAAATTAGGGGGATGTTGTGTTCCCTGCGGACCCAAAATTTTTAAAAGAGGGTGGGTGTTGGAGGTGCAGGATTTCGAGTTTCCCCGATCCCCCGTTTAAAAGTGGTGTGGAATTTTTAAGGGAGAGACCCCTTTGTTTTGCGGGAAGCGAGGGAGGAGGGGGAGGGAGGGTTTTGCATGGGATAGGTGGTGGTGGGTAAGCATGTGTCTTTTGTGGTGTGTATGGCCGGAAAAATAACATCAAGGTAAAGAATGATTTTGCGTGTGAGGATCTTGTGTTTTTTCTTAAGTGCACTCCCAGAGGTAGAAAAGTTGGTGGGGTTTGGAATAGTGTAACGGGGTGGTGATGGGACCCAAAAGGGGCTGGATAATGTCTGTGGCTTTTTGGGATTTTTTTAAGGGTGTTGGGTTTATGTGATGCCTTCGGGGGGGGCGGTGTGGGGGATTTTTAATAGTTTGTTAGGAAGGATATGCTGCGGATAGATAGAGTGTACCTTTCTCAGGGATGGTGTGAAATTTTTCATACTGTGGGGCTAAATGTCAGTCATAGGGCGTGGTGGTGGAGGTTGGGTGGGGGGGCGCTCGCGGAATTATAAAAGTTATTGGAAAAAAATATAAGTGTTTTAGGTGATGAGGAGGGGTTGGGGGGGTTTTTCACCCCTATGGAGGGAGCTTAGTGGGGAAAAAAGGGGAGTGGATGACATTGTGACATGGTGGGATAGTGTTGAAAAGGGAAAAGGGTTAGAAATTTTTTATGTGAGAGAGGAAAAGTATTAAATTTAAAAATGGACTGGCTAATATTTAGAGGATAGGTTAAGGGTTGCTATGGGCGGGGGGTGGGGGGGAATTTTTTCCTATGGATGAAATAGTGAAAATAAAGGGGGGGTTAGGGTGTTGCAAAATAAAAGGTTTCAAGCTGTAAGGGTGAGGCAGGGGTGGGGGAAAGAGGGTTTGGGGCGAAAGCCGCAGCATGTGTTTTGCGGCATCAAAAGCAAAAGGCAGGCGGGAACCCCCATCCCTTTTTTTTTAGATTAACAATTTTTTTCCCCCCCAAAAACCCCCCCCCCCCCCCCCCCCCCCCCCCCCCCCCCCCCAAAACAAAAAAAAAAACCCCCCCCACAAAAAAAAACCCCCAAAAAAAAACCCCCCCCCAACCCCAAAAACCAACAAAAAAAAAATTTTTTAAAAAAACCCCCCAAAAGGGGGGCCAGTTGTGTTTTTGGCCCCGAAGGTAAAGGGAGCCCACCTTCGGGAGTCCCGACCCATTCACTGTGTGTGGATATAAGGTGTTCACAAAATTTTAGGAAATAGGTTCAAATGGTTGGGGGAAGGGTCGAGTCAAAATCTCAGTTTGGGTTCCCGGGAAGGCGATGTTTAAAGGCATGGATATGAGAAGTTTTGTGGAAGAAAGGGTGGGGGTGAAGGGGGGCTTTGTTGGCTCTAGATTGGCAGGGGATATGTAGAGGGGAAAAGGGGGGAGCTTGCGGGTTATCTTGGGGAGACGGGTTTTGGGGGAAATGTCGAGTGGGAAAATATGCTATCGGGGGGCAAAAATGAGGATACAGATTAAGGGTGTATGGGGAGGGGATTATTGCAAGGGGTAGGGCCCTTAGACGGGATGCCCCATGCCCCAAATATTGTTTGCGTTTTTCCCAGGCCCTTTTTTAGAAGGGGTTGCCCGCAGCTTATGTACGCTATGTGAGGGAGTGTGGGGGGTGGGGGGCCGGGGCCGGGTTTTTAATTGGTACTTTGACGACACCACGTGTTTCGTAAAGGGGATGCCAATGGGGGGTTTTGGGCGGGGTTTTGTGCAATTATTTGGAAGTGCCACGGGTATGAGGTAAATAGTGCGAAGTCAGGTGCATGGGGTTGGGTTTTTTGGGTGGGGGGTGTGGGGGGGGATGTAAAGTTTTTAAAGAAGGGGGAATGTCTTTAAAAAATTTGTGGGGTTTTTTTTTTAAAAGGGTGACTGGTTGCGGGCGGGGGGAAAAACTCGGATGGTTATTGGAAAGGATCTGGGGCGTTTAGGTTTCTGAGACCCCAGCACCTAAATTTATACAGCGAGTGTAGTGTAAAAATTTTATTGTTTTGAAAATTTGGCATGTTGCGCTGTGTTCCCAATTCAGGGAAGCGACTGCGGGAATTCTAAGAGGGTGTACAATTTTTTTTTTGGGGGTTTCCCTTGTGATTTGGGTTCGGTGGGAAGTTGTAATGCTACCCGTAAGTCAGGGTGGGTTGGGGTTGATGGGTTTGGAGGAGGGCTAAATGTGTTTTTTAAATGAGAAGTGCTGCGTGAGGGTGTGAAACTGGGGCAGTTGGAAAGAATTTCACGAAGGGTGGTGTTGGTATCGAGGAATGGAGTTTAGGGGAAAGCGAAAAACTTTTGGGGCTGTTAGTTGGTTAAGGAATAAAAGGTTTGTTAAAGGGGTTTTTTGTAGGTTACTTGTAGGAGGTGGGGTTTTTCCCCGTTGGGGTTTTTTCCCCCTGTAGTGGAAGAGTATTTGGGTTTTATTTAGTAAAATGAAGTTTAAAAAAATTGGCGCGTGAGGTGATGTTTTGTTTCCCGATGGGATCCGCCCCTTGGTGAGATATAGGAAACAGCAGGTTGTAGAGGGGGGGGTGTGTGGTATCTGTGGAGGGGGTGGACTGGGTCCATGTAGTTTTCTTTTGTGAAGGGTAGAGGAGGTTAGGTGTTTGGGTTAAAATAGGTTGGTCGAGGGGGGGGGCCGGGGGTGTCGGTTCGGGGTTTTTAAGTCTAATACGGGTGGGTTGACAAGGGGCATAAAGGCTTTAGATTATTATGGTAGATTATTATTTTTGTCTGGGTGATGAGGGGAGAGGGGATGTGGGAGAGAAGAAAGGTTCTTGCGGTAACGTTCATCGTGATGGTGTCGTAAAAAGAGATTTTTATGGGAGGAGGTTTGGATCGGGTTTTTTGAGAGGGGGTTTGAATCTAACGTTAGGGATTTTCGTAAATTGTGTTGTAATGAGTGAGTGAAAGGGGTTTTTATAGGGGAGGGGGGGTCGGGGGTCACAAACGGGGTGCCTCCTTTGGGGGGGGGGGGTGTGGAGTGTTGTGAAAGTGGGTTTGGAAAGGGGTTTTCCCGGTTTCATTGAGACTTTATGGCAGCCAAATGTGGATGTAGGTCAAAGGGTTTATTTTGTTAGATACACATTTTTTAGAATGTCGGACAATATAGTAGATTTTTTATGTATAAATTTTATGTGTATCAGTCTTGTTGAACCCATTTTTGAGTGTAAGTTTTTGTGACATGAAGTGTGTTTTTGTTTGTTGTAGTTTGTGCTGAGTTTTTTCACGATGGATTACTTGATATGTTTTGCTTTGTGATAAATGATTTTGTTTAAAGTGTTTTGTGAAATTTTTGGTGTACGGTGGTGTTGTGGGGGTGTGTGTGGGGGTGGGTGGGTGTGGGGGGGTTTTATATTAAATTTATATCCTTTCAGTTTTTGGGCCCTTTGTCGGCGGCAGCGTTAGAAAATTCTTTAAATGTTGATCGATTCTTTTTAAATTTTAATTATGGTTGTTTGATACGGTTTTGTGTCAATGCTAAGTTTAGATGTTAAGTTTTGTTTTATTTTATTAAAGACCCCTATTTTCCCGGGGGGGGTTTAAAAGGGGGGGTTTTTTTTTTCGGTAAGTTTTGGGGAAGGAAAGCCCCCTTATTTTGGGAAATTGAAGGTAAAAAAGTAGGTTTTTTTATCCCCCCCCAAGGGGGGAAAGGGGGATTTTTAAAACTGGGACATACCCCCCTTGGGGGGTATTTATTTAAGGTTTTAGTTTTGGGTTCAGATTAAAGTTTTTGTTTTTTTTTCGGGTTTTTAAATGATTTTTAATACAATTAAAGCCCCGTAAGATTTTTTTTTTTTTTTTTTTTATTAACTGGGTTTTGCAACTTTTGTAAAATTTTTAAGGTATTACCTTTTTATGGTTTTTTATTTCAATGTTTTTTCAAGTTTTTAAAATTTTTTAAAATTTTAATTTAATTACGTTTTTTTTTTTTTTTTTTTTAAAAGCTTGGGGTTTTAATTTATAAAAAATAAAATTTGCATATTTGGAATCCTTTTTTTTTAATTAAGTCCGTTTTTATTTTTTTTTTAAATCCTTATTTTAAAAAAAAATTTAAAAAAAACCCAAATTTTTTTAAACCCCCTTTCACACTCCCCTTCCCATCCTTTTGTGGTTCCCTATTTTCTAAATCCCCATTTTTAAAAAAATTTTTAAGGGAATTTAAACCCCCCTTTTAACGGGGGGGTTTTGTGTTTCTATTTTTAAGGATTTTAAAAATTTAGGGGTTTCGCACTAAATGATTTCATTTTTGTACATTTTGGTTTTTTGCTTTTAAATTTTTTAATGGTCAGCTTTTTAAAAATTAACCTTGATGTTTCCCATTCATTCTTTCCTACGATGGGACTGAGGGATAACCGTCCTAAATTGGAGTTTTTTGTACTGTTGTTTGACAATGTCTCTGTGTTTTTCCCCTCGTTGCCTGGTACAGGTGATATGATGGTGGTAAAGATTTGATTACGTAACAGATGAAAGTTAGTAAAATGGGGAATTTCACTTTGCTAGTTGACGTTGGCAGTAATGGTGTTTGGATGCCGGTCAGCCTTGTTAATGCTCAATTCTTTCCCCCGTTTGGCACTGAGGGAAAAAAGTTCCCACGACCTGTCATTTCCTTGGAGTTTTGTTTTCGGTTTTCTGCCATGTTGTCTTCCCGTTTAACCCTGGGGCGTTTGGTATGGAGGTAGTTTTTTTTTGTGTGGAAAACGTTTTCATGTTGGTTCCTTTTTGGCAGAGGTTGGTACTTTAATGCCCGGTCCCCCTTTTTTTTATATTTTGTCCATTTCGTTGTCGTCACCTCAGTTTTTTTGTCAGTATGGGTTCTTGATGTTTTGCAGCAGTACTTGCAATTTGGCCATCACTGGAGTTCGGTAGGGGCCCGGGGACGGAAGATATAGGAGCAGCCTTTTTGGTGCTTGTGCGGGTGCAGCCATGTTGTTTAGGTCTTACCATGCTATGTAAGATAATCGATGTAAATGTTTTTTTTTTTGTTTTCCCGAAAAAATTTTTTTCCAAATTGGAAAAGACCCGGGCCCGGGGTCCATATCGACAAATACCTAGAATTTGAATAGAATAGAAAATTATCCAATGTTTTTTACCCAAGATACCCATCAAACAAAAAGGTTTTTTTTCATTTCAGGGTTTCCACGTAGGTCAGTGGTGCACCTTCAGCCCACAACAAAATACTCGGGGTTTAGCGTTTTTTCTGGGGTGAAACAACCCGTAAGTCGTTAAAATCAAAAGTTTTTTCATTTAAGCATTAAATGGCCATTTGTTTTGAGGTAGCCGAAAGTTAAGTGGAAAACCTGGGGGAAAACACCACAGAACCCCTGGAAATAACACCTGCTTTCTTTCTTGGATTACGCCCGGGTTTTAAACCCTTTGGATTATTAACCCTCCCGGTTATAACTTGAATATCTTTTCTTGATTTTCCCGTTTTCTTCCGCCGGGTCTTTTCCCAAAGGGCCCCAATGGTTTTGTTCCATAAATCGGCCCAGTAAAACTATAAAAGTTTTTCCATAAAAATTTGGACTACTTAAAAAGCTGTAACTAATTTGTTTCTCTCTTTTCTTTTAATTACAATATTTTTTATTTTGAAATTTATTTTATTAAATTAGTTACCATATATTAATAAAATGTGTAAAAAATCTTTTTAGTAAGAATAAAAAATTTTCAAACTAATTTTTTTTCGATGAAAACTTTGGTGATGTTTAATTAAAAAATTTTTTTCAGTTTAGGAAATTTAATTTTTAAAGGTGTTTTTTGGAAAAAAAACCCTTTATAATTAGGGTTTTATTCCCTTTTCATTTTTAGCTTTGAAAGGGATTAAAAATTTATAGATACCCTTTAAATTTTCGTCAATTTGAAATTTAAATTTTTTTTTTTTTATACTTTTTCTTTGTCGTGCGATTTCCTCCCATGGGAGATTAAGTCTCGAGACATCCCGATAGGGGGCCAAAGGGGGGTACCATATTGGAAAAAAAAACCCGGGCCGGGAGAAAACCGGGCCCCCTCGACACCTTTCCTAACCTTTGGGTGGGTAGGTGCCGGGCCCGAGCCTTTAGTCATAAAAACTGTCATTCCCGGGCCCCTTTTGGGGGGGAAAGGGACAGAGAGGCCTAGCTTGTGGTAGGCCCGGGGGGCAGTTTGGGCCCCCGATAGGAGGTACTTGTGCCTCCCCCCATGGGGAGACTGGTTAGACACTCCCTAAAGAGGGAGCCAAGGCCGGGCCACCCTTGGAAAAAGGCCCGGGCCGGGAGAATAAAGGCTAATCTTTTAAATAATTAATAATAAAATCGGCGGAAAAAAAAAAAAAGATGAAGAGCTCTAATCACGCGGGTCCAGCGCCCCGGAGTTACTGAAAGGGGGGGTTTGGGGGGGGTAAGCGGCCCCGGCCCGGTCCGTGATCGTCCCCGTGGGGATCAGGGCGACAACCTGGGGAAACTGAGTGGATAATCAAGTTTGCCAGGGAAAGGGGGATAGTCCCTACCCGGATTACTGTCCCCCAACCGCACGAAGAAAATTTTAAACAGGGTTTTTTATATTTTTTTGTACTATACCTGGAGAAGGGGGCGGGGGTTAAGCCCCCGCGTCCCTTTTTCAAGGGTGTCTGAAGTGGCCCGGGTACTATTGAAAAATTTCTATAAACCCCAAATTTATGAAAATTTGATCCATGTTTGTATTTGGTCCCCCTGTGGAACATGGAAATTTGTGGACACTCAGAAAAATCTTATCAGATGGAAAAAAAATCGAATTAAAAAAACCCCTGGTATTTATAGGACCTGGAAGAAAATGGACAGGCACCAAAGTGCCTGTTGCCCCGCTGTGGCTCGTATTAGTTTGGGGCCCAGTAGTAACAGCCTGCTTGATCAAGCCCTTTAGCCCCTGCTAGGCCAGTCATAGACCGGCCGAGGGAATGTTGACCCCGAGACTCCCTCCAAAATATACCCCAAAGGAAACACGTACTTTATTTTTTTTGTGGTTATCATGGTAGTTACACATAAGTCACAATGTAGTCACCTTAATTTAGTGTATATAACTCTACTTAAGTGTACCTGTACCGCACTAAATTTACTTATTTCCTAATTTGCAATTCCGGTTCAGATATTTTCTACATGCCGGACATCTGGAGAGTGCACAGAACTGAATGAAGTGCCTTGTATAAATATGGTCATTAATCGTTAAGTCTAATATTGAAAACATGAGTGATGTGAAAGAACTCGTTTCCATCGTAGGAAACAGGACATTGTTCTGATTAAATAGCCTCATCGCTCTCGTCGGGCCATTTGGCCTATTTGCGCAACGCTCCTCGTTTACTGGCTGCAGTGGTTGTGAGTGGTATTGTTCTCGCGCCTCTGCGTCAAACCAGGGCAGAGAGACCTACCATCAGTCAACATGGCAATTAGTCATAGACGCAGGATCAACCTGACAGCGTTGAGCTTCTCCAAGGGGCCATAAGCCAGTTTTAGCCAAAGTATTTACTGCCCTAAATCATCAGAGGGACGTCTGGCATTAGGATGGAGAGTTGTCGGGGTAGCCCTTAAATGGAGCACATAGAATTTTTGCGAAACTGCTCTCAGCAACGTCTCATAATCGTTGGTCCAACCGTTTTCAGGACGTAAGTCTTGATGCTACCCAGCTGTTTCGTGTGCGGAAGGATGGTCGATGTATCCAGGCATTATACATGGCTATAAACTGCATAATGTCCCCCTTTGAGGCTGAATGAGACAACATCAGAAGAGTTTATGAGGAATATGGGACTGTTCATTCGGACCCAGCCATGGTACGTGGGTGACGGGTGCCTATGCAGGTCTGCCGGAAGGCACTTTTAACTAAATGACATTACGACACCCCAAACCATCCTACGTGTACCTACAGGAATTCAGGACACAGGTCATGGATTCGTACGCCGGGCAAAGACGGTACATGCCGACTAGTGGGGGGGAATCGATCACATAGCGGCAGGTGTGGGAAGCGGCAAAGGTCTAGCCCAAGAGGCGAGGCATCCGCCACCAACAACGGAAGGGGAGCAGGTGAGATCAAGACGTGTGAAGGATGGCGTGGTCGTCTCTGGAGCGAGCTAGTGGATGAGGCGATAGGCTGGGGGAGGAGAAAGAGAGTGAGGCCCTTGACCAGTTACCTGTCCGAGAACTTCAGAGGATAGAGATGAGCAGAAAGTACAGGAGGAAGTGTTGGCAAATTGAGGAGGAATTAGCTGAGGTAATGAAGTCTTGTCACCGCCTGAGGAGGAGGCCCGCACCCCTGGGAAGGTGGTTCGATGAAGAGTTGACGGCCTGCGGTGATGAATCCCGACAGGAGAACTATACAGACGAAGGGAGTGGACAGCATGACTGGGAGGTCACGGGATCATTGAAAACGTTGTACAGTGGAGATGAGGTACATTGTGGTCATCCCCAGTCCAAGCTATGGAGGAGGCGATTGTCACAAGGAAGAGGGGCTGGCTGCGTCGGATTTCGGATGATTTCCTACGCCTGCACAGCGGCCTGGGAAGCAAAGATGGGCTGAAGGTGAAGGTAGTGGTGGCCACAAAGGAGCACCGAAAGAAGGGGGGGGGACGGAGAGGGAGAGAGACGAGAGGGAAGTGTGAAGGTGACAAGTGGACCCCATACAGTTCTGGTGCCCCACCAGACAAGTGAGAGCGGAGGCAGGGTGGAAACTTTAATAGGCACTGGTTGGTATGACCCAGTAAATGTAAATGGTTTGGTGTAATAATGTAAGAGAGAATGTTAGACATGTTTCCTGAATAAATCTAGCGTGGCTGTTGTGTTCCTTCAGGAGCATAATTTATAAGGAGAGTAGGGGGTTGGTGAGGTGGCAGGGTTTTCAGGTGGTAACCCTTGCATTGCCCATTTGAAAGGAGGGGTGGGTATACTAATTAGGGGGTGAGCCCATCATTTGATTTGCAGAGGAGTGAGGGGGGAGGGGGAAGGGGTGTTGCACGTTGGAGGGTTGGTGGAAGGACAAACGTGTGGCCTTTATAAGCGTGTCGTGCCTTGCTGCAGGGTATAACATACAGGAGAAACAGGAGTTTGTTGTGTGAGGACCTTTTTGGTTTTCTTCCGGTGCATTACCGGAAGGTGGACAATAGTAGGAGGTTAGATTGGAACTGCGTTAATAGGAGGGCCGACATGGCACAGAAAGGGGCAGCAGACTATGTGTCGGTTGACCCTCAGAATTCAATGAGGGATATTCGGTTAGGGAGCGTTTGAGGGGGGGCGTGGGGGACTGAGCATACGTTTGTTAGGAGTGGTATAGCAGCGCGGTTAAGAGTGTATCTTTTCTCACGGGGTTGTAGTGCGATCTTTCAAAACTGTTTTGTTTGAAGTAGCATGGTCGGATCATAAGAGCTGTGTTGGGGAGGTTTTGGTTGGGTGGGAGGTGCAAGGGGAATTATACAGGAGTTACTGGAAAATAAATATAGTGTATTGACTGATGAGAGAGGGGTAGGAGGGATTTTCTGTCTATGGAAGGAGGCTTCATAGCAAGGCTGCACTGGGGGTGGACGATGTTTCGTGTAATGGTGGGATTGTGTAGCCACGGAAGGGTTGGAAAATATTATGTGAGGGAGGTAAACATATAAATATTAAAATATGGACTTTCAAATTATTTAGAGGACAGGTTAAGGGGTTGTTATGGGCAGGGGGCGTGGGGGGCAACTAACCTATGATGACATTGTAGAGGTCAAGGGGGAGGACCTGAGGAGTTACAAAATGAGAGGTTTCAAGCTTTGGGTAGACACGCCATCAGTGTGTGCATTGCGACGTCAAAAACAAAGACAGCAGGTTTACAGCTATTCCGAGGTTAGAGGTCGTACATGAGATGGGCAGGGGTTATAGGGTAGGTCAGGAGAATGGGCTATGAAAGGAATGAGTGGTATGCGGGTAAATGGTATGAAAGGTATTGGACAAGTGGGAGGGAGGGTGGAGAATCGTGTCTTTCGAGAAGGTGTTTACCTGGCGTTTATCTGGAGAGAGTTTGGGGGTCAACGCCCCTGTGGCCGGGTCTGTGACCAGGCCTCCTGGTGGATCAGAGCCGGAACGTGTAATTTAGGGAATAGTGATAGGACGGTTTAGGAGGGGTTAATAATGGTCGGAAGAGGAAATAGAGTTGGCTTTAAGGGGATGAGGAAGGGCAAAGCCACGGAATAGCTGGTCTCCAAGCTGAATTTTATCTACAACATTGGGCGGTTGTTGTAAGGGGTTTCATGGTTGGGTTTAAACTCAGATGAAGGAGAAGGGTGTGATGGGGGACAAGCAAGCAACAGCAGTAGTATGTGTGGTCCGACGGGTAAGGGGGCAGCCACACCCCAAGAGTATCGTGGCCATATCACTGTTATGTGCAGATTATAGTTGTTTGCTTAAAGTCTTAGGTTATCGGTTTTGTCCACATAGTGTGGTAGGGAGAGTGGTTTCGAAAAACGCAGTATGGATTGCGGGAAGGTCGAATTGATTGAAGGGTCATGAATATTTGAGAAGTTTTGTAGAGTCAAAAAGGGGGGGAGGAGGGGCCACAAATGAAGCTATTGTTGGCTTCGACTGGCCAGGGGGGCTATGACAGAGTGGAAAGGGGGAGCATTGGGAGCTATACTTGGGACGGCAGGTTATAGGGAAGAAATGTTAATTGGGGTAACCACGTTTGTACAAAGGAGCTACAGATGAGGGTACAGATTAACGGATGTTGGGGGGAGGAGATAGTAATGGGTAGGGGACTTAGGCCGGGGTGTCCAATGTCACAAATATTGTTTGCGTGCATTCAGAAAACCCACTGTCTATCCATGAAAATAAACACTGGCCGCAAGTTACAAACCTAAACAAACTTTTGAGGTTCCTGGGAGCTGTCTTGTTCCATCACCTGATATCTCAGATTTGCAGGAATGCACATCCAACAATTTCGGCTTCCTATTTGAGAGGTTTGTCAGCCAATTTTACCTCTAGAGGACACAAAAATTCTTCTTCATTATTCCACTAACGTGTTAGTGTTGACCAGTTCAAACATGGCGAGTCTCTTCTGGCAGGCGCAGAGCCTCCCATTTTTTATAAACAATTTTTTATTAAATACAGTATGGCTGTAATTTACATATAATACTGTATATCTGGAAAATATATGCAGTATTTTCCACAAAACCTAATAGGTTTCTTTCAATGGATGTTTATATAATTTCATTTATATTTGGCCTGTTACTGTGGTCACTTGTTAGTTATGTTTGCTAAGGATTCTAATTGGGTTAGGGGTCGGATCACCTTTTTTTTTTCCTTTTTCTTATTGTTATTATTTATATTAATTAAAGATTAGCGGTATTCTCCCGGCCGGGCCTTTTCCAAGTGGTTGGCCTGGCCTTGGCTCTCTTTAGGGAGTGTCTGAGACCTAAGTCCATGGGAGGAGGCACAAGTACCTCCTCAACTTTGGGACCAAACTGTCCCAGGCTAGCCACAAGCTAAGGCCTCTCAGGTCTGCCATCCCCGCCCCCCGGGGGCTAAAGGGATGAATTCTTAAGAGCTAAAGGCTCGGGCTCAAGCACCTACCGGACCCTAGAAGGGTTAGGATGGTATCGATTGTCTTATTGTTAAGTATGTTATATGGTAATAATTGTGAGTGTTTATGGGTAACTCATATGGGTCAGTTTACACTGTGTTGTTATATTTTGTCATTGTCATGTTCTGGTAGGATTGAGGAATCCTACTGTACTCATTTTATATCTTTATATTTTATGGTTAAGGTGTAAAGTTTTTTAGCATAAATATAAAAAAAAAAATTGTCTCCTGACGTGGTCTGAATACCATGACGGTTCATTCGTGTAAATTGCAGTTAGCTACAACATACTTAGGTATGCAAAATAACCACAGTAAATTATCTAAGATACCAGAGAATAGCAGAATACGTTGTTGTAGTAGCAACTAACCAGTAAATATTATTAAATTTTGGTACTTAGTGGAGGGAGAGACTTTCATTGTTTCTTTTTGTTGAAATACCAGCGTTACTGTGAACTTATATAACCGTAGTTACCAGCGGTCGCAATATACACAACGAGAAGCAATTATTACTACAGAAAAAGCGTCCTTCCCCAAATTTCACCAGTCAACTTAGTGATAATAATAGCAATATGTGGAGGAGACGGAAAAAAAAAAAAATAGAAAAGCTAATACAGCGATTGATAAAACAAGGGTTGAGGTCGACGTTCGTCATTGTAGGAGTGCCGCAGCACCGGTTTCTTCAACACGCAAGTTATACTTTTGTATCAATCAAATCACATATTACTCGGGTAGATAATTTCCAGTAGATCCTTCATGTGTTAGCTCAAATCACCGACCAGTATGTTTTAAATAAGTGACCCACTGATCAGATCAGATCGACTGGTTCGAACCCTTGACTGGTCCGAACCCTTGACTGGTCCGAACCCTTGAATGGTTTCAAACGGTTTCGTTGGACAATAAAGCAGACTGTAAACGGATGGGGTTGTAGGCGCCCTTATCAACACAAACATTAAATATAAATCAGGAACGTGATGGTAAGCTGTCCAATATACAAAAACAGTTAGAAACAGAAATACAAATAGCTAGAGCTTCATTTAAGGAGGTTATTAATAGAATATTCAAGAGGTTGCTAGTAGAATTGCAGTAAATCAACCATTCAAATCATTATGAAGCTGTGTGTAGTCTGTGGTCAGTCAAACAAACGGGCTTCCACATGGGTAAATTGTCATTTTTGTGGAAATTGGTGTCACGCCCCTTGTGCAGATATCCAAGAACTAGCTACAAGCAGTATTAAAACAGGGAAGTGTTTTTGGGTATGCCCAAATGAGGAAAATCTGTGGACTAAAATCACAAGGGTATTAAAAGAGGACAACATCAAAGCTGCTTTCATAGAAAACCTGGAAGCTTTCTACAACAGATGGGACATAAAAAGTCTGGGCTGAATGGTACTGCCCTTGATACTGGCCATGTAGTCAGAAACTGTAAGGCTGGAGATGATGTCCTGGTAGTCAGTAAATGTGGGGCTGATAGTGCTGTCCTGGGAGACAGTAATGGTGAAGCTGGAGGTGCTGTCCTGGGAGACAGTAATGGTGAAGCTGGAGGTGCTGTCCTGGGAGACAGTAATGGTGAAGCTGGAGATGCTGTCCTGGGAGACAGTAATGGTGAAGCTGGAGATGCTGTCCTGGGAGACAGTAATGGTGAAGCTGGAGATTTTGTCCAAGTAGTCGGGAATTATACACAGGAAGGAATACATATAAATGACCTCATAGGGGACAGGAGCCATAGTAGGGAAACAAGTGTAGTCAAAGATAAGATAAAACCAATATTGCAAACTAGAATACCGCAGGAAATAGCAAACAAGAGGACTCCACTAGCAATAGTGAGGATATATTACCAAAAAACAACTGGTGGGAGCTCCATTGTTGGTACTAGGGAGGATAGAAGTAAGACAGGGAAACATGCACCAACAGGGAATACAGTCACAGAAACCCAAGGCAAACGGAAACCAAGCCTGTGCACATACTATGCACTTGGTATCTGCTGGCATGGGAAATCTGGAAAAACAGATGGGACGTGCAACTATGACCACCCTAGAAAATGCCATTCCCATATGACAACAGGAAAATGCAAACTACCTTCCTGTAAGTTTTTTCACCCTGAACTGTGTACCTCTTCAGTACAGGAAAGACTGTGCTATAACTTAAATTGCCAGGCATACCATCTAAAGGGACAAAAAGATACAAAACATCCAGGCCATGGGAAAACCTGGTAGCCACAGCCACTCAAGAGGGAGAGGTTTTTTAGTGCCAGGAAGGAAAAAACTGGCAGGAAATGGCAGAAATCGTACACCAAATCCAGTCATTCCTGGAGTGGAACCACAGTCGATGGCCTCCACTCCAAACCAACAGATACAGATACTAATGCCGGAAAAAAAATCCCCCCAGTTACCAACAATATCACCAGTTTCCCATAACATTCTTCTTTGCAAATATACAGGGTCTAAAGCCAGCAACAAACAACAAATACCTTTCATCCGTGGACTGCTTGCAGAGGCAAAGGGAATGTTCGCGGCTTTCACTGAGACCCCCATAAAGGATCACTTGGACAACGAATATGATCCAGGTTACAACCTATACAGATGTGACAGAGTGAACAGGCAAAAGGGGGGGGGGGTTGGCCTGTACATTGCAGAGTCCTTGTTTGCCAGAACTGCTTAATGCCTCAAATGATGTAGTGGAAGTTTTTAGCAGTAAAGGTCGAGAACAAAACCTAGTCATTATGGTAGTCTACAAGCCTACGGATGCAACATCCCAGCAATTCCAGGAACCGCTTTTTAAAAATTGACCACTGTCTGGGAAAAACTTCCGCTCCTGCACCCAACATCTTGCTCCTGGGGGATTTCAATTTAAGGCACCTAAAATGGGGGAATATAGCAATAATATTTTTGCAATAATAACACCAGGGGGCAGCTCTGATGAAAACTCACACTCACACGAGCTTTTAAATCTCTGCACAAAATTCAAATTTTAAAACCCGCAAATAATAGGCCTACTAGACTGGAGAATACACTAGCCTCATCTTCACTAACAATGATGATCTGATAAGAAATGTCACCATATCAAAAACAATATACTCAGATCACAACATAATTGAGGTTCAGACATGTATGCGTAGAGCCCCAGACCGACATAATGAGACTAGTCACGAGGGCATTCACCAAATTCAACTTCAATAACAAAAACATAAAGTGGGACCAAGTAAACCAAGTCCTAACCGATATAAGCTGGGAAGATATACTAAGCAACACAGACCCCAACTTATGCCTAGAACAGATTAACTCGGTGGCACTCGATGTATGCACAAGGCTTATTCCCCCTAAGAAAAAGGAGGAGTAGATGTAAAATAGAAAGGACAGGCACTCCCCCTTTTCAGGCGACGGAAAAGAATAACAGAGCGGCTAAAAGAGGTCAATAAATCTGAAATGCGTAGGAAAACACTGGTCCCGAGAAATAGCAAGCATCGAACTTAAGCTAAAAGAATCCTTAGGAGTCAGGAATCGCGGGAAGAACTAAAAGCCATAAAAAGAAATCGAAAGAAACCCAAAGTATTTTTTTCCTATGCCAAATCAAAAACGGGGAACAACGTCCAGTATTGGGCCCCTACTTAAACAAGATGGGTTTCCCACACAGATGACAGCAAGGAAATGAGTGAGCTACTCAAGTCCCAATATGACTCAGTTTTTTTGCAAGCCACTACCAGACTGAGAGTCGAAGATCAAAATAATTTTTTATGAGAGAGCCACAAAATTTGATGTTAACACAAGCCTACCGATGTTATCCTGACGCCAAATGACTTCGAACAGGCGATAAATGACATGCCCATGCACTCTGCCCCAGGGCCAGACTCATGGAACTCTGTGTTCATCAGAACTGCAAGAAGCCCCTATCGCGAGCCTTTTCCATCCTATGGAGAGGGAGCATGGACATGGGGGTCGTCCCACAGTTACTAAAAACAACAGACATAGCCCCACTCCACAAAGGGGGCAGTAAAGCAACAGCAAAGAACTACAGACCAATAGCACTAAAAATCCCATATCATAAAAAAACTTTGAAAAGGGTCCTAAGAAGCAAGATCACCACCCATCTAGAAACCCATCAGTTACATACCCAGGGCCCAAAATGGTTTTTGAACAGGGCGCTCCTGTCTGTCTCAATATTGGATCCACTACCCACAAGGTCCTAAATGCACTAGAAGACAAAAAGAATGCAGATGTAATAATACAGACTTTGCAAAACCTTCGACAAGTGTGACCATGGCGTAAAGCGACAAAATGCGGCTAAAGGTAAACAGGAAAAGTCGGGCGATGGATCTAAATTTCCTCACAACAAACCAAAAGATAGTCGTCAACAAGTAAAATCCGAGGGCAG
>NC_069433.1:6660663-6706947 GCF_026875155.1 Cherax quadricarinatus | reverse complement strand
TTTCTCTTACTATAACACTGAGGGACTGACTACCTACTATCAAGGCTGAGGGACTGACTACCTGCTATCAAGACTGAGAGACTGAACTCCCTACTTTGAACACTGAGGGACTGACTACCTGCTATCAAGACTGAGAGACTGAACTCCCTACTTTGAACACTGAGGGACTGACAACCTACTATCAAGATTGAGGGACTTACTACCTACTATGAACACTGAGGGACTGACTACCTACTATCAAGGCTGAAGGACTGACTACCTACTGTCAAGACTGAGACACTGACTACTACGATGAATATACTGAGGGACTGACTACCTACTATCAAGACTGAGGGACTGACTACCTGCTATCAAGACTGAGGGACTGACTACCTACTATCAAGGCCAGGTGTGGGTGAAAGTGGGGCTAGTCGACAAGTATAAAGACAGAAATGTGTGCATCACAAGCCTTGTGTCTATGTTGTCGAAACGTTGCCACGACGAAGGTTTGTGGTTGTCCCCGGGTCTTTGTGAGAGCTATCTTCGTCACATTCTTTGTCTCTCTAAAATACGTTGCCTTGTTTTTAATTTATTTACATTGGTAATAATCATAATAATAATTATTATTATTATTTTTATTATTTTATTCAATTAAAGATCCCATTACAGTTTTTTAAATACTAATAGAGGAATAATGCTTATAATTAATGTCAAGAGTACATTAGTAAGAGTCGTGGGTGCTGGTGATGACTGGCAATGTTGGCGTGTCTCGTCATCCCCGCTTGTGTTGAGGTATTAACCTCAATATCTCTCTCTCTCTCCCTCACTCTCCCCTCTCTCTCCCCCTCCCCCCCCCCCCCCCGTCCTTCTCTCACTGTCTAGTGGAATGTTTGGTGTGTAATGTGTTGGACTGGTGGTGATAAGTGGGACATGCCATGCTGGTGGTGATGACTGGTGGTCAGTGACTGGTGATGCTGGTGATCAGTGAGTGGTGATGCTGGTGGTCAGTGAGTGGTGATGCTGGTGGTCAGTGAGTGGTGATGCTGGTGTCAGTGAGTGGTGATGCTGGTGGTCATGATGGTGATGCTGGTGATCAGTGAGTGGTGATGCTGGTGGTCAGTGAGTGTGATGCTGGTGGTCAGTGAGTGGTGATGCTGGTGGTCAGTGAGTGGTGATGCTGGTGGTCAGTGACTGGTGATGCTGGTGATCAGTGAGTGGTGATGCTGGTGGTCAGTGAGTGGTGATGCTGGTGGTCAGTGAGTGGTGATGCTGGTGGTCAGTGAGTGGTGATGCTGGTGGTCAGTGAGTGGTGTGCTGGTGGTCAGTGATTGGTGATGCTGGTGGTCAGTGAGTGGTGATGCTGGTGGTCAGTGATGGTGATGCTGGTGGTCAGTGAGTACCCCAGACACTTCCCCCAGTACCCCAGACACTTCCCCCAGTACCCCAGACATTTCCCCCAGTACCCCAGACACTTCCCCCAGTACCCCAGACACTTCCCCCAGTACCCAGACACACCCCCAGTACCCCAGACACATACCCCCAGTACCCCAGACACATACCCCAGTACCCCAGACACACACCCCAGTACCCCAGACACACACCCCCAGTACCCAGACACATACCCCAGTACCCAGACACATACCCCCAGTACCCCAGACACACACCCCCAGTACCCCAGACACACCCCAGTACCCCAGACACACACCCGCAGTACCCAGACACATACCCCCAGTACCCCAGACACACCCCCAGTACCCCAGACACACACCCGCAGTACCCCAGACACATACCCCCATTACCCCAGACACATACCCCCAGTACCCCAGACACATACCCTCAGTACCCCAGACACTTCCCCCCAGTACCCAGACACAACCCCAGTACCCCAGACACATACCCCCAGTACCCAGACACCCCCCAGTACCCCAGACACTTCCCCAGTACCCCAGACACATCCCCCAGTACCCCAGACACATACCCCCAGTACCCCAGACACTTCCCCCAGTACCCCAGACACCACCCCCAGTACCCCAGACACATACCCCAGTACCCCAGACACTTCCCCCAGTACCCCAGACACTTCCCCAGTACCCCAGACACTTCCCCAGTACCCCAGACACACACCCCAAGTACCCAGACACATACCCCCAGTACCCCAGACACTTCCCCCAGTACCCCAGACACTTCCCCCAGTACCCCAGACACTTCCCCCAGTACCCCAGACACACACCCCAAGTACCCCAGACACATACCCCAGTACCCCAGACACTTCCCCCAGTACCCAGACACACACCCCAGTACCCCAGACACACACCCAGTACCCCAGACACTTCCCCAGTACCCCAGACACACACACCCAGTACCCCAGACACACACCCCCAGTACCCCAGACACACACCCCCAGTACCCCAGACACACACCCAGTACCCCAGACACTTCCCCCAGTACCCCAGACACACACACCCCAGTACCCCAGACACACACCCCCAGTACCCCAGACACACCCCAGTACCCCAGACACACACCCAGTACCCCAGACACTTCCCCAGTACCCCAGACACACACCCGCAGTACCCCAGACACATACCCCCAGTACCCCAGACACTTCCCCCAGTACCCCAGACACTTCCCCCCAGTACCCCAGACACACAACCCCAGTACCCCAGACACATACCCCCAGTACCCCAGACACTTCCCCCAGTACCCCAGACACTTCCCCCAGTACCCCAGACACATACCCCCAGTACCCCAGACACTTCCCCCAGTACCCCAGACACTTCCCCCAGTACCCAGACACATACCCCCAGTACCCCAGACACTTCCCCCAGTACCCCAGACACACACCCCCAGTACCCCAGACACATACCCCCAGTACCCCAGACACTTCCCCCAGTACCCCAGACACTTCCCCAGTACCCCAGACACTTCCCCCAGTACCCCAGACACACACCCGCAGTACCCCAGACCACATACCCCCAGTACCCCAGACACATACCCCCAGTACCCCAGAACACCTACCCCCAGTACCCCAGACACTTCCCCCCAGTACCCCAGACACACAACCCCAGTACCCCAGACACATACCCCCAGTACCCCAGACACTTCCCCCAGTACCCAGACACTTCCCCAGTACCCCGACACACATACCCCCAGTACCCCAGACACTCCCCCAGTACCCCAGACACACACCCCCATACCCCAGACACATACCCCCAGTACCCCAGACACTTCCCCCAGTACCCCAGACACTTCCCCCAGTACCCCAGACACTTCCCCAGTACCCCAGACACACACCCCAAGTACCCCAGACACATACCCCCAGTACCCAGACACTCCCCCATTACCCCAGACACACACCCCCAGTACCCCAGACACACACCCAGTACCCCAGACACTTCCCCCAGTACCCCAGACACACACACCCAGTACCCCAGACACACACCCCCCAGTACCCAGACACACACCCCCAGTACCCCAGACACACACCCAGTACCCCAGACACTTCCCCCAGTACCCCAGACACACACACCCAGTACCCCAGACACACACACCCAGTACCCCAGACACACACCCCCAGTACCCCAGAGGTCCTGCCACAAGGCCACAAGCTGCCACATACACTCATTTTTCTGGCAGGATTTCTGGCAGGATTTCTTGAGAGTAGTTCCATGGTCTCCAGTGGTCAAGACGCCAAGTGTCCTGTGAGGAATAGACGGTAGAGAAACAGTTGTTGGTAATAGGTGGGTAGAGGATAGAGAGACTAGACGTGGCAAGGCGGTGCTCAAGGCCGGAAACTGTGAGGCAATGGATGTTTTCAGAGCGGTTTCTTGCCATACTTAAATTTATTTTCCTCTTTGTGTGAGAGTGCGTGTGTATCGCTGCTGGAACCTGCCTTTCATGACGACCTCGATCACGACGACCAGTCGTGCAGTAGTCGTCTCCTGTGTTGAGGACACTTGAGTTGTCCTGCCAGTACTGACTCGTCGTGCCCAGTATTGAGTCACTGTGCCCAGTTTGAGTCACTGCGCCTAGAAACTTAGTCACTGTGCCCAATACTGAGTCACTGTGCCTAATATTGAGTCACTGTGCCCAATACTAAGTCACTGTGTCCAGTAGTGAGTCACTGTGTCCAGTACTGAGTCACTGTGCCCAATATCGAGTCATCGTGCCCAACACTGAGGGGCCGTGCTAGCCATAACCTTTCACTAAACTTTCTCACTGTTGCTTGTAAGATAGACACGCCCATCTTGTACCCAAGTGCTGCCTCAACCCCCTCATATCCTCCACTCTTCCCTCTATCCTTCTACCGGAGACAGCAAGCAACAGGGAGGAGGGTTGCCTGTATGTTAGAGCGTTGCAGGCAGCAAGGAGAATGTTGCCTGTGTTAGAGACGCGCATGTGCACTGACTTACTGAAACCAGCTGTAGAATTACCGGCAGCAGCAGCCTGGTTAACCAGGCTAGCATCGGACGAGCCTGGTCCATGGCCGGGCTCCGGGAGTAGAAAAACTCTCGAAACTCATCAAAGGTATATCAGAGGCACAGATGCAACTAAGGTGACATTTTTATTGTGGCAACGTTTCGCTCTCCAGGAGCTTTGTCATATTAGTTGTATCTGTCCACTTACCTGATAGAACCCAGCTGTTGTGTTTTTGTACGTATGAACCTCCTGATAGAACCTCCCAGAGGTTCAGGAGAGAGCACAAAAAGTGTCCGGGGCCCAAGACTGTTCAGCAACCCCCTACCAGCCATAAAGGCCATTACCAATAGACTCCTGGTTGTCTTCAAGAGGGAGCTGGACAGATACCTAAAATCAGTACCTGATCAGCCGGGCTGTGGTTCGTACGTTGACTTACATGTGGCCAGCAGCAACAGCCTTGTTGATCAGGCCCTGATCCACCGCGAGGCCTGATCATGGACCAGGCGGCGGGGGCGTTGACCCCCGGAACACCCTCCAGGTAGACTCTAGGTAGATAACCAGGGTCTTTATAGTATGTCACTGATGTGAGCTATGGTCTGTGTAAGTTGTATCATGTACTTGTGGAAATAAAGATTATTATTACAATTATTATTATTATTATTATTATTATTGTAACATTGACGCCCCTGTCTGGGACCTAACGGTGTCGCAGACTGCGGTCTGAGACCTCAGCTTAATATAGGATCAGACCTTCGTGTACAGTAGCCTGTAAAGACGATCAGTCCAGCCCCTGGCCTCTCCTCCTAGCCCCATCCAGCCCTCCAGACACGTCCCCTTCCAGCCCTCAAGGCTAGTGAATACAGGTGTTTCCCCTGAGAGGAGCAGGGAGGTGGGAAGATGGAGGATAGGAAATCCCTGTTGAGTCATGTCAGCGAGGTTGTCACCCTCACTTGGGACAGAGAAAATTTTCTCTAAGGAGTTAGTGTTTATGGATTATGTATCCACATCCAGGGTTATGTAATACTGATACAAGACCCACGAACGTGTGGTAATACTGATGGAAGATTGGACATGCCTAGCACGGGCCAGTAGGCTTGCTGCAGTGCTCCTTCTTTCACAAGACGAACTTGAGGACGAATGGAGCGCACCGGAACTCACAGGGCCGTGCGCAGCGGGGCGCAGCCAATGATGCTCCGTTACGGGAGGAGAGCGCTCTCTCGAGCTCACGAAGACACGGTACGGAGGCTGGGGGGAGGAGGGTGGTTATGTAATGTTTGTATGTCAGTCTCCATTTACGGACGCTACTGTTTGTATGACAAAGGTCTCCGTTTACGGACGTTACTGTTTGTATGTCAGTCTCCGTTTACGGACGTATGACCAGTATTCTGTTTATTAAAGGCCGTCTGTTAACTCTTACCTTCACTAACCTCTCTATATATGTTTTTCGACCTGTTTTTGAAAACGCGACTGATAAAGTACACCCAAGATTGATTACCGTGTTGAAAGGCCTTCATAGTACCAGCTAGTCAATTCTGGATGATTTTTTTAATCACGTTAACAAAAAGATGACGGTGTATAGAGGAGTTTTAATGCATAACCCGTAAATAGTAGAAGGAAACTTTCGACTACATTTCGGTCTGATTTGGACCATTAACTAGTGACAGATATGGCTGGTTAACGGTCTAAGTCAGACCAGAACATCGCGATAAGCTTCTCTCTTTGTCCTATGCGCAGGTTCTTTGTGTATTGTTAGGTTAGGTTCGGTTAGTTTAGGTTAGGTTAGGTTAGGTTAGGTTAGGTTAGATTAGGTAAAGTTGGGTTGGGTTAGGTTAGGTTAGCTTAGATTAGGCAAGGTTGGGTTAGGTTGTGTTGTGTTAGGTTAGGTTAGGTTAGGTTAGGTAAGGTAAGGTAAGGTTAGGTTAGGTTATATAAGGTTGGGTTAGGTTAGGTTAGGTTAGGTCAGGTTAGGTAAGGTAAGGTTAGGTTACGTTAGGTTAGGTAAAGTTAGGTTAGGTATTGTTCCGGTCACTGTGCCGTGTTAGAACTGGATCCAAGTCCCTGAAGTGAGTATTGGGTCCCGTGGCAGGACAGTCACAACTATAGCAGAGCAGTGCGCTATCCACCTCACCATTCTGGGATAGTGTCATTCAACCTGGTGTAGTGTTCGCTACTTGTATCTACAACCCAGGTGGTGAGAGAGAACTCTGACTCTGTCAAGAATCACCTACGAGAGAGAGAGAGAGAGAGAGAGAGAGAGAGAGAGAGAGAGAGCGCTAGTGGGAGAATAAGAGTGGTTAGATTTAGGTTTTGATGCTGTAGCGGCTAGTTTCTTTGTGCACCACATATCTATCCGGTGGAGGGTAATGGCTATTTATTGTGCACCATAGGGAAGTGTTCAAGGTATGACCATAGGGATAGTGTTCAAGGTAGTGACCATAGGATAGTGTCAAGGTAGGACCATAGGGATAGTGTTCAAGGTAGTGACCTAGGATAGGTTAAAGGTAGTGACCATAGGGATATGTTCAAGGTATTTGACCATAGGATATTTGTTCAAGGTAGGACCATGGGATAGTGTTCAAGTAGTGAACATGGGGAATAGTGTTCAAGGTAGTGACCATAGGGATAGTGTTCAAGGTAGTGAACATGGGGATATGTTCAAGGTAGCGACCGTATGGCTGGCCATATTACTTGCATTTAGTTTGATCATCTATCCGTGTGTCTGCCAAAATGCCAAAGTACTTGTAACCAAGCTTAACCCTGCTACTACATCAGTCAGTACTTGTAACCAACCCTTAACCCTGGCTACTACAACATCATCAGTACTTTGACCAAGCTTAACCCTGGCTACTTCAACAACATCCATATTTGTAACCAAGCCTAACCCTGGCTACTACAACATCAGTCAGAAACTTGTAACCAAGCTTAACCCGGGCTCTACAACTCAGTCAGTACTTGTAACCAACCTAACCCTGGCTACTACAACATCAGTCAGTACTTGTAACCAAGCCTAACCCTGGCTACTACAATATCAGTCAGTACTTGTAACCAAACTTAACCCTGGCTACTACAACATCAGTCAGTACTTGTAACCAAGCTTAACCCTGGCTACTACAACATCAGTCAGTACTTGTAACCAAGCCTAACCCTGGCTACTACAACATCAATCAGTACTTGTAACCAAGCCTAACCTGGCTACTACAACATCAGCCCAGTACTTGTAACCAAGCTTAACCCGGGGCTACTACAACACCCAGCCCAGTACTTGTAACCAAGCTTAACCCTGGCTACTACAACATCAGTCGTACTTGTAACCATCTTAACCCTGGCTCTACAACATCCGCCCGGTACTTGTAACTAAGCTTAACCCTGGCTTCTACAACATCCGTCGTACTTGTAACCAAGCTTAACCCGGGCTACTACAACTTTCAGTCAGTACTTGAAACCAAGCTTAACCTGGCTACTACAACATCAGTCAGTACTTGTAACCAAGCCCAAACCCTGGCTACTACAACATCAGTCAGTACTTGTAACCAAGCCAAACCCCGGGCTACTACAACATCAGTCAGTACTTGTAACCAAGCTTAACCCGGCTACTACAACATCAGTCAGTAATTGTAACCAAACGTAACCCTGGCTAATACAAAACAGTCAGTAACTTTGTAACCAAGTCTTACCCAGGCTTCTACAACAATCAGTTCAGTACATGTATCCAAGCTTAAACCTGGGCTACTACAACATCAGTCAGTACTTGTAACCAAGGCTAAACCCACTACTACAACATCAGTCAGTCTTGTAACCAAACTTAACCCTGGCTACTACAACCATCAGTCAGTACTTTGTAACCAAGCTTAACCCTGGCTACTAACAACATCAGTCAGTACTTGTAACCAAGCATTAACCCGGCACTACAAACATCATCAGTAACTCTGTAACCAAACTTAACCCTGGCTACTACACCATCAGTCATACTTGTAACTCAAGCTTAACCCTGCTACACAAACATCATCAGTTTTTGTTTTGTTTTGTTTGATCAACCAGAGCTTGGTGAGATGGGTAAGGAAGAAGGATGGTAAGATAGAAATATTGGAAAAGGGTGGGAGGGGAGAGGAGGAGGATCTAAAGTAAGTGCCAACCACTTTGTGTAATTTAAAAAGTGTACGTGAAATGATAGATATTATTTAAGGGTATAAGACTAACCCATCAGAGTCACATTAGAAATACAGATATAATAAGTACAAATGACTCTGAATGGTTAGTGAATTATTATTTTTTTTTTTTTTTATTATCACACCGGCCCGATTTCCCACCAAGGCAGGTGGCCCGAAAAAGAAAAACTTTCACACAACAATCACTCCCTCCTGTCTGCCAGAAGGTGCTTACACTACAGTTTTTTTAAACTGCAAACATAAACACCCCGCCTTCAGAGTGCAGGCACTGTACTTTCCCATCTCCAGACTCAAGTCTCGCCTGGCAGTTTTTTTTTGTGTTTTTTTTTGCCGGTTTTTCCCAGAATCCCTTCATAAAATTTACTTTGCTCACACTCCAACACACGTCAAGTATTAAAAACCATTTTGTCTCCATTCATCCTACAAACACGCTCACGCATGCCCTGCTGGAAGTCCAAGCCCCTCGCACACAAAACCTCCTTAAACCCCCGCCCTCCAACCCTTCCTAGTCCGACCCCCTACCCCCCTTCCTTCCACTACAGACGGATACACTCTTGAGTCATTCTGTGTTTCGCTCCATTCTCTCTACATGTCCCGAACCACCTCAACACCCATCCTCAGCCCTCTGGACAACAGTTTTTGGTCATCCCGCACCTCCTCCTAAATTCCAAACTACGAATTCTCTGCATTAATATTCACACCACAACATTGCCCTCAGACATGGACATATCTCCACTGCCTCCAGCCTTTCCTCGCTGCAACATTCATCACCCACGCTTCACACCCCATATAAGGCGTTGGTAAACTATAACTCTCATACATTCCCCTCTTTGCCTCCACGGACAAAGTTCTTGTCTCCACAGACTCCTAATGGCACCTCCTCCCTTTTTCCCTCATCAATTCTATATTCACCTCATATTTCAATAGACCCACCGCCGACACGTCCACTCCCAAATATCTGAATACGTTCACCACCTCCTCCATACTCTCTCCTCCAACACTGATATTCAATCTTTCATCACCTAATCTTTTTTGTTATCCTCATAACCCTTACGCTTTCCTGAATCACCTTTAATTTTCTACTTTTGCCACCCTACCAAATTCATCCCCACCAATCTCTTGCAACTTCTCTTCAGAATCTCCCAAGAGCACAGTGTCATCATCATAGAGCAGCTGTGGACAACTCCCACTTTGTGTGTGATTTCTTTATCTTTAACTCCATCCTCGCCTATTGCCAAGAAAACCCTCGCAATACTTCTCTTACCACCACCATCTATAAATAATTAAACACCACGGTAAATCACACATCCTTGTCTAAAGGCGCTGAGCTTTTACTGGGAAAACATTTCCCTCTTTCCTACATATCCTAACTTGAGCCTCACTATCCTCGTAAAAACTCTTCACTGCATTCAGTAACCTACCTCCAACACCCATACACCTTGCAACAACTGCCACATGCCCCCCTATCCACCCTGTCATAACGCCTTTTTCCAAATCCATAAATGCCACAAAAGACCTCTTTAGCTTATCAAATACTGTATCACTTATATGTTTTCACTGTAAACACCTGGTCCACACACCCCCTACCTTTCCTAAAGCCTCCTTGTTCATCTGCTAATCCTATTCTCCGTCTTACTCTTAATTCTTTCAAAAATAACCTCTAACCATACACTTTACCAGGTACCACCAACAGACTTACCCCCTTAATTTTTTGCATCTCTCTTTACCCCTTTGCCCTTTATTCAAAGGCATATGCATAGCTCTCTGCCAATCCCTAGGTACCTTACCCTCTTCCATACATTATTTAAATAATTGCTACCATCCACTCCAAAAACTATTCCCCCCTGCTTTTAACATTTGTATCTTTATCCCATCAATCCCGGCTGCCTTACCCCATTTCATTTTACCTCGCCTCACTAACGTTCCCCCCCCACTCACAACTGCACTTCCCCTCACTCCTACAAGATGTTATTCCTCCCTTGCCCTATACCCGAAATCACAGCTTCCCTATCTTCATAAATTTAACAATTCCTCAAAATATTCCTTCCATCTTCCCAATACCTCTAAAACATCTCCATTTAATAACTCTCCTCTTCCTATTTTTAACTGACAAATCCATTTTGTTCTCTAGCTAGGTAGTAATTATACAATGTTGCAATTTTCTTTTTTTTTTTTTTTTTTTTTTTTTTTTTTTTTTTTTGTTTTTGCGATTGTCACAACGGAAAATTTTATTAAAGCGACAATGATGGCCATAATTTTCTGGCCATTTATATAATTTCGTAGACAATGGCTTCTTACAGGTGGTTCCAGCCCATATAAATCATTATTTTTACATTAGAAAGTATATAAATGTCTCCTATTGGGGCGATGATTTGCTCAGTTATCCATAGATGGTTTCTGGTGGTACCCAATCTTCATCAGAGGTTCTCAATATCATGGGTTCGAGGTAATCATCTTTATGTATAAAGCGACGGACCCTCTGGTGGGAGAGTCATTCTTTGAGTCCTGTGAGGAGGAATATTGATGATATTAATCGTGGTATTTACCACTTGTATAGGAAGTTCTCTATCAGGCATGTATGATTCTTGCCTTGAATAGGAGTTGTTTTCTTTTTAAGAGTGTCGAGGCGTACATTTATGCAGTATTATATTGTATGTGTAAACTGCCATTTAACTCTTCTCTCCCCTGGTATCGGTTAATGAAGCAAGAGTTCTCTATTCTGGACCCTTTTGAACCGTAGCATGTTGGTCTTTGTTTGTTATTATGACATATGGACACAAGGGTATACGAGTAGTGTTCCTATTATTCATTTTATCCAGATGTTTTTTTACATGTTAGGGCTTGAAATTGATCGAAAGAGATCTGCTAAGAACGGCCTTTGGCTATGTTTGATCTTTTAGTTACATGAGATGTTGAGTGGAGCAGACTGTCCTATTTCATAGCCCAAAATCTTGTTTAGGGTTTCTAATGTCTACAGGTGTAAAACATCTGATGGAAGAAAAACCCCTTTATCTTCAATTGTTGATGCAAAACAATCCTAACGTGCTAACAAGACCTTGTTCAGGATTAATTTGTAATTCTCCTAATTCCTTTTCCACAATAGATGTTCTAAACAAGTTCAATATTTCCTGTTTTTCTATGACTCTCTCATACTTGTATTTTCCTTTTACCGGATTTGATGAGACGACTTGGAATAACCTCATCTGCAAACTGTGTCACCAATGAGTCATTAAACTCCTGGTTGAAGAAGGTCATTCATCATAAATATAGAACAGAGTGACTTAGACAGGGGGGAAGGGGAGAACCTTGTGGACAACCACTTCGTATAAAGCTCTGTCGACCTGCCATGAAAGTGGGGAATGATTTTTCTTTGATTAAGAAATTCTATATTAATCTGAGAAAATCCAGTTATGGTCCTGGTAGTCAATGAGTTTTATAAAGGCCATCATGCCATAAGCTATCAATAAGCTTTATGAACATCACTGGTGGCAATTAAGCAAGATTCCCCTTATGTTTTAGAACTTGCTATCGTAACGAAAATAACATTTACTGCACGATTTGTACCTCTATGTGTTTTCTTAAGCCAAATTGTTTTTTCAGTAAAAAAATTTAAACTCTATATAGAAGTTTCAATCTGTTGGAAATGACTTTCTCAAGAACTTGTTCCAGTGACTTCATCAAGTAAAGATATAGGTCTATAGTTCCCAGGTTGGGTGGATGTCTTTAATTGGGCTTAGCAAAGAAAGAATCATTCTAGCAGTCTCTCTTAAAACAACTGGAAAATTCTGATGCCAAGATGGCATTAAAGATATTTACCAAAGACTGTTTTACCAATTTCTAGTAGGTACTTTATTTGTTTCATTTTTTTATTCCAGAGAGGCCAGGGCCTCTATTTCTCATTCTTCTAATAACCTGACATATCTCTAGTAATGTAAAGGTCTAGTAAGCGGTGGGTACTTCAAGAGATTAAGTAATCGATGGAAGGTAGTGGTTGTAATTCATCCAAGTTCTCATCTCTCCATTCCAGTTTCCACTGATATTGATATGTTAAATTGACGACTGTTAATGTGGGAGAGAATTTTTCCCATACTTCACCCATCACATTAGCCTGTCCCTGTGGGATCGTCAAGTTTAATTCAACATCTTCATCATACCCTCAATCAGTGATGGATGAACTAGTAGTTAGGAGCATTGTGCTTTCCCCCCTAAAAGCCTAAAAGTTGTCGGATCTTACTCAAAATTTTGCTGGTTCACGTTTAATATTGATTAGCTTTAAGAACTAGAAATTTCCATATGTCCCGTTTTGTGAAGACTAATCTGTAATTAATTCTTGCCTTAATCGGTGCAGTGTAGCTGCTGGTGGTTAGTCGCGTTTTGAAGATGCCTTCGACATTCTGGTTGATAATTTCTTAAATTTGTCCTCTAATTTCCCTGGTAGTTTATATTGTTTGTATATCTTTGTGGAAGCTAATTTGACAGTTTCTTAGTAGCTTCAATTTCGATTATGCAGGGACCTGATTGCATCATCATTGCATTGGAAAAGGGAATATTTTTCCAATGACACAACAATTTCCTGGTCACCCAGAAATCCCTGAAGGGGTCAAATCCTAGGGTTTAAGATGGGTAGAGTTACAGGTATGTCCTAAATGTCAGAATTTGTATTGTATTATAAAACAGGGATATGGTCAGATCCTACATTTCCACCAGGAATAACGACAGTGAAAGATATGGTCCCCCCCCCCCCCCCACTGTCTCTGTTGTCATACTATATCTGGAGTCCCTGATGAGTCCATGTACGATTTTAAAGAAATGGGCCTTGAAAGACAAGTTCTAGCTGTCATGATATTAAAAAGAGTGTTTCCTTTTAAGTCACCCATGGAATACCAGCTCCACAGTTGAAGAAGGCAGGGTGATGAGTTCATTAAAATCACGCAAGCTAGCTTTGTTTGAATATTTCCTGCTTAATAGCCTATTGTAGAGATTGACTCTATATATGGGTTGTCTCGGGGAAAAATCCAGTTACTATCACTATTGCCATGAACGTTGTCATTCTATTGCAAGATGTTTCTTCATCAACATTATATTTTTTTTAATATGTATAGGCCTAATTTAACTAAGATGGCTAACACCACTAAACGGTCCTCTCGAATTCCTCCACAGTAGAGTAACCACTATTTAAATGTTGAGCAACTCTTGCATCTTCTCGTTCAATAGTATAACATCGGATTGTAGTTATTTATTTCAACCTCAGGAAGGTAACGGTTATTAAAGAAATGTTGAACATTAAGTTGGAAAATGGTAATCGCATTATTTCTTGCACTTGGCCCGTGTACTGCGGTCTGAAACGCCTGCAGTCAAGTCACGTGTTAGTATCCACAACCTATCCCTGTGGACTCTCGTCAAGGGGAGGAGGGAACTTTTGCGTGGTGCATGTGTATTAACAAAAAATGCCTTCATCTTCACTAGAGGTAGTAATATTAACAGACTCAATAGAATCGTTAGAGTCATCATCAGCATACTGAGTAATGCTATTCCCAGTTACAGGAACAGAGGCTCGTGAGAGATAATGGAAGCTGTTGGAGGCTCCAATGAATATTAGTATGCAATGTGAGTTACCTTGGGAAAGTTCTGTTCAAACAGGTTCAGCTTCTATACGTTAAGTAGGCACCAATTCTGGGGCATTGTTATGTTCAGTTGTTTGACTTATCGGGTTGAGAGGAGTTGACAACCTGGGTTTGTCGAGGTGGGCCGATCCCTGGGCCAGGTATACTTAGGCTTATATTTAGATGTTAGAGTAAGGTACCTACTTCTTGTTATGAGAAGGCTGGGTCATAATAGCCTTCACATTTTCTGGGATATTAAGGGGAGTGATGCCCATTACCATTAACAGATCATTTAAAATCTGAGAGCATGAGTTGAATATCACCACCGCCTAAAAAAAAAAAAAAAAAAATAAAAAAAAAAAAAAAAAAAAAAAAAAAAAAAAAAAAAAAAGAAAAAAAAAAAAAAAAAAAAAAAAAAAAAAAAAAAAAAAAAAAAAAAAAAAAAAAAAAAAAAAAAGTGTCTATTTGCATCATGTACATTAGTGGTGCTCCTCGTCATATCCCCGGCTGTGAATACCTGAGACATAGGAGAGAGACTGAACCTTGTTTTGCGTTTGTTGTATGTTGTAAGTGGAGGGTTAGATTGGGCGCTCCAAGAGGGGCAAATTCCAAACATTGGAACCAAAGGTAGAGACCTGAGGAGTCCCACTTGATCAAGGCAGAGCTGGGAAAGGAAGTTTGGGATAAACATGCGTTGGCGGTGCCTGGGAGTGGTCTTCTTAGAAGGGACAGTTTCTTGGCTAAAGAAATTCACATCCTACACTCACTTCCCTATGCATTTTTCCATTTTTCTTTCAGGACAAATAGCAGAAACAGCATTATTTTTCCATTGCTGAGGACAACATTTGGGTGTATTTTTGGTTGTTTACAATCTCGATACGAATGTTCCAAGCAAATGCTAACAAATCTGCCCTTGAGTACTGCCATGTGTTGTTGTTATGACCAAAGGCATAACACTTAAACCCATTGTGTCACACTGACAAATCGTTCAAAGAGATTTGGTCAGGGTACATCTGGTGACAAAACATTTGAAGCCATTTAACACACAAGTTTGGCCTCCTCAGGTGTCTCAAGTATTAATTAGGTACCTTGTTGTTGTTAGATTAGAGAATTCATGTCTTCTACAGCCCAACATTTCAGAATTTTCCTGTATTCAATGTCCCTCAACAATTTCATTCACAGTGCTATGTTTTCATAAAACTGTTTGATTCTGGCCACAAACACAGTCCCTCTGACTGATAGCTCTCAGGTGCAACTGGGTAACACCAGAAGTCTTCAGTTTATTCCAGGACATCATGCTTCAGTAGATGAAGTATCTCTTCTCCGAAGAGATGAGAAATTACTGCTCCAGCGTGGTTTGAAAAACAACCACTGGAGGTCAACAGTTGAGTTGGAGCAAATACATGTTTAGAATTTCTTTCATGGACATTTGATTACCATCAATACGTAATCTTACATCGTATCCTCGCATGGATGTCTAGAAGGAGCATATGGGCAGAGGAAGTCTCTTAACAAAAAGGATCTTTCTCCTTAATGTTAGCCTAACATCCTATTTCAGCTGACTTATGAAGGTCAGCCCCTAAGATAGCCTACCCTCGATTAGTGAGGGGAAAGGGCCCAAGCAAAGATCGCCGGATTTTAAAAAACCACAACACGGCTACCGATGGTCAAAATGCCTTGTGTTAACTCGCCAAAGCGAATTGCCGAAAAAGAAGAAGATAGGAAAGTCAAAGGATAGCAATGTATGTAGTGTGTTAATGTTGGGCCAGTGTTGATGTTTGGGTGAGGGGAGGATGGGGGGATGGGGATGAGAGGGGTGAACAAGCAAGCAAGCCACCGCCTTACACTCTTGAAGGGATGGGGCTCGAAGTGACTGCAAGCCGTGAAGAACTACTCAGTATAACCCAAGAAAAGTTCTGCGAGCAACAGTGTTAAGAGTTGCTCAGCTGAAGAGCAGGAACGACGACGTCTTCTGTCCACGGTGGCTGGGCTGCTACTCTTTTCTTTGTTCAATTTTCATTTGTCTGTCCATCAGTCAGTACTTGTAACCAAGCCTAACCCTGGCTACTACAACATCAGTCAGTACTTGTAACCAAGCTTAACCCTGGCTACTACAACATCAGTCAGTACTTGTAACCAAACTAAACCCTGCTACTACACATTAAACAGTCATACTTGTAACCAACATAACCCTGGCTACTACAACATCAGTCAGTACTTGTAACCAAACTTAACCCTGGCTACTACAACATCAGTCAGTACTTGTAACCAAGCCTAACCCTGGCTACTACAATATCAGTCAGTACTTGTACCACAAGCTTAACCCTGTCTACACAAGCATCATCAGTAATGTTAACCAAACTTAACCCTGGCTACTACAACATCAGTCAGTACTTGTAACCAACTTAACCCTGGCTACTACAACTCAGTCAGTACTTGTAACCAACTTAAACCTGGATACTACAACATCAGTCAGTACTTGTAACCAAGCCGACCCTGGCAACTACACTTCATCATAAACTTGTAACGAAGCTTAACCCTGGCTACTATAACATCATCAGTACTTGTAACCAAGCCTAACCCTGGCTACTACGCTGCGCGCGAGCAGTCAGACTTGTACCAGCTTAACCCTGGCTACTACAACATCAAGTCAGTAACTTGTAACCAAGCTAAACCCGGCTACACAACATCAGTCAGTACTTGTAACCAAGCTAACCCTGGCTACTTACAAACTCCATCAGTACTTGTAACCAAGCTTAAACCCTGGCTTCTACAACATCAGTCATACTTGTAACCAAGCCTAAAAACCCTGGTACTTCACCAACTCTCTCATCATACTTGTAACCAAGCTTAAACCCTGCACACTACACCCAAACATCAGTAACTTGTAACCAAGCTTAACCCTGCTACTACACATCATCAGTACTTGTAACCAAGCTTAAACCCGGCTACTACAACATCAGTCAGAACTTGTAACCAAGCTTAACCCCCTGGCTACTACAATCATCAGTCAGTGCTTGTACCAAGCTTAAACCCTGGCTACTACAACATCAGTTCTTTACGTGTAACCAAACTTAAAACCCAGGCTACTACAACATCAGTCAGTACTGTAACCAAGCCTAACCCCTGCTACTACACCATCAGTCATTATTTGTAACCAAGCTTAACCCTGGCTCCTACAACATCAGTCAGTACTTTAACCAAGCTTAACCTGGCTACTACAACACAGTCAGTACTTGTAACCAAACTTAATAACTCCTGGCTACTTACTACATCAGTCAGTACTTGTAACCAAGCCTAACCTCCTGGCTACTACAACAATCAACCAGTACTTGTAACCAGCCTTAACCCTGGCTACTACAACATCATCAGTACTGTAACCAAGCTTAACCCTGCTACACCCAACATCAGTCTGTACTTGTAACCAAACTTAACCCTGCTACTACAAACATCATCAGTACATGTAACCAAGCCTCTACCCAGGCTATCTACAACATCAGTCAGTACTTGTAACCAAGCTAAACCCTGGCTACTACAACATCAGTCAGTACTTGTAACCAAGCTTAACCCTGGCTACTACAACATCAGTCAGTACTTGTAACCAAACTTAATCCTGGCTACTACAACATCAGTCAGTACTTGTAACCAAACATAACCCTGCTAAACAACATCAGTCAGTACTTGTAACGCAAACTTAACCCTGGCCTACTACAACATCACAGTCATACTTGTAACCAAACTTAACCCTGGCTACAACAACATCAGTCAGTACTGAACCAACCTTAATCCTGGCTACTACAACATCAGACAGTACTTGTAACCAAACTTAACCCTGGCTACAACAACAACATCCAGTACTTGTAAACCAAACTTAACCCGGCAACTACAACATCATCAGTACTTGTAACCAAGCCTTAAACCCTGCTACTCAACATCATCAGTACTGAACCAAACTTAATCCTGGCTACAACAACATTCAGTCTACTTGTAACAAAACTTAACCCTGGTCTACAATACACCATCATCCAGTACTTGTAACAAACTTAACCTGGCTACACAACACATCAGTACTTGTAACCAAGCTAACCCTGCTACTACAATATCAGTCAGTACTTGTAACCAAGCTTAACCCATGCTACTACAACATCATCAGTACTTGTTATCCACACTTAACCCTGGCTACTACAACATCAGTCATACTTGTAACCAAACTTAACCCTGCTACTACACCACAGTCAGTACTTGTAACCAAGCTTAACCCTTGCTACTACAAACATCATCAGTACTTGTAACCCAAAGCCTGACCCTGGCTACAACAACATCAGTCAGTATTGAACTAAGCTTAACCCTGCTACTTTAACATCAGTCAGACTTGTAAAACCAAGCCTAACCCTGGCCTACTACAACATCATCCAGTACTTTGTAATCCCAAGCTTAAACCACTGGCTACAACAACATCAGTCAGTACTTGTAACCAAGCTTTAACCCTGCACTACAAAACATCCAGTCATACTTGTAACCAAGCTATAATTAAACCCTGGCTACTAACAACCAACAGTCAGTACGTGTACCCTAAGCATAACACCTGGCTACTACAACATCAGTCAGTACTTGTAAACCAAGCCTAACCCTGGTACTACAACATCAGTCAAGTACTTTGTAACCAAGCAACCCTGGCTACTACAACATCATCAGTACTTGTAACCAAGCTTAACCCTTGGCTACTACAACATCAGTCCATTACTGTATCCAACTTAACCCTGGCTACTACAACATCATCAGTAAACTTGTAACCAAGCCTTAACCCTGCTACTACAACATCATCAGTACTTGTAACCAAGCTTACCCCTGGCTACTACAACATCAGTCAGTAACTTGTAAACCTAACTTAACACCTTGCTACTACAACATCAGTCATACTTTGTTAACCAAGCCTAAAACCCTGGTACTACATAACATTTCAGTTCAGTACTTTGGTAACCAATCTTAACCCTGGCCTACTACAACAACATCAGTCAGTACTTGTAACCAAGCATAAACCCTGCTACTACAACATCAGTCCAGTACTTGTAACCAAACTTAACCCTGCTACTACAACATCAGTCATACTTGTAAGCAAGCTGAACCCTGGGCTACTACAACATCAATCAGTACTTGTAACCAGCTTAACCCTGGCTACTACAACATCATCAGTACTTTAACAAGCTTAACCCTGGCTACTACAACATCCTTGAGTACTTGTAACCAAACTTAACCCTGCTACTACAACATCAACCAGTACTTTGTAACCAAGCCTCACCCTGGCTACTACACACATCAGTCCTACTTGTAACCAAGCTTTAACCTGGCTACTACACATCAGTCAGTACTTGTAACCATGCTTAACCCCTGGCTTACTACAACATCAGTCTACTTGTAACCAAAGCTTATCCTGGCTACTCAGACACAGATCATACTTGTAACCAAACTTAACCCTGCTACAACAACATCCGTCAGTACTTGTAACCAACTTAAACCCTGGCTACTACAACATCAGTTCAGTACTTGTACCAAACTTAACCCTGGCTACAACAAACATCATCAGTACTTGTAACCAAAGCTTAATCCAGGGCTCTACAACATCAGTCAGACTTGTAACTCAAAAACTTAACCCTGGCTACAACAACATCATCCAGTACTTGTAACCAAACTAACCCCCCGGCTACTACAACATCATCAGTACTTGTAACCAAGCTTAACCCAGGCTACTACACTTCATCAGTCATACTTGTAACCAAACTTAAACTGGCCTACTACAACATCAGTCAGTACTTGTAACCAAACTTAACCTGGCTACAACAACATCAGTCCAGACTTGTAACCAAACTTAACCCGCTACTACAACAACCAGTCAGTACTTTGTAACCAAACTTAACCCTGGCTACAACAACATCAGTCAGTACTTGTAACCAAACTTAACCCTGGCTACTACAACATCAGTCAGTACTTGTAACCAAACTTAACCCTGGCTACTACAACATCAGTCAGTACTTGTAACCAAACTTAACCCTGGCTACTACAACATCAGTCAGTACTTGTAACCAAGCTTAACCCTGGCTACTACAACATCAGTCCAGAACTTTTAACGCAAACTTTGACCCTGGCTACAACAACATCAGTCAGTACTTGTAACCAAACTTAATCCTGGCTACTACAACATCAGTCAGTACTTGTAACCACCTGAAGCCTGGCTACTTCAGGCTTAGGCTTGGTTACAAGTACTGTCAGTCTGTTTACAGGCTGCTCCATAAACGTACTTATCTAGTGTGTGTGTGTGAGAGAGAGAGAGAGAGAGAGAGAGAGAGAGAGAGAGAGAGAGAGAGAGAGAGAGAGAGAGATGAGGTTAAGAGAGGTCAGGTGTTTCAGTGACTCACCGTCCAGGAAATACAAGGTAAAAAATTTTATAATTGCAACACAAAACTTGCGGAAATAAGAAAGAGAGAGAAGCGGAACCAAGAGCTGGAGCTCAACTCCTGGAAACCTACAGTGCTTTATTATAGATAATTATTTAGACTATTATCTTCCCACTTCACTAAAGGGTCTCCCTCTCTCTCTCTCTCCTCCCTCTCTCTCTCTCGTCGTCTCCTCTTTCCTCTCTCTCCTCTCCTCTCTCTCTCTCCTCATCTCTCGTCTCTCCTCTCCACCTCTCTCCTTTCCTCTCTCTCTCAGTCTCTCCTCTCCTCAATCGCATCCTACCTCTCTCTCCTCTCTCTCTCTTCTCTCTCTCTCTCTCTCTCTCTCAACAATCTCTCTCTCTCCCTCTCGTCTCTCTCTCTCTCTCCTCTCTCTACTAACTATCTATTCTATCTATCTATAATATCTATCTATCTAGCTATCTCTTATCTATCTATCTATCTCTATCCTCTCCCTCTCTCTAAGTATCTATTTGTTTCTCTCTTTCTCCTCTCTCTCTCTCTCTCCGCTCTCATCTCTTCTCATTCTCATCACTCTCTCTCTCTCTCTCTCTCTCTCTCTTCTCTCTCCTCTCTCGATCTCTCATCATCTCACTCTCTCGTCTATCCTCTCTCACCTGTCTCTCCAGAAACCGCAGTTACATTGACCGAAAAGGTCAACTTCAGTTCCCCATTGAGAATAAATAACTTATCAAGTTGGGAGAGTCCAGATGAATGTAGTCCTCTTGTACACGGATGAGTTACCATAGTTATTCAGTTTGCTTGCTCACTGAAGACCGTTTTGTAGACAGAGACCCCGGGGGATCAGTCCCCCTGGAGCCTGGTCTCCAACAGACGGTACTGGAAGATGGTCGACTTGCGCAAGGAATTAGTGGAAGATCGTAGCGTTGTAGCGGCTGGCTACAACGCCCCTTCAGGACGAAGGACCTTGATGCCGCTTCAGAGGTTCTTGATCACTGGAGGTGGAGCTATCATGGCCGTAATTGTATCCAACAGTATTGCTTCATACACAGACAGACACACACACACACACGGAGCCAGGAGCTGTAATTCGACTCATGCAAGTACAGATAGGTGAGTACACACACACACACACATGTACGTGACCAAGAGCTGTGAATCGACCCCTGCAACCACAAATAGGTGCGTACACACACACACACACACGGATCCAGGAGCTGTAACTCGACTCATGCAACCACAGATAGGCGAGTACACACACACACACACACACACACACACACACACACAAAGCCTCGATAGATAGGTATCTTCTCCTCTGGCTCCCGGCTGATAGATGTGGGTAGGGATGCAGCAGAGTTTGTATTATTCAGGCAATTTGTCACAGCTGAAGCCAATATTGAAAAATATTCACCTCCATCTGTCGGGAAATCTGCCCAGATCAGTGATTTTTACACGAATTTATTTTCACGGGCTTCCGGGCTCTAGCGAAACTTAAGTTTCGTAAATATTCCGCTGATGCTCTTGTATGTATGTATGTATGTATGTATATATATATATATATATATATATATATATATATATATATATATTATATATATATATATATATATTATATATATATATATATATATATATGGAAGGAAGAGTGAAGAGAGTAGATAGTAGATGGAAGAATGTAAAGGTAGATAGAAGAATGGAAAGGGTAGATAAGAACACCAGTAATCCGGATCCAGCTGACGAACGTTCGGCCTTGTACATAAACTCCGATCGTGACGTCATTGAACCTGACTCAGGTGACGTCATAGGTGTTTTGACCAATCAGGAAAGCAGCAGCAGACGGGTGGTGACGTCACGACCGTCACATATAACCAATCGGGTGGAATTTCCGTCGCAGCCGGATCCCTGGAAAGCCAGTCATTACCTGTCGAGACGGGGGGGGGGGGGGGTTGAGGTATAGCTCCTGGCCCCTCCAGGGTCCTAGGGGTTGAGGTATAACTACTGGCCCCTCCAGGGTTCTGGAGGTTGAGGTATAGTTCCTGCCCCCTCCAGAGTCGTGGGGGTTGAGGTACAGCTTCTCATCCCTCTAGGGTCCTGGAGGTTGAGGCATAGCTCCTGACCCCTCCTGGATCCTGGGGTTGATTTATAGCTCCTGGCATCTCCAGGCCCCTGCTGATTTAGTGCTTACTTGGAGGACGTGGTTGGGAAAGTAGTTTTGTTGGTAATCTTTGTGCTTTTATTCTGTTTCTCCTCCCTTGTTCCCTCTTTACTTTCCATTTCTTCACTCTCCCTCCTCTCCCTGCCCCTCTCTCCTCCTCTTCTCTCCCTGCCCAGGGCAGCAGTGCCCCCCCGGGGGGGTGATGCAAGCTTGTCATGCCCTGGGGCTGGTCTGTCTGACCTCCCTCTCACACCACTTGTTGTCTGACCTCCCACACACACCCTTCCTTACCTCCCTCTCCTCCCTTCCTTTTCTCCTTCATTACCTCCCTCTCCTCCCTTCCTTCTCTCCTTCATTACTTCCCTCTCCTCCCTTCCTTCTCTCCTTCATTACCTCCCTCTCCTTCATTACTTCTCTCCTTCATTACCTCCCTCTCCTCCCTTCCTTCTCTCCTTGATTACCTCCCTCTCCTCCCTTCTCTCCTTGATTACCTCCCTCTCCTCCCTTCCTTCTCTTCTTGATTACCTCCCTCTCCTCCCTTCCTTCTCTCCATCATTACCTCCCTCTCCTCCCTTCCTTCTCTCCTTCATTACCTTCCTCTCCTCCCTTCTCTCCTTCATTACCTCCCTCTCCTCCTTCCTTCTCTCCTTCATTACCTCCCTCTCCTCCCTTCCTTCTCTCCTTCATTACCTCCCTCTCCTCCCTTCCTTCTCTCCTTCATTACCTTCCTCTCCTCCCTTCCTTCTCTCCTTCATTACCTCCCTCTCCTCCCTTCCTTCTCTCCTTCATTACCTCCCTCTCCTCCCTTCCTTCTCTCCTTCATTACCTCCCTCTCCTCCCTTCCTTCTCTCCCTCATTACCTCCCTCTCCTCCCTTCCTTCTCTCCTTCATTACCTCCCTCTCCCCCCTTCCTCCCTCTATTCGTCCTTCCGTCTCTTTTCTGTCTCTGTCCAGGGTGGTGGTGACCAGGGTGGTGGTGACCAGGGTGGTGGTGACCAGGGTGGTGGTGACCAGCGTGGTGGTGACCAGGGTGGTGGTGACCAGGGTGGTGGTGACCAGGTGGTGGTGACCAGGGTGGTGGTGACCAGGGTGGTGGTGACCAGGGTGGTGGTGACCAGGGTGGTGGCGACCAGGGTGGTGGCGACCAGGGTGGTGGTGACCAGGGTGGTGGTGACCAGGGTGTTGGTGACCAGGGTGGTGGCGACCAGGGTGGTGGTGACCAGGGTGGTGGTGACCAGAGTGGTAATGACCAGGGTGGTGAACCAGCCAGACTTCATGTAATATTCCAAGACAGTTTGTGGTGCAAACCTTTGAATATTTTCCGTCTTACTTGTACCTGTAGATACCTGTCCCTATGGTTACCTGTCCCTATGGTTACATGTCTCTCTGGTTACCTGTACCTATGGTTACCTGTCCCTGTGATAGCCTGTACTTGATTCCAGGGGAGGGGGTAACTGTCCCCCCTCTCACGCACTCACACACACATACACACATACACACACAGGAGCACACTAGGACAAAATGTGAGGTTGGAAGACATTGAAGGAACTAGGACATGTGCAGGGACCTTACCAGACACCTGTGGGGGCCAGGAAGGAGAAACCAAGGAGCATAGGGGCCATAGCTAGGGAAGGGACTAAAGGAAGGAACACTCCACGGGAAGGAACTAAAACGCATCAGAGGATGCAATGGGAGTCACAGTGGGAGGTGGAAAGAGAGAGATCAGTGTTTGTCTATGGGCTAGACGAAGCTAAAGGGGAAACTTATGATGAAAGAAAGCAGGAGAAAAAAACGATTGAAGGTATCATGAAGGTGATAGGCGAGGGGGACATGACCCAGGTAGCAAATTTTCGGAGAATCGGGTGGTTCACAAAGAAAAGGAATCGGCCTCTCAAAGTAATTTTCAAGGCAGAATCAACCCGAACCATGATCCTGCAGGAGAAAGCACGGCTGAGAGGCAGGCAGGAGTTCATGAGTGTGTACCTCGATCGAGACAGAACACAGGAAGAAAGGAAGACGATGAAAGAGAGAGCTCAAAAACGAAAGGAGAAATGGGAGGAAATGAAAAGGGAGAGCAGAATAACCCAGGAACAAGTGGAAGGACAAGCACACCCCCCAGAAACACCTGCAGAAGGACCCCAGCCACGACACCCCCAAGGCAACTGAACAATCCAAACCAACCATCACACACTGATCCCTCTGTTCCCACCCCCCGCACCACAGTTACAGTATTAGAACAGAAGTTGAAGGTTTGGTACACAAATGCAGATGGATTAACGAATAAACATGATGAATGGCAAGAAAGAATCAATGAGATGTCCCCAGACATCATAGCAGTTACAGAAACAAAACTCACGGAGACAATAACAGATGCAATCTTCCCACCAGAATACCAGATCATGAGGAAAGATAGAAGGGGCAGAGGGGAAGGTGGGGTTGCTCTGCTCGTAAGAAAACAGATGGAAATTCGAGAAAATGGAAGGCATAGATGAGATGGGAGAAAGAGACTACATAGTAGGTACACTTCAGTCTGGGGAACACAAGGTGGTCATTGCAGTGATGTATAATCCACCACAGAACTGCAGGAGGCCAAGAGAGGAATATGAAGAGAGCAACAGAGCAATGGTGGACACACTTGCTGAGGTGGCAAGAAGAGCTCACTCCAGCAGAGCAAAGTTGCTGGTTATGGGGGATTTCAACCACAGGGAGATTGACTGGGAAAACCTGGAGCCACATGGGGGTCCCGAAACATGGAGAGCCAAGATGTTGGACGTGGTGCTGGAAAACCTCATGCACCAACATGTTAAGGACACTACCAGAGTGAGAGGGGAGGATGAACCAGCAAGATTGGACCTTGTGTTCACCCTGGGCAGTTCAGACATTGAGGACATCACGTATGAGAGTCCCCTAGGAGCTAGCGACCACGTGGTTCTGTGCTTTGAATATATAGTAGAGCTGCAAGTGGAGAGAGTAACAGGAGTTGAATGGGAAAAGCCTGACTATAAAAGAGGGGACTACACAGGGTTGAGGAACTTCCTGCAGGAGGTCACGTGGGACAGAGAACTGGCAGGAAAGCCAGTAAATGAAATGATGGAATATGTAACAACAAAATGCAAGGAGGCAGTGGAAAGGTTTATTCGGAAGGGCAACAGAAACAACGGGAAAACCAGAACGAGCCCCTGGTTTACCCGACGGTGTAAGGAGGCAAAAACAAAGTGCAATAGAGAATGGAAAAAGTACAGAAGGCAGAGAACACACGAAAATAGGGACATCAGTCGCAGAGCCAGGAACGAGTACGCACAGATAAGGAGGGAGGCCCAGCGGGAGTATGAAAATGACATAGCATCAAAAATCAAGACTGACCTGAAACTGTTGTATAGCCACATCAGGAGGAAGACAACAGTCAAAGACCAGGTGATCAGATTAAGGACAGAAGGGGGAGAACTCACAAGAAATGACCAGGAGGTATGTGAGGAGCTAAACAGGAGATTTAAGGAAGTTTTTACAGTAGAAACAGGAAGGGCTGTGGGAAGACAGCACAGAAGGGAACATCAAGAGGGAATATACCAACAAGTGTTGGATGACATACGAACAACTGAGGAGGAGGTGAAGAAGCTCTTAAGTGACCTTGACACCTCAAAGGCGATGGGACCGGACAACATCTCCCCATGGGTCCTTAGAGGAGCAGAGATGCTGTGCGTGCCTCTCCCCTCAGGGAAGGTTCCTTGATGTTGGTGAGGGGCTCTTGATTTGGGTAATTGGATCTGTGCTCCACTTCCCCGAATTAAGCCTGAATGCCTTCCACATCCCCCCAGGCGCTGTATAATCCTACGGGTTTAGCGCTTTCCCTTGATTATAATAATAATAATAATAATGTGTGTGCCTCTAACCACAATCTTCAACACATCCCTTGAAACTGGGCAACTACCTGAGAAATGGAAGACAGCAAATGTAGTCCCCATATTTAAGAAAGGAAACAGAAACGAGGTGCTAAACTACAGACCTGTGTCTCTGACATGTATTGTGTGCAAAGTCATGGAGAAGATTATCAGGAGGAGAGTGGTCGAACACCTGGAATGGAACAAGATTATAAATGAAAACCAGCATGGGTTCATGGAAGGCAAATCGTGTATCACAAACCTCCTAGAGTTTTATGACAAGGTAACAGAAGTAAGACACGAGAGAAAGGGGTGGGTTGATTGCGTTTTCCTAGACTGCAGGAAGGCCTTTGACACAGTTCCCCACAAGAGATTAGTGCAGAAGCTGGAGGATCAGGCGCATGTAACAGGAAGGGCACTGCAATGGATCAGGGAATACCTGACAGGGAGGCAGCAACGAGCCATGGTACGTGAAGAGGTATCACAGTGGGCGCCTGTGACGAGCGGGGTCCCACAGGGGTCAGTTCTAGGACCAGTGCTATTTTTGATATATGCGAACGACATGATGGAAGGAATAGACTCTGAAGTGTCCCTGTTCGCAGATGATGTGAAGTTGATGAGAAGAATTAAATCGAATGAGGATGAGGCAGGACTGCAAAGAGACCTGGAGAGGCTGGACATGTGGTCCAGAAACTGGCTTCTCGAATTCAATCCTGCCAAATGCAAAGTCATGAAGATTGGGGAGGGGTAAAGAAGACCGCAGACAGAGTATAGGCTAGGTGGACTAAGACTACAGACTTCACTCAGGGAGAAAGACCTCGGGGTGACCATAACACCGGGCACATCACCGGAGGCACACATCAACCAAATAACCGCTGCAGCATACGGGCGCCTGGCAAACCTGAGAATAGCGTTCCGATACCTTAATAAGGAATCGTTCAAGACGCTGTACACTGTGTATGTTAGGCCCATACTGGAGTATGCAGCACCAGTCTGGAACCCACACCTGGTTAAGCACGTCAAGAAGTTAGAGAAAGTACAAAGGCTTGCAACAAGGCTAGTCCCAGAGCTCAGGGGAATGTCGTACGAGGAAAGGTTGAGGGAAATCGGACTGACGACACTGAAGGACAGAAGGGTCAGGGGAGACATGATAACGACATACAAGATACTGCGGGGAATAGACAAGGTGGACAGAGATAGGATGTTCCAGAGAGGGGACACAGGAACAAGGGGTCACAACTGGAAGCTGAAGACTCAGACGAGTCACAGGGACGTTAGGAAGTATTTCTTCAGTCATAATAAACCCCTGGCTGCCTTCAAGAGAGAGCTGGACATATACCTAAAGTCAGTGCCGGATCAGCCGGGCTGTGGCTCGTACGTCGGACTGCGTGCGGCCAGCAGTAACAGCCTAGTTGATCAGGCCCTGATCCATCGGGAGGCCTGGTCGTGGACCGGGCCGCGGGGGCGTTGATCCCCGGAATAACCTCCAGGTATAGAGTCGTCAGGAAGTGGAATAGCCTAGCAAGTGAAGTAGTGGAGGCAGGAACCATACATAGTTTTAAGAAGAGGTATGATAAAGCTCAGGAAGCAGAGAGAGAGAGGACCTAGTAGCAATCAGTGAAGAGGCGGGGCCAGGAGCTGAGTCTCGACCCCTGCAACCACAATTAGGTGAGTACACACACACACACACACACATGTTAAAGGAAGAAACTCGACTTACATTCCTTCACCAGGGATTTATTCTGCCCGAGGTTAATGTGGCGAGAAAAATTTATTTTAAGGAATAAACTGAAGCTTTCGTGAAACTCACTCACTCACTCTCTCTCTCTCTCTCTCTCTCTCTCTCTCTCTCTCTCTCTCTCTCTCTCTCTCTCTCTCTCTCTCTCTCTCTCTTCTCTCTCTCTCTCTTCTCTCTCTCTCTCTCTCTCTCTCTCTCTCACTCTCTCTCTCTCTTTCACAGGGCAAGCTTTTAAGAAGATTGTGTTTTGATCCAGGGAAGTGGAGCTACAAGTTGATAATAATAATGTACGACCAAGGTAGAGGAACTGTGACTTTCCCAGTACTGGTAGGTCAGGACGGTCGTACTGAGAAGCACAGTTCTGGGGCTAGGAGCCCAAGACGTCTGCTGTGCGTTTCATCTCACCCAGGAGGGCTGCTGTGGTCCCCATCTCACCCAGGAGGGCTGCTGTGGTCCCCATCTCACCCAGGAGGTCTGCCGTGGTCCCCATCTCACCCAGGAGGGCTGCTGTGGTCTCCATCTCACCCAGGAGGGCTGCTGTGGTCTCCATCTCACCCAGGAGGTCTGCTGTGGTCCCCATCTCACCCAGGAGGTCTGCTGTGGTCCCCATCTCACCCAGGAGGACTGCTGTGGTCCCCATCTCACCCAGGAGGTCTGCTGTGGTCCCCATCTCACCCAGGAGGGCTGCTGTGGTCCCCATCTCACCCAGGAGGGGTGCTGTGGTCCCCATCTCACCCAGGAGGGCTGCTGTGGTCTCCATCTCACCCAGGAGGGCTGCTGTGGTCTCCATCTCACCCAGGAGGGCTGCTGTGGTCTCCATCTCACCCAGGATGGCTATTGTGGTCCCCATCTCACCCTGGAGGTCTGCTGTGTTCTCCGTCTCACCCAGGAGCTGGGAATCAAGTGCAAATTCCCTGCTATGGCCTGAGAATTCTGCTGCAGAAAGTTGTATGCGAGGTGAACAATAACACTGGTAATGTATGCTGGGGTGTTAGTGAGTGAGGGAGGTCTTAAGAGTGTTGGTGGGGTGTGAGTTCTTTTATGGAGCAGTGCTCCATGAAAGAACTCACACACACGCGCACGCACACACACACACACACACACACACACACACACACACACACACACACACACACACACACACACACACACACACACACACACACATACACACACACACACACAGCGAAAGCCAAATCTGACCCGAAACTGTTATACAGCCACATCAGGAGGAAAACAACAGTCAAGGACCAGGTAATCAGACTAAGGAAGGAAGGAGGAGAGACAGCAAGAAATGACCGTGAAGTATGTGAGGAACTCAACAAGAGATTCAAAGAAGTGTTCACAGAGGAGACAGAAGGGGCTCCAGAAAGACGGAGAGGTGGGGTACACCACCAAGTGCTGGACACAGTGCACACAACCGAGGAAGAAGTGAAGAGGCTTCTGAGTGAACTAGATACCTCAAAGGCAATGGGGCCGGATAACATCTCTCCATGAGAGATGTTATCCGGATAACATCTCTCTTCAGAGAGGGAGCAGAGGCGCTATATGTACCCCTAACAACAATATTCAATACATCTATCGAAACAGGGAGATTGCCTGAGGCATGGAAGACAGCAAATGTAGTCCCAATCTTTAAAAAAGGAGACAGACATGAAGCACTAAACTACAGACCAGTGTCAGACATGTATAGTATGCAAAGTCATGGAGAAGATTATCAGGAGAAGTGGTGGAACACCTAGAAAGGAATGATCTCATCAACAGCAGCCAACATGGTTTCAGGGATGGGAAATCCTGTGTCACAAACCTACTGGAGTTCTATGACATGGTGACAGCAGTAAGACAAGAGAGAGAGGGGTGGGTGGATTGCATTTTCTTCGACTGCAAGAAGGCGTTTGACAGTTCCACACAAGAGATTGGTGCAAAAACTGGAGGACCAAGCAGGGATAACAGGGAAGGCACTACAATGGATCAGGGAATACTTGTCAGGAAGACAGCAGCGAGTCATGGTACGTGGCGAGGTGTCAGAGTGGGCGCCTGTGACCAGCGGGGTCCCACAGGGGTAAGTCCTAGGACCAGTGCTGTTTCTGGTATTTGTGAACGACATGACGGAAGGAATAGACTCCGAAGTGTCCCTGTTTGCAGATGACGTGAAGTTGATGAAAAGAATTCATTCGATCGAAGACCAGGCAGAACTACAAAGGGATCTGGACAGGCTGCAGACCTGGTCCAGCAATTGGCTCCTGGAGTTCAACCCCACCAAGTGCAAAGTCATGATTTGGGAAGGGCAAAGAAGACCGCAGACGGAGTACAGTCTAGGGGATCAGAGACTACAAACCTCACTCAAGGAAAAAGATCTTGGGGTGAGTATAACACCAGGCACATCTCCTGAAGCGCACATTAACCAAATAACTGCTGCAGCATATGGGCGCCTAGCAAACCTCAGAACAGCATTCCGACATCTTAATAAGGAATCGTTCAGGACCCTGTACACCGTGTACGTTAGGCCCATATTGGAGTATGCGGCACCAGTTTGGAACCCACACCTAGCCAAGCATGTAAAGAAACTAGAGAAAGTGCAAAGGTTTGCAACAAGACTAGTCCCAGAGCTAAGGAGTATGTCCTACGAGGAGAGGTTAAGGGAAATCGACCTGACGACACTGAAGGACAGGAGAGATAGGGGAGACATGATAACGACATACAAAATACTGAGAGGAATTGACAAGGTGGACAAAAACAGGATGCTCCAGAGATTGGACGCAGCAACAAGGGGACACGGAAGTTGAAGACACAGATGAATCAAAGGGATGTTAGGAAGTATTTCTTCAGCCACAGAGTAGTCAGGAAGTGGAATAGTTTGGGAAGCGATGTAGTGGAGGCAGGATCCATACATAGCTTTAAGCAGAGGTATGATAAAGTTCATGGTTCAGGGAGAGTGACCTAATAGCGACCAGTGAAGAGGCGGGGCCAGAAGCTAGGATTTGACCCCTGCAACCTCAACTAGGTGAGTACACACACACACACACACACACACACACACACACACACACACACCTAGAGTATTGCAGGTAAGCACTTCCTTCAACTGAACCATTTTAATCATCTCTTACCTTGAATACAACGTACAGAATACACTGCCTGACGTGCCTCGACGCACCGTCAGGACTACCTTCACTCTTTCCCCACACCCAACCCAATAGTAGCACGTGTCTCAACCCCTGGAAGCACACCTAGGTGGACACACATGGGCAAGCAAACGAGTGTGAGGAACCTGAGGCGATCACGACTGGTGAAGGTTGTGGCCTTACTGTCACTGATTACCTCAGACTGACGTGGAGGGCAGGGAGGGAGGGACGTGGAGGGCAGGGAGGGAGGGACGTGGAGGGCAGGGAGAGAGGGACGTGGAGGGCAGGAAGGGAGGTAGAGACATGGAGTACAGGGAGGGAAAGACGTGGAGGGCAGCCAGAGGAAGACGTGGAGGGCAGGCAGTCTAAAGCAGGCATGACAGTCTGACTGATCAAGGAGGTGCAGTCAAGAAAGTAAAAGCATGACGGTAGAGCTCCTCATAACAGCAGGTTAAGTAAAAGACTGGAGTATGCACCACACCCTTGGTCCTCCTACCACCATCCTCTCTTACACAAAAGCTTCTCCTGGTCACACCACACAACGGTCACGCCCAGGCGCTAAAACCGCAGGGGTTATACATCACCTGGGAAATGAAGTAGAGTGGGGAAAGAAATCAGATTTGATCCGAGAAAGGGGGAGGACAACTCTGATTCCGTGGATCAAAGGCCTTCACCGGAATCGAGACACCATAATCAACACACCAGTATAACTGATATACCTTGGACCAGTTCCCAGAGTTTCCCTTCTACTCCCGGAGCCCGGCCGTGGGCCAGGCTCGTCTGGGACCGGCCTGGTCAACCAGGCTGTCGGTGCCGCTGGATCAACACAACACTCGTGAAGGGATTTTTCATATTTTTCTTAAGCTCTTCAGAGAGGACTGGCCGCCACAGTGTTGGTGCAGGTGAACACTAGTTACAGTGTTGGTGCAGGTGAACACTAGTTACAGTGTTGGTGCAGGTGAACACTAGTTACAGTGTTGGTGCAGGTGTACACTAGTTACAGTGTTGGTGCAGGTGTACACTAGTTAGTGTTGGTGCAGGTGTACACTAGTTACAGTGTTGGTGCAGGTGAACACTAGTTACAGTGTTGGTGCAGGTGTACACTAGTTACAGTGTTGGTGCAGGTGAACACTGGTTACAGTGTTGGTGCAGGTGTACACTAGTTACAGTGTTGGTGCAGGTGAACACTAGTTACAGTGTTGGTGCAGGTGTACACTAGTTACAGTGTTGGTGCAGGTGTACACTAGTTAGTGTTGGTGCAGGTGTACACTAGTTACAGTGTTGGTGCAGGTGAACACTAGTTACAGTGTTGGTGCAGGTGTACACTAGTTACAGTGTTGGTGCAGGTGTACACTAGTTACAGTGTTGGTGCAGGTGAACACTAGTTACAGTGTTGGTGCAGGTGAACACTAGTTACAGTGTTGGTGCAGGTGTACACTAGTTACAGTGTTGGTGCAGGTGAACACTAGTTACAGTGTTGGTGCAGGTGAACACTAGTTACAGTGTTGGTGCAGGTGAACACTAGTTACAGTGTTGGTGCAGGTGAACACTAGTTACAGTGTTGGTGCAGGTGAACACTAGTTACAGTGTTGGTGCAGGTGAACACTAGTTACAGTGTTGGTGCAGGTGTACACTAGTTACAGTGTTGGTGCAGGTGAACATTAGTTACAGTGTTGGTGCAGGTGTACACTAGTTACGGTGTTGGTGCAGGTGAACACTAGTTACAGTGTTGGTGCAGGTGAACACTAGTTACAGTGTTGGTGCAGGTGAACACTAGTTACAGTGTTGGTGCAGGTGTACACTAGTTACAGTGTTGGTGCAGGTGAACATTAGTTACAGTGTTGGTGCAGGTGTACACTAGTTACAGTGTTGGTGCAGGTGAACACTAGTTACAGTGTTGGTGCAGGTGAACACTAGTTACAGTGTTGGTGCAGGTGTACACTAGTTACAGTGTTGGTGCAGGTGAACACTAGTTACAGTGTTGGTGCAGGTGAACACTAGTTACAGTGTTGGTGCAGGTGAACACTAGTTACAGTGTTGGTGCGGTGAACACTAGTTACAGTGTTGGTGCAGGTGTACACTAGTTACAGTGTTGGTGCAGGTGTACACTAGTTACAGTGTTGGTGCAGGTGAACACTAGTTACAGTGTTGGTGCAGGTGAACACTAGCTACAGTGTTGGTGCAGGTGTACACTAGTTACAGTGTTGGTGCAGGTGAACACTAGTTACAGTGTTGGTGCAGGTGAACACTAGTTACAGTGTTGGTGCAGGTGAACATTAGTTACAGTGTTGGTGCAGGTGAACACTAGTTACAGTGTTGGTGCAGGTGAACACTAGTTGCAGTGTTGGTGCAGGTGAACACTAGTTAGTGTTGGTGCAGGTGAACACTAGTTAGTGTTGGTGCAGGTGTACACTAGTTACAGTGTTGGTGCAGGTGTACACTAGTTACAGTGTTGGTGCAGATGTACACTAGTTACAGTGTTGGTGCAGGTGAACACTAGTTACAGTGTTGGTGCAGGTGTACACTAGTTACAGTGTTGGTGCAGGTGAACACTAGTTACAGTGTTGGTGCAGGTGAACACTAGTTAGTGTTGGTGCAGGTGTACACTAGTTACAGTGTTGGTGCAGGTGAACACTAGTTACAGTGTTGGTGCAGGTGAACACTAGTTACAGTGTTGGTGCAGGTGAACACTATTTACAGTGTTGGTGCAGGTGAACACTAGTTACAGTGTTGGTGCAGGTGTACACTAGTTAGTGTTGGTGCAGGTGTACACTAGTTACAGTGTTGGCGCAGGTGAACACTAGTTACAGTGTTGGTGCAGGTGAACACTAGTTACAGTGTTGGTGCAGGTGTACACTAGTTACAGTGTTGGTGCAGGTGAACACTAGTTACAGTGTTGGTGCAGGTGAACACTAGTTACAGTGTTGGTGCAGATGAACACTATTTACAGTGTTGGTGCAGGTGAACACTAGTTACAGTGTTGGTGCAGGTGTACACTAGTTAGTGTTGGTGCAGATGTACAATAGTTACAGTGTTGGTGCAGGTGAACACTAGTTACAGTGTTGGTGCAGGTGAACACTAGTTACAGTGTTGGTGCAGGTGAACACTAGTTACAGTGTTGGTGCAGGTGAACACTAGTTACAGTGTTGGTGCAGGTGAACACTAGTTACAGTGTTGGTGCAGGTGAACACTAGTTACAGTGTTGGTGCAGGTGAACACTAGTTACAGTGTTGGTGCAGGTGAACACTGGTTACAGTGTTGGTGCGGTGAACACTAGTTACAGTGTTGGTGCAGGTGTACACTAGTTACAGTGTTGGTGCAGGTGTACACTAGTTACAGTGTTGGTGCAGGTGAACACTAGTTACAGTGTTGGTGCAGGTGAACACTAGTTACAGTGTTGGTGCAGGTGAACACTAGTTACAGTGTTGGTGCAGGTGAACACTAGTTACAGTGTTGGTGCAGGTGAACACTAGTTACAGTGTTGGTGCATGTGTACACTAGTTACAGTGTTAGTGCAGGTGAACACTAGTTACAGTGTTGGTGCAGGTGAACACTGGTTACAGTGTTGGTGCAGGTGAACACTAGTTACAGTGTTGGTGCAGGTGAACACTAGTTACACAGAGCCTGGGAAAACCTGAACACACAAGCATACAAAGTCTGCATTAAATATGTACCTCTGAAGTAGCCTAGAAGATCACGTGTAGAGAGAGAGAGGGTTGAAGAATGTACAGAATAATTAATAAAAGGGTTACTGAAGTGCTTGATAATGTCACAACGAAGGAAGGATAATGTTAGCCAAGAGACTTCAACAAAAACTTTAGCCCGTATTACTAGACACAAGAAGCTCAGAGGGAACGAAAACTGATCCAGGATATTGCAAGAAACACCAGATATTTATGTACCTGCAAGTTGCAAGCTAGGAACTACCTCAACATAATAATGGTGCACAATACCGACAGGTTGATAGACACAAGTGCATCAGTTAGGTATATATATTCTGAAACGTTTCGCCTATACAATAGGCTTCTTCAGTCTAGTACAGAGGAGGCAGCAGACTTAGTTTTGATGTGGTCAGTCCCTCAGCCTCAAGAAGTGTTCTGTTCCATAGTCTGGAACAAAGTGTGAAGCAACAGTGTGGAGGTTTATATACTGTCAAAGGTGAGGCGACCCTGAAAAAGATGAGGGTCATGTACTGACGAAATTATGAAATGAACGAAATTATAAGAGGCCAATACTAGTCAGTGTTCATCCACCCACTGAATATAACACATTTTTTGTTTACATTTCATCTGAAGACGTCGTAGAATTTGAAAAAGAAATTGAAAACGTGACTGCTCACTCAGCACCTGGACCAGAGTTATGGAGTGAAAGATCGTACGTTGGTTTGCTTGTGGGCAGCAGTAACAGCCTGGTTGATTAGGCTCTGATCCACCACGAGGCCTGATCGAGGTTAGGGCCACGGGGGCGTTGACCCCCGGAACACCCTCCAGGTATTGACCAGTTAAGAACAGAATCAGCCAGGCTGTGATGGGTAAGTGGGACAAGGGGCAGTAACAACCTGGCTGACCAGGCTAACACCAGTGATAATGATTGTTCCGTGTGTGTTATAACACTTGTGCTGACTACCACAACTACCACTACCACTACTACCACTCCCACTCCCACTCCCACCATTGCTTCCACAGTTACCACCACCAGTGTTGTCGTTCACTATATACTAGCAGTGTATCCCTTCGTTGTATGTACAGTGCAAGTGATGGTGGAAGCGACGATCCTCTCAGCGCACTTCACTTAGCCAAGTATGTTGTTGGTTAAGTGGTGTTAAGTGTGGATGGGAGAGAGAGAGAGAGGGGTCATCAGGAGTAGCACTTTCTGCAGTCTTCCCACATTCCTGCTCAAGTGCGTTTAGCTACTCATCTATAAAAATGGGCATTATACCAAGGTTACATACCACTAATGAGCAGGGGAAGGGCGAGACGTGTCTTGTTAAGGTCACCCCTTGCTGTGAGGTCTGCTGGTGTTAGGGTCACCCCTTGCTGTGAGGTCTGCTGGTGTTAGGGTCACCCTTGCTGGAGGTCTGCTGGTGTTAGGGTCACCCTTGGCTGTGAGAGTGCTGGTGTATAGGGTCACCCCTTGCTGGAGTTACTTGGTGTTAGGGTTCACCCTTGCTGTGAGGTCTGCTGGTGTTAGGGTCACTCCTTGCTGTGAGGTCTGCTGGTGTTAGGGTCACCCCTTGCTGTGAGGCCTGCTGGTGTTAGGGTCACCCCTTGCTGTAAGGCCTGCTGGTGTTAGGGTCACCCCTTGCTGTGAGGTCTGCTGGTGTTAGGGTCACCCCTTGCTGTGAGGTCTGCTGGTGTTAGGGTCACCCCTTGCTGTGAGGTCTGCTGGTGTTAGGGTCACCCCTTGCTGTGAGGTCTGCTGGTGTTAGGGTCACCCTTGCTGTGAGGTCTGCTGGTGTTAGGGTCACCCCTTACTGTGAGGTCTGCTGGTGTTAGGGTCACCCCTTGCTGTGAGGTCTGCTGGTGTTAGGGTCACCCCTTGCTGTGAGGTCTGCTGATGTTAGGGGTCATCCCTTGCTGTGAGGTCTGCTGGTGTTAAGGTCACCTCTTGCTGTGAGGTCTGCTGGTGTTAGGGTCACCCCTTGCTGTGAGGTCTGCTGATGTTAGGGGTCATCCCTTGCTGTGAGGTCTGCTGGTGTTAAGGTCACCTCTTGCTGTGTGAGGTCCTGCTGGTGTGTTAGGGTCACCCCTTGCTGTGAGGTCTGCTGGTGTTAGGGTCACCCCTTGCTGTGAGGTCTGCTGGTGTTAGAGTCACCCCTTGCTGTGAGGTCTGCTGGTGTTAATCACCCCTTGCTGTGAGGTCTGCTGGTGTTAGGGTCATCCCTTGCTGTGAGGTCTGCTGGTGTTAGGGTCACCCCTTGCTGTGAGGTCTGCTGGTAGGGTTATCCCTTGCTCTGAGGTCTGCTGGTGTTAGGGTCACCCCTTGCTGTGAGGTCTGCTGGTGTTAGGGTCACCCCTTGCTGTGAGGTCTGCTGGTGTTAGGGTCACCCCTTGCTGTGAGGTCTGCTGGTGTTAGGGTCACCCCTTGCTGTGATGTCTGCTGGTGTTAGGGTCACCCCTTGCTGTGAGGCCTGCTGGCGTTAGGGTCACCCCTTGCTGTGAGGTCTGCTGGTGTTAGGGTCACCCCTTGCTGTGAGGTCTGCTGGTGTTAGGGTCACCCCTTACTGTGAGGTCTTCTGGTGTTAGGGTCACCCCTTGCTGTGAAGTCTGCTGGTGTTAGGGTCACCCCTTGCTGTGAGGTCTGCTGGTGTTAGGGTCACCCCTTGCTGTGAGGTCTGCTGGAGTTAGGATCACCCCCTTGCTGTGAGGTCTGCTGGTGTTAGGGTCACCCCTTGCTGTGAGGTCTGCTGGTGTTAGGGTTATCCCTTGCTGTGAGGTCTGCTGGTGTTAGGGTCACCCCTTGCTGTGAGGTCTGCTGGTGTTAGGGTCACCCTTTATTGTGAGGTCTGCTGGTGTTAGGGTCACCCCTTGCTGTGAGGTCTGCTGGTGTTAGGGTCACCCCTTGCTGTGAGGTCTGCTGGTGTTTGGGCCACCCCCTTGCTGTGCGGTGTGCTGGTGTTAGGGTCATCCCTTGCTGTGAGGTCTGCTGGTGTTAGGGTCACCCCTTGCTGTGAGGTCTGCTGGTGTTAAGGTCACCTCTTGCTGTGAGGTCTGCTGGTGTTAGGGTTACCCCTTGCTGTGAGGTCTGCTGGTGTTAGGGTCACCCCTTGCTGTGAGGTCTGCTGGTGTTAGGGTCACCCTTTGCTGTGAGGTCTTCTGGTGTTAAGGTCATCTCTTGCTGTGAGGTCTGCTGGTGTTAGGGTCACCCCTTGCTGTGAGGTCTGCTGGTGTTAGGGTCACCCCTTGCTGTGAGGTCTGCTGGTGTTAAGGTCACCTCTTGCTGTGAGGTCTGCTGGTGTTAGGGTCACCCCTTGCTGTGAGGTCTGCTGGTATTAGGGGTCACCCTTTGCTGTGAGGTCTGCTGATGTTAGGGTCACCCCTTGCTGTGAGGTCTGCTGGTGTTAGGGTCACCCCTTGCTGTGAGGTCTGCTGGTGTTAGGGTCACCCCTTACTGTGAGGTCTGCTGGTGTTAGGGTCACCCCTTACTGTGAGGTCTGCTGGTGTTAGGGTCACCTCTTGCTGTGAGGTCTGCTGGTGTTAGGGTCACCCCTTGCTGTGTAGTCTGCTGGTGTTAGGGTCACCCCTTACTGTGTGGTCTGCTGGTGTTAGGGTCACCCCTTGCTGTGAGGTCTGCCTGGTTGACGACTCGGAGAGAAGGGACGAGCACTAGTGTGTGCTGACTGGTCGATCAAGTTTAAAGCCTATCTACCCCATGAGGGTCATCCAGACTGCATGTCACCTGTTCTCCACCACTCAAGGATAGTTTCAACCCTAATACACTGATAAAAGTTAACTCTCAGGGAATCAAAAGAGAAGCACTCGAAGCGTGGTTCTTGTGTGGTTACAGTGTTGTGCATGCCAAAGGCCAGGGCTTCGGCGTGCCGAATAGGTGGTGACCAGGGTGGTGGTGACCAAGGTGGTGGTGACCAGGGTGGTGGTGACCAAGGTGGTGGTGACAAGGTGGTGTTGACCAAGGTGGTGGTGACCAGGGGTGGTGGTGACCAAGGTGGTGGTGACCAGGGTGGTGGTGACCAAGTGGTGGTGACCAGGGTGGTGGTGACCAAGGTGGTGGTGACCAGGGTGGTGGTGACCAAGGTGGTGGTGACCAGGGTGGTGGTGACCAAGGTGGTGGTGACCAGGGTGGTGGTGACCAAGGTGGTGGTGACCAGGGTGGTGGTGACCAAGTGGTGGTGACCAGGGTGGTGGTGACCAAGGTGGTGGTGACCAGGGTGGTGGTGACCAAGGTGGTGGTGACCAGGGTGGTGGTGACCAAGGTGGTGGTGACCAGGGTGGTGGTGACCAAGTGGTGGTGACCAGGGTGGTGGTGACCAAGGTGGTGGTGACCAGGGTGGTGGTGACCAAGGTGGTGGTGACCAGGGTGGTGGTGACCAAGGTGGTGGTGACCAGGGTGGTGGTGACCAAGGTGGTGGTGACCAGGGTGGTGGTGACCAAGTGGTGGTGACCAGGGTGGTGGTGACCAAGGTGGTGGTGACCAGGGTGGTGGTGGCCAAGGTGGTGGTGACCAGGGTGGTGGTGACCAAGGGTAGGTGGTGACCAAGGTGGTGGTGACCAGGGTGGTGGTGACCAAGGTGGTGGTGACCAGGGTGGTGGTGACCAAGTGGTGGTGACCAGGGTGGTGGTGACCAATGGTCGGTGGGTGACCAGGTGGTGGTGGGTGGTGGGCCAAGGTGGTGGTGACCAGGGTGGTGGTGACCAAGGTGGTGGTGACCAGGGTGGTGGTGACCAAGGTGGTGGTGACCAGGGTGGTGGTGACCAGGGTGGTGGTGACCAAGGTGGTGGTGACCAGGGTGGTGGTGACCAGGGTGGTGGTGACCAGGGTGGTGGTGACCAAGGTGGTGGTGACCAGGGTGGTGGTGACCAAGGTGGTGGTGACCAAGGTGGTAGTGACCAGAGTGGTGGTGATCAAGGTGGTGGTGACCAAGGTGGTAGTGACCAGAGTGGTGGTGACCAAGGTGGTGATGACCAAGGTGGTAGTGACCAGAGTGTTGGTGATCAAGGTGGTGACCAGGGTGGTGGTAACCAGAGTGGTGGTGATCAAGGTGGTAGTGACCAAAGCGGTGGCGATCAAGGTGGTGGTGACCAAGGTGGTAGTGACCAGAGTGGTGATGACCAAGGTGGTGGTGACCAAGGTGGTGGTGACCAGGGTGGTGGTGACCAAGGTGGTGGTGACCAAGGTGGTAGTGACCAGAGTGGTGGTGATCAAGGTGGTGATGACCAAGGTGGTAGTGACCAGAGTGGTGGTGACCAAGGTGGTGATGACCAAGGTGGTAGTGACCAGAGTGGTGGTGATCAAGGTGGTAGTGACCAAAGCGGTGGCGATCAAGGTGGTGGTGACCAAGGTGGTAGTGACCAGAGTGGTGATGACCAAGGTGGTGGTGACCAAGGTGGTGGTGACTAGGGTGGTGGTGACCAAGGTGGTGGTGACCAAGGTGGTAGTGACCAGAGTGGTGGTGATCAAGGTGGTGGTGACCAAGGTGGTAGTGACCAGAGTGGTGGTGATCAAGGTGGTGGTGACCAAGGTGGTAGTGACCAGAGTGGTGGTGACCAAGGTGGTGATGACCAAGGTGGTAGTGACCAGAGTGGTGGTGATCAAGGTGGTGGTGACCAAGGTGGTAGTGACCAGAGTGTTGGTGACCAAGGTGGTAGTGACCAGAGTGGTGGTGACCAAGGTGGTGGTGACCAGGGTGGTGGTGACCAAGGTGGTGGTGACCAAGGTGGTAGTGACCAGAGTGGTGGTGACCAAGGTGGTGGTGACCAGGGTGGTGGTGACCAGAGTGGTGGTGACCAAGGTGGTGGTGACCAGGGTGGTGACCAGGGTGGTGACCAGGGTGGTGACCAGGGTGGTGACCAGGGTGGTTGCAGGGATCGAGTCACAGCTCCTGACTCGTGTGTGTCTCACATGTTCTCTTTCACTGAGAGGTGCGCGTGCGCGGGTTTACAAGGCTGTGATGGCTGGCACAGTGTTGGCTGAACAATACACTAACCTTGATGGATATCCACATCTCTCTTTCACTCTCGCAGCCTCGCCCCCCATCCCCCCAGTTTCCCTCACATCCTTCTTAAACGTATGTTGGGAAGTATTTTTTCAGCCTTGATGTGATGTGTAAGTAGGTACTGGCAGAACTGAATGGTTGTGGTTTGTCGCTACCAGGGGTGAGACTTGAAGCCTGTCTGTCAGACAGTGTAGGTCACAGGAGACATGGTGAGTCTTGAAGCCTGTGTGTCAGACAGTGTAGGTCACAGCAGACTTGGTGAGACTTGAAGCCTGTCTGTCATACAGTGTAGGTCACAGCAGACATGGTGAGACTTGAAGCCTGTCTGTCAGACAGTGTAGGTCACAGCAGACATGGTGAGACTTGAAGCCTGTCTGTCAGACAGTGCAGGTCACAGCAGACATGGTGAGACTTGAAGCCTGTCTGTCAGACAGTGTAGGTCACAGCAGACATGGTGAGACTTGAAGCCTGTCTGTCAGACAGTGTAGGTCACAGCAGACATGGTGAAGCTTGTCTGTCAAACAGTGTAGGTCACAGCAGACATGGTGAGTCTTGAAGCCTGTCTGTCAGACAGTGTAGGTCACAGCAGACATGGTGAGACTTGAAGCTTGTCTGTCAGACAGTGCAGGTCACAGCAGACATGGTGAGACTTGAAGCCTGTCTGTCAGACAGTGTAGGTCACAGCAGACATGGTGAGACTTGAAGCCTGTCTGTCAGACAGTGTAGGTCACAGCAGACATGGTGAATCTTGAAGCCTGTCTGTCAGACAGTGTAGGTCACAGCAGACATGGTGAGACTTGAAGCTTGTCTGTCAGACAGTGCAGGTCACAGCAGACATGGTGAGACTTGAAGCCTGTCTGTCAGACAGTGTAGGTCACAGCAGACATGGTGAGACTTGAAGCCTGTCTGTCAGACAGTGTAGGTCACAGCAGACATGGTGAATCTTGAAGCCTGTCTGTCAGACAGTGTAGGTCACAGCAGACATGGTGAGTCTTGAAGCCTGTCTGTCAGACAGTGTAGGTCACCACAGACATGGTGAGTCTTGAAGCTTGTCTGTCAGACATTGTAGGTCACAGCAGACATGGTGAGTCTTGAAGCTTGTCTGTCAGACAGTGTATGTCACAGCAGACATGATGAGTCTTGAAGCCTGTCTATCAGACAGTGTAGGTCACAGCAGACATGGTGAATCTTGAAGCCTGTCTGTCAGACAGTGTAGGTCACAGCAGACATGGTGAGTCTTGAAGCCTGTCTATCAGACAGTGTAGGTCACAGCAGACATGGTGAGTCTTGAAGCCTGTCTATCAGACAGTGTAGGTCACAACAGACATGGTGAATCTTGAAGCCTGTCTATCAGACAGTGTAGGTCACAGCAGACATGGTGAATCTTGAAGCCTGTCTATCAGACAGTGTAAGTCACAGCAGACATGGTGAATCTTGAAGCCTGTCTATCAGACAGTGTAGGTCACAACAGACATGGTGAATCTTGAAGCCTGTCTATCAGACAGTGCAGGTCACAGCAGACATCGTGAATCTTGAAGCCTGTCTATCAGACAGTGTAAGTCACAGCAGACATGGTGAATCTTGAAGCCTGTCTATCAGACAGTGTAAGTCACAGCAGACATGGTTAGTCTTGAAGCCTGTCTATCAGACAGTGTAAGTCACAGCAGACATGGTGAATCTTGAAGCCTGTCTATCAGACAGTGTAAGTCACAGCAGATATGGTGAATCTTGAAGCCTGTCTATCAGACAGTGTAAGTCACAGCAGACATGGTGAGTCTTGAAGTCTGTCTGTCAGACAGTGTAGGTCACCACAGACATGGTGAGTCTTGAAGCTTGTCTGTCAGACATTGTAGGTCACAGCAGACATGGTGAGTCTTGAAGCTTGTCTGTCAGACAGTGTATGTCACAGCAGACATGATGAGTCTTGAAGCCTGTCTATCAGACAGTGTAGGTCACAGCAGACATGGTGAATCTTGAAGCCTGTCTGTCAGACAGTGTAGGTCACAGCAGACATGGTGAGTCTTGAAGCCTGTCTATCAGACAGTGTAGGTCACAGCAGACATGGTGAGTCTTGAAGCCTGTCTATCAGACAGTGTAGGTCACAACAGACATGGTGAATCTTGAAGCCTGTCTATCAGACAGTGTAGGTCACAGCAGACATGGTGAATCTTGAAGCCTGTCTATCAGACAGTGTAAGTCACAGCAGACATGGTGAATCTTGAAGCCTGTCTATCAGACAGTGTAGGTCACAACAGACATGGTGAATCTTGAAGCCTGTCTATCAGACAGTGCAGGTCACAGCAGACATCGTGAATCTTGAAGCCTGTCTATCAGACAGTGTAAGTCACAGCAGACATGGTGAATCTTGAAGCCTGTCTATCCGACAGTGTAAGTCACAGCAGACATGGTTAGTCTTGAAGCCTGTCTATCAGACAGTGTAAGTCACAGCAGACATGGTGAATCTTGAAGCCTGTCTATCAGACAGTGTAAGTCACAGCAGATATGGTGAATCTTGAAGCCTGTCTATCAGACAGTGTAAGTCACAGCAGACATGGTGAGTCTTGAAGTCTGTCTATCAGACAGTGTAAGTCACAGCAGACATGGTGAATCTTGAAGCCTGTCTCAGACAGTGTATGTCACAGCAGACATGGTGAATCTTGAAGCCTGTTTATCAGACAGTGTAGGTCACAGCAGACATGGTGAATCTTGAAGGCTGTCTATCAGACAGTGTATGTCACAGCAGACATGGTGAATCTTGAAGCCTGTCTATCAGACAGTGTAAGTCACAGCAGACATGGTGAATCTTGAAGCCTGTCTATCAGACAGTGTAAGTCACAGCAGACATGGTGAGTCTTGAAGCCTGTCTATCAGACAGTGTAAGTCACAGCAGACATGGTGAATCTTGAAGCCTGTCTATCAGACAGTGTAAGTCACAGCAGACATGGTGAATCTTGAAGCCTGTCTATCAGACAGTGTAAGTCACAGCAGACATGGTGAATCTTGAAGCCTGTCTATCAGACAGTGTAAGTCACAGCAGACATGGTGAATCTTGAAGCCTGTCTATCAGACAGTGTAAGTCACAGCAGAAATGGTGAATCTTGAAGCCTCGCTCGTGCAGTCAATATCTCAGCTAATATTAGCCGGAAAACAGAGAAACGACCATTGAATTTTTGCTGGCAGGTACCTAGTGCTTCACCTAGTGACTTGTGACATAGGTGACGGAAGTGACCTCTGGGAACATTATAATGTGTTGTTTGTGAAGGAAGTTCTTGTTTGACAGTGTAGTCATTAGTGTGTGTGACAGTGGTCCAGCTGGACCCTGGGCTGGGAGAGACAGTGGTCCAGCTGGACCCTGGGCTGGGAGAGACAGTGGTCCAGCTGGACCCTGGGCTGGGAGAGACAGTGGTCCAGCTGGACCCTGGGCTGGGAGAGACAGTGGTCCAGCTGGACCCTGGGCTGGGAGAGACAGTGGTCCAGCTGGACCCTGGGCTGGGAGAGACAGTGGTCCAGCTGGACCCTGGGCTGGGAGAGACAGTGGTCCAGCTGGACCCTGGGCTGGGAGAGACAGTGGTCCAGCTGGACCCTGGGCTGGGAGAGACAGTGGTCCAGCTGGACCCTGGGCTGGGAGAGACAGTGGTCCAGCTGGACCCTGGGCTGGGAGAGACAGTGGTCCAGCTGGACCCTGATGTGTGTACGTATTACCAGAGCAAAAAAAAATGATTGACATTGCTCGCTTTCATTCTCCTTCCATTGTCTCTGCCAGGAAGGTCACACGTTTACAAGGGGAAAACACATGTTTACTGGGAGGAAACACGTTTACAAGGGGAAAACACATGTTTACGATTGGAAACCACGTGTATACAATTGGGAAACATGTTTGCAAGAAAGAAAAACTAATGCCTAGAAAAACACATGCCTAGAAAGGGTTAAAAATTAAAAAAAAAAAACATGCTTATGAGGGGAAACAATGTTTACAAGGGGAAAGACATATGTTTACAAGGGAAAGACACATGTTTACAAGGGAAAGACACTTGTTTACAAGGGAAAGACACATGTTTACAAGGGAAAGACACATGTTTACAAGGAAAAAAATACTCGTTTACGAAAGAAAAACATATGCTTAAAAGGGAAAACACATGTTTACAAGGGGAAGCAAGGGCAAAACACGTGTTTATAAGTGAAAACGCATGTTTACGATGGAAAAATATAGTGGGAGGCGGTTTTTAACGGTGGATAACTCTGAATGTGAACCCCACAGATTTCAGTTTGCTTATGTTCTGGACTTGCTGTTTCAAAAGTGTACACTTATGCAGAAATAACTGAGATTTCTTGGAAAAAAGATAGATGGAAATTGGCATTTGTTTAGGCTTGATACAGGAAAGCAGTGTTCTTGGGGATGTGGGGGAGCTCGAAATCAGACGGTTGACTAGCAGAATGAGCAGGGTAAGACTAAAGTCTTGTAAAGAATGAATTGGAAAGACACGTGATCAAACGCTAGGACTTATTTATTAGAAAACGTTTCGGTCCTGGAACCTTGATCATTTCTAACATACAAAGGTTTAAAAGACAGTATATATACGGGGAGAGTGAGGTGTGAGTAATGCATGGTGACGTGAAGAATGACATATTGGGATGAGGACAGGTAGACAATGGGTCATGTGACTCCTGTCACATGTGTTTGTGAGGTGGTGTTTGTAGAGACAGAGCACCCTAGCTCTCATCCTTCCCTGGCCAGCCACAAAATGCCACCTGACCTCCGAGCGAGTGATGAGGGATGAAAGGCTGCACCTCACAGTATGCTTGTCAAAAGTTAAACCCCACGTATGTTTATGTAGAAAGTGAGGTAGCGAAAATACCTTCCTGTTGCGTCATTACAAAAATGGTAAATAATAAAAAATATATAGGGTATTGCAGTAGAGAGAGCCTAGTTATTATCTAAGCAGTCAGACAGTGGCAGTAGACTGACAACGACAAAAAATATTGTACAAGTGTATACTGCAATCTTAAACATGTAAGTAATTATGTCCAGCAGTGTCTGTCTGACAAAGACCCATTGTGATTATAACCTTGTTTCTTGCACCACCGCTGACACATGATGAACTGTAAGTGCACAGTAGACTAACTCCTCGCAG
>NC_069433.1:6630663-6655663 GCF_026875155.1 Cherax quadricarinatus | reverse complement strand
AAGGGGGAGGGAGAGAGAGAAGGGGGGAAAGGAGAGAGTGAAAAGGGGGAGGGAGAGTGAAAGGGGAGGGAGAGAAAGAGAAGGGGGGAGGGAGAGAGAGAAAGGGGGGAGGGAGAAAAGTGAAGGGGGAGGGAGAGAGAGAAGGGGGGAGGGGAGAGAGAGAAGGGGGGAGGGAGAAAAGAAGGGGGGGGGAGAGAGAGAAGGGGGAGGGAGAGAGAGAGAGGGGGAGGGAGAGAGAGAAGGGGGGAGGAGAGATGAAGGGGGGGGGGAGAGAGTGAAGGGGGGAGGGAGAAGAGAGAAGGGGGGGGGGAGAGAGAGAAGGGGGGAGGGGGGAGAGTGAAGGGGGGGAGGGAGAGAGTGAAGGGGGGGGGAGGAGAGAGAAGGGGGGAGGGGAGAGAGTGAAGGGGGGAGGGAGAGGGGTGAAGGGGGAGGGAGAGAGAGAAGGGGGGAGGGGAGAGAGAGAGAAGGGGGGAGGGGAGAGAGAGAAGGGGGAGGGAGAGAGAGAAGGGGGGGGGAGAGAGTGGAAGGGGGGGGGGGGAGAGAGTGAAGGGGGGAGGGAGAGAGAGAAGGGGGGAGGGAGACAGTGAAGGAGGGAGGGAGAGAGTTCAGCATAATGATGTCAACGAGATAACGTCAGTTGATCAAATGAAAATGCTGGCCCACAGATGGCTCCAACTTCATCCTGTTCCCTACTTGTATGTCTCATAAAATAAAATGCTTTCAAATGAGCTGATGTAGGTAACAGCTCTTAGCTTGTCAATAAAGTTAGGAAACCTTAACCCGTAAATTGCTTGTCAATAAAGCTAGGGGATCCTTAACCTTGTCAAACCATGTGTAAAAAAAAAAAAAAAAAAAAAAAAAAAAGGGGAGGGAGAGAGGGAAGGGGGGAGGGAGGAGAGAAGGGGGGGGGGAGAGAGAGAAGGGGGAGGGAGGGAGAGAAAGGGGGGGGAGAGAGTGAAGGGGGGGGGGAGAGAGTGAAGGGGGGAGGGGAGACAGAAGGGGGGAGGGAGAGAGTGAAGGGGGAGGGAGTGAAGGGGGGAGGGAGAGAGTGAAGGGGGGGGGGGAGAGGAGGGAAAGGGGGGAGGGGGAGGAGGGGAAGGGGGGGGAGAGGAGTGAGGGGGGGGGGAGAGAGTGAAGGGGGAGGGGAAAGGGAAGGGGGGAGGGGAGAGAGGAGAAGGGGGGGGGAGAGAGTGAAGGGGGGAGGGAGAGTGGAAGGGGGAGGGAGAGAGTGAAGGGGGGGGGAGAGAGTGGAGGGGGGGGGAGGGGAGAGAGGGGGGAGGGAGGAGTGGGGGGAGGGGGGAGGGAGAGAGAGAAGGGGGGGGGGGAGGTGAAGGGGGGAGGGAGAGAGTGAAGGGGGGAGGGAGAGAGTGAAGGGGGGGGGGAGGGGAGAGTGAAGGGGGGGGAGAGAGTGAAGGGTGGGGGGGAGGAGTGAAGGGGGGAGGGGAGGAGAGGGGGGAGGGTGGAGAAGGGGGGAGGGGAGAGAGAGAAAGGGGGGGGGAGAGAGTGAAGGGGGGAGGGAGAGAGAGAAGGGGGGAGGGAGGAGAGAAGGGGAGGGGAAGGGGAGGGGGAGAGTAGAGAAGGGGGAGGGAGAGATGAAGGGGGAGGGAGAGAGAGAAGGGGGGGGAGGTGAAGGGGGAGGGGAGAGAGAAGGGGGAGGGAGAGAGAGAGGGGGGAGGGAGAGAGTGAAGGGGGAGGGAGAGTGAAGGGGGAGGGAGAGAGTGAAGGGGGAGGGGAGAGAGGAAGGGGGGGGAGGAGTGAAGGGGGAGGGGAGTGAAGGGGGAGGGAGAGAGTGAAGGGGGAGGGAGGAGTGAAGGGGGGAGGAGAGGAAGGGGGAGGGAGAGAGTGAATGGGGGGAGGGAGAGAGTGAAGGGGGGAGGGAGAGAGGAAGGGGGAGGGAGAGGGGTGAAGGGGGGAGGGAGAGAGTGAAGGGGGAGGGAGAGAGAGAAGGGGGAGGGAGGGGGAGTGAAGGGGGAGGGAGAGAGTGGGGGGGGAGGGAGAGAGTGAAGGGGGGGGTGGAGGGAGAGAGTGAAGGGGGAGGGAGAGAGTGAAGGGGGGAGGAGAGAGGTGAAGGGGGAGGGAGAGGAGAGAAGGGGGGAGGGAGGGAGAGGTGAAGGGGGAGGGAGAGAGTGAGGAGGGGGAGGGGAGAGAGTGAAGGGGGGAGGAGAGAGTGAAGGGGGGAGGGAGAGAGTGAAGGGGGGAGGGAGAGAGTGAAGGGGAGGGAGGAGAGAGAAGGGGGGAGGGAGAGAGTGAAGGGGGGGGGAGAGGGAGGGAGGGGAGGGAGAGGTGAAGGAGGGAGGGAGAGAGAGAAGGGGGGAGGGAGAGAGGGGTTTTAGTCTTAAATTGGGAAAAATGAAGTTTGATTGGTTCCTGTGGTGGAAAAGGATGAGAAGAATAGAAGAAGAGGACGAGGGAGAAGGTTGGAGGGTAGAGGAAGACGAGGGAGAAGGTTGGAGGGTTAGAGGAGACGAGGGAGAAGGTTGGAGGGTAGAGGAGACGAGGGGAGAAGGTTGGAGGGTAGAGAAGACGAGGGAGAAGTGTTGGAGGGTAGAGGAGACGAGGGAGAAGGTTGGAGGGTAGAGGACGAGGGAGAAGGGTTGGAGGGTAGAGGAGACGAGGGAGAAGGGTGAAGGGTAGAGGAGACGAGGGAGAAGGTTGGAGGGTAGAGGAGACGAGGGAGAAGGTTGGAGGGTAGAGGAGACGAGGGAGAAGGTTGGAGGGTAGAGGAGACGAGGGAGAAGGTTGGAGGGTAGATGGAGACGAGGGAAAAGGTTGGAGGGTAGAGGAGACGAGGGAAAAGGTTGGAGGGTAGAGGAGACGAGGGAGAAGGGTGGAAGGTAGAGGAGACGAGGGAGAAGGTTGGAGGGTAGAGGAGACGAGGGAAAAGGTTGGAGGGTTAGAGGAGACGAGGGAGAAGGTTGGAGGGTAGAGGAGACGAGGGAGAAGTTTGGAGGGTAGAGGAAGCGAGGGAGAAGGGTGGAAGGTAGAGGAGACGAGGGAGAAGGTTGGAGGGTAGAGGAGACGAGGGAGAAGGTTGGAGGGTAGAGGAGACGAGGGAGAAGGTTGGAAGGTAGAGGAGACGAGGGAGAAGGTTGGAGGGTAGAGGAGACGAGGGAGAAGGTTGGGAGGGTAGAGGAGACGAGGGAAAAGGTTGGAGGGTAGAGGAGACGAGGGAGAAGGTTGGAGGGTAGAGGAGACGAGGGAGAAGGTTGGAGGGTAAGAGGAGACGAGGGAGAAGGTTGGAGGGTAGAGGAGACGAGGGAGAAGGTTGGAGGGTAGAGGAGACGAGGGAAAAGGTTGGAGGGTAGAGGAGACGAGGGAGAAGGTTGGAGGGTAGAGGAGATGAGGGAGAAGGTTGGAGGGTAGAGGAGATGAGGGAGAAGGTTGGAGGGTACCTGGAGTTTACCTGGAGAGAGTTCCGGGGGCCAACGCCCCCGCGGCCCGGTCTGTGACCAGACCTCCTTAGGTCAGTGTCCCAGGATGCGACTCACACCAGTCGACTAACACCCAGGTACCCATTTTACTGATGGGGAACATAGACAACAGGTTGAAAGAAACACGTCCAATGTTTCTACTCTGGCTGGGAATCGAACCCAGGCCCTCGCCGTGTGAAGCGAGAGCGTTAACCACCAGGCCACCAGACGAGGGAGACGAGGGAGAAGATTGGAGGGTAGAGGAGACGAGGGAGAAGGTTGGAGGGTAGAGGAGACGAGGGAGAAGGTTGGAGGGTAGAGGAGACGAGGGAGAAGGTTGGAAGGTAGAGGAGACGAGGGAGAAGGTTGGAGGGTAGAGGAGACGAGGGAGAAGGGTAGAGGAGACGAGGGAGAAGGTTGGAGGGTAGAGGAGACGAGGGTGGAGGGTAGAGGAGACGAGGGAGAAGGGTGGAGGGTAGAGGAGACAAGGGAGAAGGTTGGAGGGTAGAGGAGACGAGGGAGAAGGGTGGAAGGTAGAGGAGAGGAGGCAAGAGAGTGGAAGGCAGAGAGGAATAATGTACCAGGGAAGCTGAGAGAGACAAGAATAACCTAGGCAACTCAAATATTAAGATGATAAACATAACATAAGAATTTAGGAACACTGCAGAAGGCCTACTGGCCCAAACTAGGCAAGTTTTTCTCAAACCTAAACCGCTAAGAAAAATATTTGCTCCTGGAGTGAGAGATATGGATTTGTACACTACCATAACAATACTGGAATGAGAGATACAGATGTTACAAAAAACGCGATTCTAAAAAGCTTAGAGATCTCCAGTGAATACTAGAAAGGACTGCCCTTCTAGCATCCAGCCTGTTACTGGGTTTTCGTAACAGTTAGTCAGTATCCTTGTCCAATTATCCATTAGAATTCAATAAGAATTAATAGTGCTTCAGATTACAACTGGTAGGTTACTAACTAGAGAAATTAAAATTTAATAAATTTATTAAGTTGTCTAGGCGTATATCAAATTAAATTAAATCAGTATCAACAAAATAAGAATAATCACTTCTCTCGTGTACAGTATTATTGTGCTGAAAGCACATATCTCATATTTATGTCTTCAGTACCGTCTGGTACATTAACATTTAATAATACAATATACAAATAAGTTTGTGTGTATGTGTGTAAGTGCTCTAAGTAGTTCGCTGTGTCTCACGACTCGACTAGACTTAAACAAGTAACTGACAAAGTCCTCAAATAAACTAACTTCTTGACCAACTGGCAATCAGAACAGTCTGCTTGAACAATAAAAAGAATGCTAAGCCCAATAGCAATATAACAAGCAACTGTGACACAATCAGGATCAAGGAGATAATATAACGATACTAAGTAGGGACCATAGCAGATCCTCCACAAAAGTCACAAAACTCCCATAATACTGAATCTAAGTTCAGCATAAGAAAATCCCCGACTGTGACAGTACACAGATACCAGTACAAGTTAGGTCAGAAGCTACAGCTCAGGACCTGAGTTGCTCAGAGTGTCTTTGCGACACACAACCTCAGTACAACGTCGAAAATCACTAAGTCTATACAGTGTTCTGTGAACAGAGTCTCCAGAACCAACAAGAAAGCTACAGAGATGATCTTCCAACAAGGGCCAATAAGGAAGAGTTAGGCACTTGTCAGGAATACGTCCAACCACCAAGAGAGTCTAGACCAGACTGAATACTTTAGGAGAGGTGAGAACACCCCCCCCCTCTATCAAGTGATAGCTCCGTGGACAGTTGTTGCTCAGCAGCAGAGAAGCCGGCAGAGTAACGAGCCACAAGCAGTAATTACAGTAGTTAGACAATCAAGACTTGAACTATGAGCATATAATATGTTACATCCTAACAAAAGTAACTAAGTCAAATAATAATATAAAGCCATATATTTACGATTTAGCTATTATCGCAAATATAAGCAATATAAAATTATATGAAAAGGTAATATACATTATATACATATACATAATATAAATCATATACATTGTAACCCATTCAAGGGTTGCAACACCCCCCCCAACACGACAAGCGGTCGCACTAGGAGTTGTGTTAATGTCTTTCACATTATTACTGATTACTCATGTCACTTTAATACAATCTAATATAAAAATCTAGAGTCACTCTTGTGCCAAGCACTTCTATAATTTCACAGTGTCTATGTCGCTATAAGTTATGCCCCTGGTACTAAGGCAGTACACAGTATCGTATCTCTGCATACTCGTGGTTATGTACATCAGTGTAGAGACAGGATAGCGTAGACAAGCATGACACGTTGAGGCTCGACCATAGTAGTGGATATGAACAATAGTCTTGTGCTATAGACAGGAGATGGCATTCCACTCTTTAAGTAGTGGTTGTGGAATGCTATGCAGTATGGACATCTGAGTATGAAACAGCTTAAGGCATGTAATGAGGGGGGGGTCTGTGGCAGGACAGTGTTCTGCCACGCAGTAACATCGCCCACATAACACTACCCACTCAACACTCAGCTTCTGTCTCCAACTGTTTCCTCACACACATCACTACTGTGAATATATAAATATAATAATTAGACATGAGTATATATAATTAACATGGGCTGGAGAGATTACGTTACTTTACTGAATTTGACATAGCAAGTAACAAAAGGTATTTGGGCATAAAATTACATTAATTTAATGTAACTGATAATTATTAAGGACGTGACAGAGCATCAGCAATTACATTGCAATGACCACTTATGTGTTTTATATTAATAGAATAAGGGTGGATTCTGAGGGCCCACCTCATGATCCTAGCATTCTTACTCTTCATAGTATTTATATAAGTGAGTGGATTGTGGTCTGAAAAAACGTTAATTTTAAATGGGGAAGTGCCCAAATACACGTCAAAATGTTCCAAGGACACCACAAGAGCTGGAGCCTCTTTCTCAATAGTGGCATAATTTTTCTGGTGTCGTTTAAGCTTAGATGAATAGTAACATATAGGATGGAGAATGTCAGTGGATGTTAACTGTTGGAGCAGCACAGCGCCCACTGCATAACCACTCGCATCTATATGTAAAAAGAAGGGAAGATTGAAATTAGGACTCTTCAACACAGGAGCAGAGGAAAGCAAGCGCTTCAACTTTTTGAACGAGTCTGAACAATCTCTAGTCCAGATGAACTGAACTTTGCTACTAGTAAGCTCAGTAAGAGGAGCTGCAATCTGAGAAAAGTTTGGACAGAACCTGCGATAATATCCTGCCATACCCAGGAATCTCTGTACTCCCTTCCTATCCTGTGGCACTGGAAATTCAGAAATTGCACGAACCTTAGCCTCAGTAGGAGCTACCTCACCTTGGCTGATACAAAAGCCTAGATAGGTAATCTTGGCTTGACCAAAACTACATTTAGCTAAGTTAACAGTGAAGTTGTAGTGCGCCAGTCTCTCAAACAATGCTCTGAGACGCGTCAAGTGCTGTTCCCACTCATTACTGTACACCACTAAGTCGTCAAGGTAGGCTTCTACTCCCTCTAAGTTGTGGGTCAACTCGTTCATTATACGTTGGAATGAAGAAGCCGCGTTACATAGGCCTAAGGGGGTGACGAGGTAGTTAAACAATCCATCTTGAACAGTAAAAGCAGATATTTCTTGAGCACGTTCAATAAGCGGGACTTGATAATAGCCTCGTAAGAGATCTAAACGGCTGACAAACTGGGCTCCTGACACACGGTCAATAAGGTCGTCAATGCGAGGTAGAGGATAACCATCAGGCAAGGTGACAGAGTTCACTTTCCTGTAATCAGTGCACATCCTGAAACTACGGTCAGGTTTAGGCACTAAAATACATGGAGATGCCCATGGACTTTTACTGCGCTCAATAAGTCCATGAGATAACAGAAAATCAACCTCTTCTCTCAATGCTTTATGCTTCGTTGGACTCATTCTATATGGTGATTGCTTAATGGGTGATGCTCCCTGTACATCAACGTCATGTACACCCAGAGTACAACGTTAAGGAACATCACTGAACAATTCAGGGAAATGCAAAATCATGTTTTTTAATACCACCAGCTTTATCAATCCCAAGGTTACTAAGAAAATCGTCTAGTGATTGTAGAGTCACTGAATTTTCAAAACGCACTTCTATACCTCTAGAGATGTCAGGTAGACTAACGTTTTCTTCCTCTGTCCTAGGAAGAATAGATGTAGTAGGTAGAGGACTAGCGTAGTATGTCTTAAGCTGGTTAACATGGTACACATGATTAGATTTCTTTTTCTCAGGCGTAAGTACCAAATAATTTACGTCACTAAGCCTTTTCACTACTTCCAGGGGACCATCATACCTGGTTTGTAGAGCATGACCTGGTACTAATTTCCGAGCCATCACCTTATCTCCTGCTTTAAAAGAGCGAGAGACAGCACGCTTGTCATAATGTTGCTTCATTCTAGCTTGGGCTGAAACTAGGTTTTTCGAAGCTAGCTCTCTAGCGGCTGTCAAATGTTGCTGCATTAATGAAGACAAAGTACTCAATGATGGATTTGATTTTCCTGTCCACACGTTTTTTAACACTGCGAGAGGACCAGGCGCTTGGTGTCCAAATATTAATTCAAATGGACTAATCCCGAGACTTTCTTGCTCACTTTCTCTTATAGCGAACAGAAGAAAAGGTATACCCTCATCCCAGTCTCTAGAAAAATGTTCACAATAAGCTCTCATCATGGACTTCAATGTCTGATGAAATCTCTCGAGAGCACCTTGTGACTGTGGATGATAACTGGTTGAAAGTACAGACTTTATTCCTAGGTGGGATAATGCTTCTCGAAAGATCTTAGAAGTGAAATTAGATCCCTGATCTGATTGTATCTCTCGTGACAATCCAACCTGGGAGAAAAATTTCATCAGTGCTCTCACAATAGCACGAGCATTAATTTTTCTCATAGGAATAGCTTCGGGATAGCGTGTTGCAGCGTCCATAATAGTAAATAAGTATTGGTTCCCTAGTTTAGTTCTAGGCAAAGGACCAACACAATCAATAATAAAACGTGAGAATGGTTCACCATCCACGGTGATAGGAATGAGAGGTGCAGGTGGAGGTGTGTGTGCTGGCTTGCCTGTCACTTGACACACGTGGCAACGTCGCACATGATCAGCTACTGTTTCCTTCATCTTTGGCCAAGTAAAATGTTTTGCCAGTTTACCGAGTGTCTTCTTGACACCCAAATGTCCTCCAATGGGACTATTGTGAGCAAAATCAATGGCTTGTTCATGAAATGTAACAGGTAACACTACGAGATGCTTGACTGTGGTGGAAACACTATCAGCTGACAACTTACATGTATTTTTCTCCATCAGTACACCGTTACTATAATAGTAACAATTATCGAGTTCCTTTGCTTCACTCTCAGTAACTGCTATATCTCTGTCTTTCCAGTGACTGATCAACAAACTGATCCTTGATTAAATCATCATGAGTTAGAAATTTAACGTCAATTGTGTCCTGACTAGGTTGATGACAGGGGGGAGTTGGTGTTAATGATCCTGGGCGCAGAGCATCACTAAACAACTTATTCAAGCCCAAATCATTGTCATCCACTAACTCAACAGGAGACAAGGATGGTTGTTGTATCTTTGACATAGCTCTAGTAATTGCGCTGAGAGGAAATAAAATAGGCTTCTCTCTACAAGCTTCAATGAAATAATTATCATCAGTGTTATTATCAATCACAAGTGGTTCCTTACATATACCAGCATGAAGGATATCGTTCCCTATCAACAAGTCCACTGACCTGATGGGAAATACACCACTGGATATACCCACTGAAATATAACCAGTATAATAGCTTGTTTCAATGTAAACTTTGTGCAGAGGTACTTTTATAACAGCCCCACCATAGGCTTCTAACAATACATCTATCTTGCAATAGGTATCATCAGTTATGGGCAGTACATCTTCTCTTAATAACGTGAGATAACTGCCAGTGTCTCTGAAAGTAATTATCTCAGATGTGATTCGTCAAATCCTACTTTACTTCTCGAAAAGTAAGGACTCATCCCTGAACGAATCTTTTCGTCAGATACACTTTCTGACGCTAGTCACCTGTTCTGAGTAATATTATCTAAAACAGTAGGATCAGAGGTATTACTAGGATTTTGGTGCCTTTGTTGCTTGGAAGAGGATACGACTTGTGTGGGGTTGCCAGCTGCACGACTGCTTCTCGTATCTCTTTCTAACTTATAGCAATACTCTCTAGCATGTCCTTTTCTTCTTCTCGATATCAGATTTCTGTCTAGCCACAGAGACAGATTCAGGATTGTGAGTTTTCCTGGTAAAGGTACGAGAAGTTACAGTAGCAGGTACATCAGGCCGGCAATGAGCAGCTGATTTAGGTTGCCAACTTCTAGGACAATTTTTAGTTACCTTGTTTCTTTGTGTTTTAGTACGCACAAGTTTGTGAGAAATCTCGTAATTGTCTGCTAATGCTGCAGTTTCCAGAATATCCGAGGTAGTATGATCGATCAGATATTCTTGTATATCAGCAGACATACAGTTGTTAAACTCTTTGTGTAGTAACAACTGAACAAGGTTGTCCTAGTTGTTGCACTTGGCAGACCTACACCATCTCTCAAATGCAACTTTTTTCTCACGAGCAAACTCTACACAAGTTTGATCTTGCCGTCGTTGTAACATACGAAATGCACGTTGATAACTTACAGGCAACAAGTTATATGTCTAGAATAGTTTGCTTGACAGCATCATAACTAATGTACTTGGCAAATGGTAAAGCAGCAGTACAAGTTTGAGCTCTTCCTGTCGAAGCTGTGTGCAACAAGGTAGCCCAGTGCTTACGTGGCCAGTTCATAGCACGTGCCTGGTTCTCAGACACATCAAAATAGGTGTCTAAGTCACTCTCCAAAAAGTTAGGAACCATTGAGGCAGCTTTCTGCACATTAAATGTGTCCTGTGATCTATCAGTCTGTTGTCTTCCAAGACGAATATTTTCTCTCTGGAAATCTACTTCGTTCTATTTCCTCTGTGCCTCTATTTGTACAGTCTGCAACATAATGAGGCGTTCAAACCTCTCAAACTGTTCCTGAGAGATAGGACCAGTAGGTAACGGAGGAGTAAGGAATCTAACGAATGAGTCTGGACGGTCCTTAGGTCGGGCACCTTGTCCAGGCGTCTCTAGAGAGTCTAGATCTGGTCTAGGATAAGTAGATACAGGTGTAGTATACACAGTACTAGTATGAGGCTGAGTCATACTACCAGTTAGGAGGGAAGGCGTGAGCGAGAACTGAGCTACACTAGGCTCAGACAGTAGGCTCACTTCTGCCTTAGTTGCTCTTTCTTCTACGTCATCAAATAGAGTTATACTTCCTAATTGTGACATTAGGCTTTCTGAATCTGAATCATAATCAGACATCTCTGTATGAGCAGGAAACAATATATCTTTAATTAACGCTCTGACAGTTTCTACGGTGTAATTCCTGTTATACGTCACACCGAGATATTTGGCTACTTGCCAACACGTCTGAAGTTTTAATGTACTTAACTCAGAAAAGTCAGAGTATCAATTAACTGTTTCACTTTGGCATACATCACGAAAATAAGTACACTACGAGAGAGGGATTATGGGAAACTATAATCTTATTTGCTACCAGCAAATATCAACCTGCTACTAGCAGATAACCTACTACCGGCAAATATCAACCTGCTACTAGCAGATATCAACCTACTACCAGCAAATATCAACCTTCTACCATCAGATATCAACCTGCTACCAGCAGATATCAACCTGCTACCAGCATGTATCAACCTGCTACCAGCAAATATCAACCTTCTACCATCAGATATCAACCTGCTACCAGCAAATATCAACCTTCTACCATCAGATATCAACCTGCTACCAGCAAATATCAACCTTCTACCACCAGATATCAACCTGCTACCAGCAGATATCAATCTGCTGCCATCAGATATCAACCTGCTACCAGCAGATATCAACCTGCTACCAGCAGATATCAACCTGCTGCCCAGTTAGGGTACAAAAATCCCGAAAATTAGTCACGGGTACTTGGTGGTACCTCGGTACACAGTAGTACCTCTTGAGGTGAGTGAGTGAGAGTGTTAAGGGTAGTGTAGGTGGGCGTAGGCTGTGTAGGTCATTCACCTCTCCCTGTAGGCAACATTCCCTGCAGGCAGCACTCCCTGCAGGCAGCACTTCCTGCAGGCAGCACTTTCTGCAGGCAGCACTCTGCAGGTAACACCCTGCAGACAGTACCCCCTGCAGGCAGCATTCCCTGCAGGCAGCACTCTGCAAACAATACTTGCTGCAGGTAACACTCCCTGCAGGCAGCACTCCCTACAGGCAGCACTCCCTGCAGGTAACACTCCCTGCAGGCAGCACTCCCTGCAGGCAGCACTCCCCACAGGCAACACTCCCTGCAGGCAGCACTCCCTGCAGGCAGCACTCCCTGCAGGCAGCACTCCCCGCACGCAACACTCCCTGCAGGCAACACTCCCTGCAGGCAGCACTCCCTGCAGGTAACACTCCCTGCAGGCAACACTCCCTGCAGGCAGCACTCCCTACAGGCAACACTCCCTGCAGGCAGCACTTCCTACAGGCAGCACTTCCTACAGGCAGCACTCCCTGCAGGCAGCACTCCCTGCAGGCAGCACTCCCTGCAGGCAACACTCCCTGCAGGCAGCACTAACCGCAGGCAACACTTCCTGCAGGCAGCACTCCCTGCAGGCAGCACTCCCCGCAGGCAACACTCCCTGCAGGAAGCACTCCCTGCAGGCAACACTCCCTGCAGGTAACACTCCATGCAGGCAACACTCCCTGCAGGCAGCACTCCCCGCAGGCAACACTTCCTGCTGGCAGCACTCCCTGCAGGCAGCACTCCCTGCAGGTAACACTCCCTGCAGGCAACACTCCCTGCAGGCAGCACTCTGCAGGCAGCACTCCCCGCAGGCAACACTCCCCGCAGGCAACACTCCCTGCAGGCAACACTCCCTGCAGGCAGCACTCCCTGCAGGCAACACTCCCTGCAGGCAACACTCCCTACAGGCACCACTCCCTGCAGGTAACACTTCCTGCAGGCAACATTCCCTGCAGGCAGCACTCCCTGCAGGCAACACTCCCTGCAGGCAACACTCCCTGCAGGCAACACTCCCTACAGGCAACACTCCCTACAGGCAACACTCCCTGCAGGCAGCACTCCCTGCAGGCAGCACTCCCTGCAGGCAGCACTCCCTGCAGGCAACACTCCCTGCAGGCAGCACTCTCTGCAGGCAGCACTCCCTGCAGGCAGCACTCCCTGCAGGCAACACTCCCTGCAGGCAGCACTCTCTGCAGGCAGCACTCCCTGCAGGCAGCACTCCCTGCAGGCAACACTCCCTGCAGGCAACACTCCCTGCAGGCAACACTCCCTGCAGGCAGCACTCCCTGCAGGCAGCACTCCCTGCAGGCAACACTCCCTGCAGGCAACACTCCCTGCAGGCAACACTCCCTGCAGGCAGCACTCTCTGCAGGCAACACTCCCTGCAGGCAGCACTACCTGCAGGCAACACTCCCTGCAGGCAGCACTCTCTGCAGGCAATGATAAAAGCTTTGTGGTGGTCCTGTCCAAATTCCGCTTCACAGTAATTCCTGGAATATCATTAGAGGCAGCTGACGGAATTTTTTCTTCATCTTTGTGACACTTTCAGAGATTACCAACTTGTGTTGGAGGGCTGGAATTAATGTTGGAGGGACTGGAATTATCGCCTTGGATGGCTGGAATTATTAGTTTAGGGCTGGAGTTATTGTGTTGGAGGGCTGGAATTATTGTTAAAGTGCTGGAATTGTTGTGTTGTGGACTGGAATTGTTGTTGGAGAGGCTGGAATTATTGTTGAAGGGCTGGAATTATTGTTGGAGGGCCGGAGTTATTGTTGGAGGGGTGGAATTATTGTTGGATGGCTGGAGTTATTGTTGGAGGGCTGGAATTATTGTTGGAGGGCCGGAGTTATTGTTGGAGGGCTGGAATTATTGTTGGAGGGCCGGAGTTATTGTTGGAGGGCTGGAATTATTGTTGGAGGGCCGGAGTTATTGTTGGAGGGCTGGATTTTTTTTGTTTGTTCATTTTGTCTCCACCAGAAAAACAATACCACTTTCAGTAACAATAACAATAACTGTGACAATATTCTCAATAACGACATACCACCACCATCTCTATCACCACCACCACCATCACTATCACCACCACCACCACCATCTGTCACCACCATCACTATCACCACCACTACCATCACTATCACCACCACTACCATCACTATCACCACCACTACCATCGCTATCACCATCACTATCACCACCATTACCACCATCACTATCACCACCACTACCACCATCACTATCACCACCATTACCAACATCACTATCACCACCAACACCATCACTATCACCACCACTACCATCACTATCACCACCATTACCACCATCACTATCACCACCATTATCACTATCACCACCACTACCTACTTGGAGGGTGTTCTGGGGGTCGGCGCCCCCGCCGCCCTGTCCATGAGCAGGTAGACGTTGATAACTGATTGTTGAGGCGGTGATGACTGTTGCATCAAGGAAGAGAGTTGATATCAACAATGACATGTGATCTATTTGTGGTGACTTGGTCTTTCCTCATGGTGGTAGTGTCTTCATGGTGTTGTCTTCATGGTGGTAGTGTCTTCATGGTGGTAGTGTCTTCATGGTGGTAGTGTCTTCATGGTGTTGTCTTCATGGTGGTAGTGTCTTCATGGTGGTAGTGTCTTCATGGTGGTAATGCCTTCATGGTGTTGTCTTCATGGTGGTAGTGTCTTCATGGTGTTGTCTTCATGGTGGTAGTGTCTTCATGGTGGTAGTGTCTTCATGGTGTCTTCATTGTGGTAGTTTCTTCATAATGTTATATTCATGGTGGTAGTGTCTTCATGGTGTCTTCATTGTGGTAGTTTCTTCATAATGTTATATTCATGGTGGTAGTGTCTTCATGGTGGCAGTGTCTTCATGGTGTTGTCTTCATGGTGGTAGTGTCTTCATGGTGGCAGTGTCTTCATGGTGTTGTCTTCATGGTGGTAGTGTCTTCATGGTGGTAGTGTCCTCATGATGTTATCTTCATGGTGGTAGTGTCTTCATGGTGTTGTCTTCATGGTGGTAGTGTCTTCATGGTGGTAGTGTCTTCATGGTGTTGTCTTCATGGTGGTAGTGTCTTCATGGTGTTGTCTTCATGGTGGTAGTGTCTTCATAATGTTATCTTCATGGTGGTAGTGTCTTCATAATGTATCTTCATGGTGGTAGTGTCTTCATGGTGTAGTGGTCTTCATGATGTTATCTTCATGGTGGTAGTGTCTTCATGGTGTTGTCTTCATGGTGGTAGTGTCTTCATGGTGTTGTCTTCATGGTGGTAGTGTCTTCATAATGTTATCTTCATGGTGGTAGTGTCTTCATAATGTTATCTTCATGGTGGTAGTGTCTTCATAATGTTATCTTCATGGTGGTAGTGTCTTCATAATGTTATCTTCATGGTGGTAGTGTCTTCATAATGTTATCTTCATGGTGGTAGTGTCTTCATAATGTTATCTTCATGGTGGTAGTGTCTTCATAATGTTATTCTTCATGGTGGTAGTGTCTTCAATGTTATCTTCATGGTGGTAGTGTCTTCATATTGTTATCTTCATGGTGGTAGTGTCTTCATGATGTTATCTTCATGGTGGTAGTGTCTTCATGGTGTTGTCTTCATGGTGGTAGTGTCCTCATGATGTTATCTTCATGGTGGTAGTGTCTTCATAATGTTATCTTCATGGTGGTAGTGTCTTCATGATGTTATCTTCATGGTGGTAGTGTCTTCATAATGTTATCTTCATGGTGGTAGTGTCTTCATGGTGGTAGTGTCTTCATAATGTTATCTTCATGGTGGTAGTGTCTTCATGGTGGTAGTGTCTTTATGATGTTATCTTCATGGTGGTAGTGTCCTTCATAATGTTATCTTCATGTGGTAGTGTCTTCATAATGTTATCTTCATGGTGTAGTGTCTTCATGGTAGTGTCTTCATAATGTTATCTTCATGGTGGTAGTGTCTTCCTGATGTTATCTTCATGGTGGTAGTGTCTTCATAATGTTATCTTCATGGTGGTAGTGTCTTCCTGATGTTATCTTCATGGTGGTAGTGTCTTCATAATGTTATCTTCATGTGGTAGTGTCTTCATGGGGGTAGTGTCTTCATAATGTTATCTTCATGTGGTAGTGTCTTCATGATGTTATCTCATGGTGGTAGTGTCTTCATAATGTTATCTTCATGGTGGTAGTGTCTCATGATGTTATCTTCATGGTGGTAGTGTCTTCATAATGTTATCTTCATGGTGGTAGTGTCTTCCTGATGTTATCTTCATGGTGGTAGTGTCTTCATGATTTATCTTCAGGTGTAGTGTCTTCATGGTGGTAGTGTCTTCATAATGTTATCTCATGGTGGTAGTGTCTTCATGTGGTAGTGTCTTCATAATGTTATCTTCATGGTGGTAGTGTCTTCATGGTGGTAGTGTCTTCATAATGTTATCTTCATGGTGGTAGTGTCTTCATGGTGGTAGTGTCTTCATGGTGGTAGTGTCTTCATAATGTTATCTTCATGGTGGTAGTGTCTTCATGGTGGTAGTGTCTTCATAATGTTATCTTCATGGTGGTAGTGTCTTTCATAATGTTATCTTCATGGTGGTAGTGTCTTCATAATGTTATCTTCATGGTGGTAGTGTCTTCATAATGTTATCTTCATGTGGTAGTGTCTTCATAATGTTATCTTCATGTGGTAGTGTCTTCATGGTGGTAGTGTTTCATAATGTTATCTTCATGGTGGTAGTGTCTTCATGGTGGTAGTGTCTTCATGGTGGTAGTGTCTTCATAATGTTATCTTCATGGTGGTAGTGTCTTCATAATGTTATCTTCATGGTGGTAGTGTCTTCATGGTGGTAGTGTCTTCATAATGTTATCTTCATGGTGGTAGTGTCTTCATAATGTTATCTTCATGGTGGTAGTGTCTTCATAATGTTATCTTCATGGTGGTAGTGTCTTCATAATGTTATCTTCATGGTGGTAGTGTCTTCATGGTGGTAGTGTCTTCATAATGTTATCTTCATGGTGGTAGTGTCTTCATGGTGTAGTGTCTTCATGTGGTAGTGTCTTCATGGTGGTAGTGTCTTCATAATGTTATCTTCATGGTGGAAGTGTCTTCATGGTGGTAGTGTCTTCATGGTGGTAGTGTCTTCATGGTGGTAGTGTCTTCATGGTGGTAGTGTCTTCATAATGTTATCTTCATGGTGGTAGTGTCTTCATAATGTTATCTTCATGTGATAGTGTCTTCATAATGTTATCTTCATGGTGGTAGTGTCTTCATAATGTTATCTTCATGGTGGTAGTGTCTTCATAATGTTATCTTCATGGTGGTAGTGTCTTCATAATGTTATCTTCATGGTGGTAGTGTCTTCATGGTGGTAGTGTCTTCATGGTGGTATTGTCTCATGGTGGTAGTGTCTTCATAATGTTATCTTCATGGGGTAGTGTCTTCATGGTGGTAGTGTCTTCATGTGGTAGTGTCTTCATAATGTTATCTTCATGTGGTAGTGTCTTCATGTGGTAGTGTCTTCATAATGTTATCTTCATGGTGGTAGTGTCTTCATGGTGGTAGTGTCTTCATGTGGTAGTGTCTTCATAATGTTATCTCATTGTGGTAGTGTCTTCATAATGTTATCTTCATGTGGTAGTGTCTTCATGGTGGTAGTGTCTTCATGGTGTAGTGTCTTCATGGTGGTAGTGTCTTCATGGTGGTAGTGTCTTCATAATGTTATCTTCATGGTGGTAGTGTCTTCATAATGTTATCTTCATGGTGGTAGTGTCTTCATGGTGGTAGATGTCTTCATAATGTTATCTTCATGGTGGTAGTGTCTTCATAATGTTATCTTCATGGTGGAGTGTCTTCATGGTGGTAGTGTCTCATAATGTATCTTCATGGTGGTAGTGTCTTCATGTGGTAGTGTCTTCATGGTGGTAGTGTCTTCATAATGTTATCTCATGGTGGTATGTCTTCATGGTGGTAGTGTTCATCATGGTGGTAGTGTCTTCATAATGTTATCTTCATGTGGTAGTGTCTTCATGGTGGTAGTGTCTTCATAAGTTTCTTCCTGGTGGTAGTGTCTTCATAATGTTATCCTTCATGGTGGTAGTGTCTTCATGTGGTAGTGTCTTCATAATGTTATCTTCATGGTGTAGTGTCTTCATGGTGTTAGTGTCTTCATGGTGGTAGTGTCTTCATGGTGGTAGTGTCTCATGTGTTAGTGTCTTCATGGTGGTAGTGTCTTCATGGTGGTAGTGTCTTCATGGTGTTAGTGTCTTCATGGTGTAGTGTCTCATGTGGTAGTGTCTTCATGGTGGTAGTGTCTTCATGGTGGTAGTGTCTTCATGGTGTTAGTGTCTTCATGGTGGTAGTGTCTTCATGGTGGTAGTGTCTTCATAATGTTATCTTCATGGTGGTAGTGTCTTCATGGTGTTAGTGTCTTCATGGTGGTAGTGGCTTCATAATGTTATCTTCATGGTGGTAGTGTCTTCATGGTGGTAGTGTCTTCATAATGTTATCTTCATGGTGGTAGTGTCTTCATAATATTATCTTCATGGTGGTAGTGTCTTCTTAATGTTGTCTTCATGGTGGTAGTGTCTTCATAATGTTATCTTCATGGTGGTAGTGTCTTCATAAGTTATCTTCATGGTGGTAGTTCTTCATAATGTTGTCTTCATGGTGGTAGTGTCTTCATAATGTTATCTTCATGGTGTTAGTGTCTTCATGGTGATAGTGTCTTCATAATGTTGTCTTCATGGTGGTAGTGTCTTCATAATGTTATCTTCATGGTGGTAGTGTCTTCATGGTGTTAGTGTCTTCATGGTGGTAGTGTCTTCATAATGTTATCTTCATGGTGGTAGTGTCTTCATAATGTATCTTCATGTGGTAGTGTCTTCATGGTGTTAGTGTCTTCATAATGTTATCTTCATGGTGGTAGTGTCTTCATAATGTTATCTTCATGGTGGTAGTGTCTTCATAATGTTATCTTCATGGTGGTAGTGTCTTCATGGTGGTAGTGTCTTCATAATATTATCTTCATGGTGGTAGTGTCTTCATGATGTTGTCTTCATGGTGGTAGTGTCTTCATGATGTTGTCTTCATGGTGGTAGTGTCTTCATAATGTTATCTTCATGGTGGTAGTGTCTTCATGATGTTATCTTCATGGTGTTAGTGTCTTCATGATGTTGTCTTCATGGTAGTGTCTCATGAGTTGTCTTCATGGTGGTAGTGTCTTCATAATGTTATCTTCCTGGTGGTAGTGTCTTCATAATGTTGTCTTCATGGTGGTAGTGTCCTTCATAATGTTATCTCATGGTGGTAGTGTCTTCATGGTGGTAGTGTCTTCATAATGTTATCTTCATGTGGTAGTGTCTTCATGGTGGTAGTGTCTTCATAAGTTATCTTCATGTGGTAGTGTCTTCATGGTGTATGCTTCATAATGTTATCTTCATGGTGGTAGTGTCTTCATGGTGGTAGTGTCTTCATAATGTTATCTTCATGGTGGTAGTGTCTTCATGGTGGTAGTGTCTTCATAATGTTATCTTCATGGTGGTAGTGTTCTCATGGTGGTAGTGTCTCATAATGTTATCTTCATGGTGGTAGTGTCTTCATGGTGGTAGTGTCTTCATAATGTTATCTTCATTGTGGTAGTGTCTTCATAATGTTATCTTCATGGTGGTAGTGTCTCATAATGTTATCTTCATGGTGGTAGTGTCTTCATAATGTTAACTTCATGGTGGTAGTGTCCTTCATAATGTTATCTTCATGGTGGTAGTGTCTTCATAATGTATCTTCATGGTGGTAGTGTCTTCATAATGTTATCTTCATGGTGGTAGTGTCTTCATAATGTTATCTTCATGGTGGTAGTGTCTTCATAATGTTATCTTCATGTGGTAGTGTCTTCATAATGTTATCTTCATGGTGGTAGTGTCTTCATAATGTTATCTTCATGGTGGTAGTGTCTTCATAATGTTTTCTTCATGGTGTAGTGTCTTCATGTGGTAGTGTCTTCATAATGTTATCTTCATGGTGGTATGTCTTCATGGTGGTAGTGTCTTCAAATGTTATCTTCATTGTGGTAGTGTCTTCATGTGGTAGTGTCTTCATAATGTTTTCTTCATGGTGGTAGTGTACTTCATGGTGGTAGTGTCTTCATAATTTATTTCATGGTGGTAGTGTCTTCATGGTGGTAGTGTCTTCATGGTGTAGTGTCTTCATGGTGGTAGTGGCTTCATGGTGGTAGTGTCTTCATGATGTTGTCTTCATGGTGGTAGTGTCTTCATGATGTTGTCTTCATGGTGGTAGTGTCTTCATGGTGGTAGTGGCTTCATGGTGGTAGTGTGTTCATGATGTTGTCTTCATGGTGTAGTGTTCTTCATAATGTTATCTTCATGTGGTAGTGTCTTCATGGTGGTAGTGTCTTCATAATGTTATCTTCATGTGGTAGTGTCTTCATGGTGGTATGTCTTCACAATGTTATCTTCATGGTGGTAGTGTCTTCATAATGTTATCTTCATGGTGGTAGTGTCTTCATGGTGGTAGTGTCTTCATAATGTTATCTTCATGGTGGTAGTGTCTTCATAATGTTATCTTCATGGTGGTAGTGTCTTCATGGTGGTAGTGTCTTCATGGTGGTAGTGTCTTCATAATGTTATCTTCATGGTGGTAGTGTCTTCATGGTGGTAGTGTCTTCATAATGTTATCTTCATGGTGGTATGTCTTCATAATGTTATCTTCATGGTGGTAGTGGCTTCATGGTGGTAGTTGTCTTCATGGTGGTATGTCTTCATGTGGTAGTGGCTTCATGTGTATGTCTTCATGATGTTGTCTTCATGGTAGTAGTGTCTTCATGATGTTTTCTTCATGTGGTAGTGTCTTCATGATGTTGTCTTCATGGTGGTAGTGTCTTCATGATGTGTCTTCATGGTAGTAGTGTCTTCATGATGTTGTCTTCATGGTGGTAGTGTCTTCATGATGTTGTCTTCATGGTAGTAGTGTCTTCATGATGTTGTCTTCATGGTGGTAGTGTCTTCATGATGTTGTCTTCATGGTAGTAGTGTCTTCATGATGTTGTCTTCATGGTGGTAGTGTCTTCATGATGTTATCTTCATGGTGGTAGTGTCTTCATGATGTTGTCTTCATGGTGGTAGTGTCTTCATGATGTTGTCTTCATGGTGGTAGTGTCTTCATGGTGGTAGTGGCTTCATGGTGGTAGTGTCTTCATGATGTTGTCTTCATGGTAGTAGTGTCTTCATGATGTTGTCTTCATGGTGGTAGTGTCTTCATAATGTTTTCTTCATGGTTTTAGTGTCTTCATGATGTTGTCTTCATGGTGGTAGTGTCTTCATGATGTTGTCTTCATGGTGGTAGTGTCTTCATGATGTTGTCTTCATGGTGGTAGTGTCTTCATGGTGGTAGTGGCTTCATGGTGGTAGTGTCTTCATGATGTTGTCTTCATGGTAGTAGTGTCTTCATGATGTTGTCTTCATGGTGGTAGTGTCTTCATGATGTTTTCTTCATGGTTTTAGTGTCTTAAATGATTATCTTCATGTGTAGTGTCTTCAATATGTTATCTTCATGGTGGTAGTGTCTTCCTGATGTTATCTTCATGGTGGTAGTGTCTTCATGATGTTATCTTCATGGTGGTAGTGTCTTCATGGTGGTAGTGTCTTCATAATGTTATCTTCATGGTGGTAGTGTCTTCATGGTGGTAGTGTCTTCATGGTGTAGTGTCTTCATAATGTTATCTTCATGGTGTTAGTGTCTCATGGTGGTAGTGTCTTCATAATGTCATCTTCATGGTGGTAGTGTCTTCAAAATGTTATCTTCAATGGTGGTAGTGTCTTCATAATGTTATCTTCATGGTGGTAGTGTCTTCATAATGTTATCTTCATGGTGTAGTGTCTTCATAATGTTATCTTCATGGTGGTAGTGTCTTCATGGTGGTAGTGTCCTTCATAAGTTTATCTTCATGGTGGTAGTGTCTTCATGGGGTAGTGTCTTCATGGTGGTAGTGTCTTCATAATGTTATCTTCATGGTGGTAGTGTCTTCATAATGTTATCTTCATGGTGGTAGTGTCTTCATAATGTTATCTCATGGTGGTAGTGTCTTCATAATGTTATCTTCATGGTGGTAGTGTCTTCATGGTGGTATGTCTTCATAATGTTATCTTCATGGTGGTAGTGTCTTCATGTGGTAGTGTCTTCATGGTGGTAGTGTCTTCATGGTGGTAGTGTCTTCATGGTGGTAGTGTCTCATAATGTTATTCATGGTGGTAGTGTCTTCATGGTGGTAGTGTCTTCATGGTGGTAGTGTCTTCATGGTGGTAGTGTCTTCATGGTGGTAGTGTCTTCATAATGTTATCTTCATGGTGGTAGTGTCTTCATAATGTTATCTTCATGGTGGTAGTGTCTTCATAATGTTATCTTCATGGTGGTAGTGTCTTCATAATGTTATCTTCATGGTGGTAGTGTCTTCATAATGTTATCTTCATGGTGGCAGTGTCTTCATAATGTTATCTTCATGTGTAGTGTCTTCATGGTGGTAGTGTCTTCATGGTGGTAGTGTCTTCATGGTGGTAGTGTCTTCATAATGTTATCTTCATGGTGGTAGTGTCTTCATGGTGGTAGTGTCTTCATAATGTTATCTTCATGGTGGTAGTGTCTTCATGGTGGTAGTGTCTTCATAATGTTATCTTCATGGTGGTAGTGTCTTCATGGTGGTAGTGTCTTCATGGTGGTAGTGTCTTCATAATGTTATCTTCATTGTGGTATGTCTTCATAATGTTATCTTCATGGTGGTGGTCTTCATGGTGGTAGTTCTTCATGGTGGTAGTGTCTTCATGGTGGTAGTGTCTTCATGGTGGTAGTGTCTTCATAATGTTATCTTCATGGTGGTAGTGTCTTCATAATGTTATCTTCATGGTGGTAGTGTCTTCATGGTGGTAGTGTCTTCATAATGTTATCTTCATGGTGGTAGTGCTTCATAATGTTATCTTCATGTGGTAGTGTCTTCATGGTGGTAGTGTCTTCATAATGTTATCTTCATGGTGGTAGTGTCTTCATGGTGGTAGTGTCTTCATGGTGGTAGTGTCTTCATGGTGGTAGTGTCTTCATAATGTTATCTTCATGGTGTAGTGTCTTCATGGTGGTAGTGTCTTCATGGTGGTAGTGTCTTCATAATGTTATCTTCATGGTGTAGTGCCCTTCATGGTGGTAGTGTCTTCATAATGTTATCTTCCTGGTGGTAGTGTCTTCATAATGTTATCTTCATGGTGGTAGTGTCTTCATGGTGGTAGTGTCTTCATGGTGGTAGTGTCTTCATAATGTTATCTTCATGGTGGTAGTGTCTTCATGGTGTTAGTGTCTTCATGGTGGTAGTGTCTTCATGGTGGTAGTGTCTTCATGGTGTTAGTGTCTTCATGGTGGTATGTCTTCATTGGTGGTAGTGCTTCATGGTGTTAGTGTCTTCATGGTGGTAGTGTCTTCATGGTGGTAGTGTCTTCATGGTGGTAGTGTCTTCATGGTGGTAGTGTCTTCATGGTGTTAGTGTCTTCATGGTGGTAGTGTCTTCATGGTGGTAGTGTCTTCATGGTGGTAGTGTCTTCATGGTGGTAGTGTCTTCATGGTGGTAGTGTCTTCATAATGTTATCTTCATGGTGGTAGTGTCTTCATGGTGGTAGTGTCTTCATGGTGGTAGTGTCTTCATAATGTTATCTTCATGGTGTAGTGTCTTCATGGTGGTAGTGTCTTCATAATGTTATCTTCATGTGGAGTAGTGTCTTCATGGTGGAGTGTCTCATGGTGGTAGTGTCTTCATAATGTTATCTTCATTGTGGTAGTGTCTTCATAATGTATCTTCATGGTGGAGTGTCTTCATGTGGTAGTTCTTCATGGTGGTAGTGTCTTCATGTGGTAGTGTCTTCATGTGGTAGTGTCTTCATGGTGGTAGTGTCTTCATAATGTTATCTTCATGGTGTATGTCTTCATAATGGTATCTCATGGTGGTAGTGTCTTCATGGTGGTAAGTGTCTTCATAATGTTATCTTCATGGTGGTAGTGTCTTCATAATGTTTCTTCATGGTGGTAGTGTCTTCATGGTGGTAGTGTCTTCATAATGTTATCTTCATGTTGGTAGTGTCTTCATGGTGGTAGTGTCTTCATGGTGGTAGTGTCTTCATAATGTTATCTTCATGGTGGTAGTGTCTTCATGGTGGTAGTCTTCATGGTGGTAGTGTCTTCATAATGTTTATCTTCATGGTGGTAGTGTCTTCATGTGGAGTGCTTCATAATGTTATCTTCCTGGTGGTAGTGTCTTCATAATGTTATCTTCATGGTGGTAGTGTCTTCATGGTGGTAGTGTCTTCATGGTGGTAGTGTCTTCATAATGTTATCTTCATGGTGGTAGTGTCTTCATGGTGTTTAGTGTCTTCATGGTGGTAGTGTCTTCATGGTGGTAGTGTCTTCATGGTGTTAGGTCTTCATGGTGGTAGTGCTTCATGGTGTAGTGTCTTCATGTGTGTTAGTGTCTTCATGTGGTAGTGTCTTCATGGTGGAGTGTCTTCATGGTGGTAGTGTCTTCATGTGGTAGTGTCTTCATGTGTTAGTGTCTTCATGGTGGTAGTGTCTTCATGGTGGTAGTGTCATTCATAATGTTATCTTCATGGTGGTAGTGTCTTCATGGTGTTAGTGTCTTCATGGTGGAGTGGCTTCATAATGTTATCTTCATGGTGGTAGTGTCTTCATGTGGTAGTGTCTTCAATGTTATCTTCATGGTGGTAGTGTCTTCATAATGTTATCTTCATGGGTTAGTGTCTTCTTAATGTGTCTCATGGTGGTAGTGTCTTCATATGTTATCTTCATGGTGGTAGTGTCTTCATAATGTTATCTTCATGGTGGTAGTGTCTTCATAATGTTTGTCTTCATGTGTGGTAGTGTCTTCATAATGTTATCTTCATGGTGGTAGTGTCTTCATGGTGATAGTGTCTTCATAATGTTGTCTTCATGTGGTAGTGTCTTCATAATGTTATCTTCATGGTGTAGTGTCTTCATGGTGTTTATGTCTTCATGGTGGTAGTGTCTTCATAATGTTATCTTCATGGTGGAGTGTCTTCATGGTGGTAGTGTCTTCATAATGTTATCTTCATGGTGGTAGTGTCTTCATGGTGTTAGTGTCTTCATAATGTTATCTTCATGGTGGTAGTGTCTTCATAATGTTATCTTCATGGTGGTAGTGTCTTCATTAATGTTTCATTCATGGTGGTAGTGTCTTTCATGGTGGTAGTGTCTTCATATATTATCTTCATGGTGTGTAGTGTCTTCATGATGTTGTCTCATGGTGGTAGTGTCTTCATGATGTTGTCTTCATGGTGGTAGTGTCTTCATAATGTTATCTTCATGGTGGTAGTGTCTTCATGATGTTATCTTCATGGTGTTAGTGTCTTCA
>NC_069433.1:6620663-6625663 GCF_026875155.1 Cherax quadricarinatus | reverse complement strand
ACCGTCTAGTTGAAGCATCTCTTATATACAACTTTGTTTCTGTAGATGTTCCAAACTTCAAAACATTCACAACGACTTGACCTGATCTTTATCTCCTCCTCGCCTTACCTCTTCCTCTTCCCTATATTTTCTTTGCCTTGCCGTTCCTCTACCTAGGTGGTTCTATCCAAAGAGTTTTCCCCTTGGGTTTTGGTCCTACCCTCCTGGGTCCTTAGCTCTCCTGCAGTGGTCCTTTGTATATTTTCTGTTGTTCTTAGGCTACCTTCACTATTACTACTACCACTGCTACTACTACTACTGCTACCACCACCACTACTGCTACTACAACAACTTCTACTATTGATTGGCTGTTGCGCCCCCTGAACTGGACGCATTGATTTAATATTCTGTATGTATTTTATTATCATGTAAGTTTATATTGGAGATGTTTTCATTAATAGCTAAAATAAAAATGTTTTGCTATATATTATTTAACCTGCCTTGTGTAAACTAGGTAGGATATATTTACTTTTGTTAACCTTTTGTCTGCTTGTTTCAATCACTGAGGTAGCTGTGAGTCACGTGATCACACCCAGTGTTGGGGCTGCTGGGTTTGCCTCACTCAGTTACCTCCTAGCCTCTCTAAGTTACATCCTGGCCTCTCTTAGTTACATCCTTACCTCTCTTAGTTACATCCTGGCCTCTCTTAGGAGAAGTATCAAGCCCTCTCTGTGGCGGTTAATTTCCTCTCTTAAGGGCTCCTTCGAATTCCCTCTTACTCCTGTGGTTAATTCTGCCTTGTCAGCCCTTGTGGGTTACTTTGTGGTAGGTATAGTACGTCACGTGGGTGAGACGGGATATACTGTTCGTCACTCCGTCACACGCAGTTATTTGTGTGTACTTGTCGCTACAAATCTAAGTCTGGGAATATGGAGACATCACTAGATTTAAATCTATAGTCTTTACTCTCACTTATTTGTATATATGTTTTTGCAATGTTCATATTCTTGAGCCTTTTCATAGTATGTACCAGTCAGTACTTGAGAACCTTAATTATTGAATGTATACCAAAATACGTATATATATATAGCAAAGAGAAATGTAGGAGCTCAACTCCCTATTTATGTCAGATATTTCGATTCTGTATATATACTCGTCCAGACAACTTTACTAGTAAAGATCTTCAATTTTATTTTATTGTTTCGTGTTCATTCAGTTGAGATCTTTATTAATAATGAAGGTTATAGAGTAGCCTGGATAACCGATATACAGTATAATCCGACCTCTTGTTACGAAACCAAAGGCAGTCCAGCAGCTAGAAGGGAAGCATTTAGTTATATGATAAAATATATACAGATTAAATTATTGAGTCCAGTTCAGGGGGGCAACATTGGCTAACTCTGTACACTGCCATAACATACTGGAGTGAGAAATTTGGGAGGAAGTGTAGAATAAACACAGTGAAAGGCAGGGGTGCCGTGGAAACAGTAAGAGAACACTCTATCAACATTCGTGGTCCCAGATTATCTTACAAGAAAATATCGGAAACACTGTTGGGACAAGGGTAGAAGTCTTCAAGAGGAAACTGGACGAGTATCTTCACCAGGTGTCAGGTCAACCAGACTGTGATGGATATATTCGCCAAAGGGCCGCAGTGAAACAAGGAAATTCCGACAAGGAAACAAGGACAACACAAACACAAATTGGCGTTTGTTTTATCATTAAGTCTCTGTATTACGTTTCTTTTATAATATAACTGCGTTTTGTTTAATTAATAAAGATGTGCGAGAGAGAGAAGATAATAACACCTGGATAAAGGGAGGAGGAGGGGAGTTAATCTCTCTCTCTCACTCTCTCACCCTTTCCTTCCATCCCTTTCCATAACCCTTTGCCTTCTTTCCTTTACTCATCTCCCTTTTATGCTTCCTTTATTACTCCCTCTCTCTCTCTCTCTCTCTCTCTCTCTCTCTCTCTCTCTCTCCTCTCTCTCTCTCTCTCTCTCTCTCTCTCTCTCTCTCTCTCTCTCTCTCTCTCTCTCCCCTCCTCTCTCTCTCCTCTCTCTCTCTCTCTCTCTCTCTCTCTCTCCTCTCTCTCTCTCTCTCTCTCTCTCTCTCTCCTCTCTCTCTCTCTCTCTCTCTCTCTCTCCTCTCTCTCTCTCTCTCCTCTCTCTCTCCTCTCTCTCTCTCTCTCTCTCTCTCTCTCTCTCTCTCTCTCTCTCTCTCTCTCTCTCTCTCTCTCTCTCCCTCCCTCTCTCTCTCCCTCCCTCCTCTCTCCCTCTCTCCCTCCCTCCCTCCCTCCCCCCTCCCTCCCTCCCTCCTCCTCTTTGTTCCTCAGCTTCTCTCCCTCCTTCCCTCTCCTTCTCTCCCTCCTTTCCTCTCCTCTCTCTGGTGGTGAGGTGACGGCCACCAGCCACTGAGAGGACGTTCACCACATACAAGGAACATGTTCAAATGTTTGCTGAACATGCTGCAGGGAGGGAGAGAAGGTGGGAGGGAAGGAGGGAGGGAAGGTGGGAGGGAAGGAGGGAGGGAAGGTGGGAGGGAAGGAGGGAGGGAAGGTGGGAGGGCGCTGCGAGGATATTGAAGGAGGGAGAGATGGAGTTATATTGAAGGAGGAAGATGAAATGTGTGGGTGTGGGTGTGTACTCACCTAATTGTGGTTGCAGGGGTCGAGACTCAGCTCCTGGCCCCGCCTCTTCACTGAGTGCTACTAGGTCCTCTCTCTCCCTGCTCCATGAGCTTTATCATACCGCATCTTAAAGCTATGTATGGTTCCTGCCTCCACTACCTCACTTGCTAGGCTATTCCACTTCCAGACAACTCTATGACTGAAGAAATACTTCCTAACATCCCTTTGACTCATCTGGTTCTTCAACTTCCAATTGTGATCCCTTGTTTCTGTGTCCTATCTCTGGAACAATCTGTCTCTGTCCACCTTGTCTATTCCACGCAATATTTTGTATGTCGTTATCATGTCTCCCTTAACCCTCTTGTCCTCTAGTGTCGTCAGTCCGATTTCCCTTAACCTTTCTTCACAGGACATTCCCCTTAGCTCTGGAACTAACCTTGTCGCAAACCTTTGCACTTTCTCTAATTTCTTGACGTGCTTGATCAAGTGTGGGTTCCAAACTCCAGCTGCATACTCCAGTATGGGCCTAACGTACACGGTGTACAGTGTCTTGAACGATTCCTTACTAAGGTATCGGAACGCTGTTCTCAGGTTTGCCAGGCGCCCATATGCTGCAGCAGTTATCTGGTTGATGTGTACTTCCGGAGACATGCTCGGTGTTATACTCACTCCAAGATCTTTCTCTTTGAGCGAGGTTTGCAGTGTGTGTGTGTGTGTGTGTGTGTGTGTGTGTGTGTGTGTGTGTGTGTGTGTGTGTGTGTGTGTGTGTGTGTGTGTGTGTGTGTGTGTGTGTGTGTGCCACCTTGGTGCAATCTTGCTGGTCATGAATACACGCTACTTCACACTCACATAGACACGTACATGCATCAATGATTGTATGTACATTGTACACACGCATCTGCTCTCTCTCACTCATTCTCTCTCTCTCTCTCTCTCTCTCTCTCTCTCTCTCTCTCTCTCTTATTTCCCCTTCATATTGTCGTCTTTATTGTTATCTTTGAAGTGATAAAGGTCGGAGTTTCCGTCTGTTGATAGCAAGACTTAAGTTATTGTTCACTTTGACCTAACTTATATAAACCATACCCCCGGCCGGGATTGAACCCGCGGTCATAGAGTCTCAAAACTCCAGCCCGTCGCGTTAGCCACTAGACCAGCTAGCCACAATAAGATTCATCCAACTAGGTATATTTCTACACCATAGGAAAGTTAGCACAGGCACCTCTGTGACCACAAATGCAAGTTTTTACAGACGAATCTCCAGCTAGCGTGGCCGTGACGAACTCTAGCTCAAGTCCCTTCACTGCCGTCAACATGACTTAAGAAATCGTAAAAACTTGCATTTGTGGTCACAGAGGTGCCTGTGCTAACTTTCCTATGGTGTAGAAATATACCTAGTTGGATGAATCTTATTGTGGCTAGCTGGTCTAGTGGCTAACGCGACGGGCTGGAGTTTTGAGACTCTATGACCGCGGGTTCAATCCCGGCCGGGGGTATGGTTTATTTGCAATCGTGTCATTACGATTTCTTAAGTCATCTAACTTATATAGTTACAACAGTGGTTATAATGTTAACTTGAAGAGGAAGAAGAGGAGGAAGAAGATACGAGACTATTCTTTCTGATAGTTCAACCATATATACAGAATGAATATGTCACTGGAACTGACATGTACTATCTCGGACTACTATTTAAAACTTGTACTAACTCTCCTGAACCCTAACGAATGCTGACCCTCCCCCTCTCTCTCTGTCTCCCATTCCCTCTCACTCTCCCCCTCCACTGTCTAAGGTTGGGGATGAACATGACCCACAGGGGTTTAAACGCCTTTGTCACAGCATGGAAGTCCAGCACAGCAGCGCCGGCTGAAGTTCTCTCACCTTTATCACTTCTCTCTTGTTACTCAGGCAAGAGTTTAGGCCTTTCTCTCTCTCTCTCTCTCTCTCTCTCTCATGAAATATTTTATACCGACTGTAGTGTTATCTTCATGTGCCTTTCGCTGTAAATTGCATTTCTAGTTCTCTTTTCTACTGATGTTCTCCTTCAGTCATGGTGGTCATGTACTGCTGGCATCACAGTTTCTTCTCACACTGGTGTTGTTGCTGCTAGGTAACTATGCTCTCTCTTTGCTAATTGTCATACAATCAGTATGGCACACACTGGCAGTTTGTGTGTTCTCTCACACCTCTCGTCTCCTGTCCTTCAAGAACTGTCTCTGAGGTAACCTCTTAGACTCCTGTCTCTACGCTGCTATGTCGTTCTTTATCAACTTTCTTCCTATCTCCTTCCTCTCGTTACTGCAGCTTCTCTGCAAGACTTCGAGTCAGTTTACCCCTGCACATGATGATGCTACACAATACCGACAATCTCATATATAAGATATTTGTGCAAAAGTTAG
>NC_069433.1:6600663-6615663 GCF_026875155.1 Cherax quadricarinatus | reverse complement strand
GTGTTGTTAGTGTGGACCAGTGTTGTTAGTGTGGACCAGTGTTGTTAGTGTGGACCAGTGTTGTTAGTCTGGACCAGTGTTGTTAGTGTGGACCAGTGTTGTTAGTGTGGACCAGTGTTGTTGGTGTGGACCAGTGTTGTTGGTGTGGACCAGTGTTGTTAGTGTGGACCAGTGTTGTTGGTGTGGACCAGTGTTGTTAGTGTGGACCAGTGTTGTTAGTGTGGACCAGTGTTGTTAGTGTGGACCAGTGTTGTTGGTGTGGACCAGTGTTGTTAGTGTGGAACAGTGTTGTTAGTGTGGACCAGTGTTGTTAGTGTGGACCAGTGTTGTTAGTGTGGACCAGTGTTGTTGGTGTGGACCAGTGTTGTTAGTCTGGACCAGTGTTGTTAGTGTGGACCAGTGTTGTTAGTGTGGACCAGTGTTGTTAGTGTCGACCAATGTTGTTGGTGTGGACCAGTGTTGTTGGTGTGGACCAGTGTTGTTAGTGTGGACCAATGTTGTTAGTGTGGACCAGTGTTGTTAGTGTGGACCAGTGTTGTTGGTGTGGACCAGTGTTGTTAGTGTGGACCAGTGTTGTTAGTGTGGACCAGTGTTGTTAGTGTGGACCAGTGTTGTTGGTGTGGACCAGTGTTGTTGGTGTAGACCAGTGTTGTTAGTGTGGACCAGTGTTGTTAGTGTGGACCAGTGTTGTTGGTGTGGACCAGTGTTGTTGGTGTAGACCAGTGTTGTTAGTGTGGACCAGTGTTGTTAGTGTGGACCAGTGTTGTTGGTGTGGACCAGTGTTCTTGGTGTAGACCAGTGTTGTTGGTGTGGACCAGTGTTGTTAGTGTGGACCAGTGTTGTTAGTGTGGACCAGTGTTGTTGGTGTAGACCAGTGTTGTTGGTGTAGACCAGTGTTGTTAGTGTGGACCAGTGTTGTTAGTGTGGACCAGTGTTGTTAGTGTGGACCGGTGTTGTTGGTGTGGACCAGTGTTGTTGGTGTAGACCAGTGTTGTTAGTGTGGACCAGTGTTGTTGGTGTGGACCAGTGTTGTTGGTGTACACCAGTGTTGTTAGAGTGGACCAGTGTTGTTAGTCTGGACCAGTGTTGTTAGAGTGGACCAGTGTTGTTGGTGTGGACCAGTGTTGTTGGTTTAGACCAGTGTTGTTAGTGTGGACCAGTGTTGTTAGTGTGGACCAGTGTTGTTAGTGTGGACCAGTGTTGTTAGAGTGGACCAGTGTTGTTGGTGTGGACCAGTGTTGTTGGTGTAGACCAGTGTTGTTAGTGTGGACCAGTGTTGTTAGTGTAGACCAGTGTTGTTAGTGTGGACCAGTGTTGTTGGTGTGGACCAGTGTTGTTGGTGTGGACCAGTGTTGTTGGTGTAGACCAGTGTTGTTAGTGTGGACCAGTGTTGTTAGTGTGGACCAGTGTTGTTGGTGTGGACCAGTGTTGTTGGTGTAGACCAGTGTTGTTAGTGTGGACCAGTGTTGTTGGTGTGGACCAGTGTTGTTAGTGTAGACCAGTGTTGTTAGTGTAGACCAGTGTTGTTAGAGTGGACCAGTGTTGTTAGTGTGGACCAGTGTTGTTGGTGTGGACCAGTGTTGTTGGTGTGGACCAGTGTTGTTGGTGTAGACCAGTGTTGTTAGTGTGGACCAGTGTTGTTGGTGTGGACCAGTGTTGTTAGTGTGGACCAGTGTTATTGGTGTGGAGCAGTGTTGTTGGTGTAGATCAGTGTTGTTAGTGTGGACCAGTGTTGTTAGTGTGGACCAGTGTTGTTAGTGTGGACCAGTGTTGTTGGTGTGGACCAGTGTTGTTGGTGTGGACCAGTGTTGTTAGTGTGGACCAGTGCTGTTAGTGTGGACGAGTGTTGTTGGTTTGGACCAGTGTTGTTAGTATGGACCAGTGTTGTTAGTGTGGACCAGTGTTGTTAGTGTGGACCAGTGTTGTATGTGTGGACCGGTGTTGTTAGTCTGGACCAGTGTTGTTAGTGTGGATCAGTGTTGTTAGTGTGGACCAGTGTTGTTAGTGTGGACCGGTGTTGTTAGTCTGGACCAGTGTTGTTAGTGTGGACCAGTGTTGTTAGTGTGGACCAGTGTTGTTAGTGTGGACCGGTGTTGTTAGTCTGGCCCAGTGTTGTTAGTGTGGACCGGTGTTGTTAGTATGGTCCAGTGTTGTTAGTCTGGACCAGTGTTGTTAGTCTGGACCAGTGTTGTTAGTGTGGACCAGTGTTGTTAGTGTGGACCAGTGTTGTTAGTCTGGACCAGTGTTGTTAGTCTGGACCAGTGTTGTTAGTGTGGACCAGTGTTGTTAGTCTGGACCAGTGTTGTTAGTCTGGACCAGTGTTGTTAGTGTGGACCAGTGTTGTTAGTCTGGACCAGTGTTGTTAGTGTGGACCAGTGTTGTTAGTGTGGACCAGTGTTGTTAGTCTGGACCAGTGTTGTTAGTGTGGACCAGTGTTGTTAGTGTGGACCAGTGTTGTTAGTGTGGACCAGTGTTGTTAGTGTGGACCAGTGTTGTTAGTGTGGACCAGTGTTGTTAGTGTGGACCAGTGTTGTTAGTCTGGACCAGTGTTGTTAGTCTGGACCAGTGTTGTTAGTGTGGACCAGTGTTGTTAGTCTGGACCAGTGTTGTTAGTCTGGACCAGTGTTGTTAGTGTGGACCAGTGTTGTTAGTGTGGACCAGTGTTGTTGTTAGCTCTCTAGTATCTTACCTGTTACTTCATTAACAGTTGACTTGTGCCGTTCTCAGGTAACACCAGTGAACATCCTGAACACTTGGTAGTGTAAGTAATGGTGTGTGTAGTCTGTAAGTAACTTTTTTACTTATCATGGTAAGTAGTGTGCAGGTTATCACCGCAAGTGATGTATGTTATCACTGTAAGTATTATTTAATGGCGAGGGGAGAGGGGAAGTTGCACTTGTAAGGTGAGTGTGCACTTAACCTCTCACTTTGACCCTCCCCACAGTCACTTTTTTCAAGTTTTAAAAGAAATCTGCTAAAACATTACAAAAAATACCGAAAGATGCTATATATATATATATATATATATATATATATATATATATATATATATATATAATATATATATATATATATATATATATATATATATATATATATATTATATATATATATATATATTGGTGGTCTCAGTGTACTTAGGTGTGAGACCAGTGGTTTAAGTGTAATTGGGAGGCCATTGGTCTGAGTGTAGGTGGGTGACCAGTGGTCTGAGTGTAGATGGATGACCAGTGGTCTGAGTGTAAGTGGGAGACCAGTGGTCTGAGTGTAAGTGGGAGACCAGTGGTCTGAGTGTAAGTGGGAGACCAGTGGTCTGAGTGTAGGTGGGTGACCAGTGGTCTGAGTGTAAGTGGGAGACCAGTGGTCTGAGTGTAAGTGGGAGACCAGTGGTCTTAGTGTAGGTGGGTGACCAGTGGTCTGAGTATAAGTGGGAGACCAGTGGTCTGAGTGTAAGTGGGAGACCAGTGGTCTGAGTGTGGGTGTGAGAGAAAGAACCGCTTGACACAGTGTAGTCAGAGTCTACACTGAGCGCAGTGTACCTTCCCAGTCAGTTGTTGATACTGCTGGTACAACCTCTTAAAGTCTTAACCCCTCAGAGTCTGAGAGATTGGCAGCTGAGTGCTGACTGAGAGACTGAGTGCTGAGAGACTAAGAGCTGAGTGCTGAGAGGCAAGTCAGGTAAGTTATTAGAAAGACATTAATCCCTAAAGAAAGTTAAGTTTCCTCTCTCTCTGTTTCTCAGGTGCTGGGAGGTCATCAGTGCCACGTGGCGCTGTGTTTACATCAAACAGCTGTTACCTGTCTCACTATGTCATCCATTAATAAATTTCACATCAATTCACAAGTTCCTACATTAATTAAATTTAACAGCGAAGCTGTGTGTGTGTGTGTGTGTGTGTGTGTGTGTGTGTGTGTGTGTGTGTGTGTGTGTGTGTGTGTGTGTGTGTGTGTGTGTGTGTGTGTGTGTACTCACCTATTTGTACTCACCTATTTGTGGTTGCAGGGGTCGAGTCCTAGCTCCTGGCCCCGCCTCTTCACCGGTTGCTACTAGGCCGTCTCTCTCCCCGCTCCATGAGCTTTATCAAACCTCGTCTTAAAACTGTGTATGGTTCCTGCCTCCACTACGTCATTTTCTAGGCTATTCCACTGCCTTACAACTCTATGACTGAAGAAATACTTCCTACTATCTCTCTGACTCATTTGTGTCTTCAACTTCCAATTGTGGCCTCTTGTTTCTGTGTCCCCTCCCTGGAACATCCTGTCTTTGTCCACCTTGTCTATTCCACGCAGTATTTTATATGTCGTTATCATGTCTCCCCTGACCCTCCTGTCCTCCAGTGTGGTCAGGCCGATTTCCCTTAATCTTTCTTCATAGGACATTCCCCTTAGCTCTGGAACTAACCTTGTCGCGAACCTTTGTACTTTCTCTAGTTTCTTGACGTGCTTTATCAAGTGCGGGTTCCAAACAGGTGCTGCATACTCCAGTATGGGCCTGACATACACGGTGTACAGTGTCTTGAATGATTCCTTACTAAGGTATCGGAATGCTGTTCTCAGGTTTGCCAGGCGCCCATATGCTGCAGCAGTTATCTGATTGATGTGTGCTTCCGGAGACATGCTCGGTGTTATACTCACCCCAAGATCTTTCTCCTTGAGTGAGGTTTGCAGTCTTTGGCCACCTAGCCTATACTCTGTCTGTGGTCTTCTGTGCCCTTCCCCTATCTTCATGACTTTGCATTTGGCAGGATTAAATTCGAGAAGCCATTTGCTGGACCAGGTGTCCAGTCTGTCCAGGTCTCTTTGAAGTCCTGCCTGGTCCTCATCAGATTTAATTCTCCTCATTAACTTCACATCATCTGCAAACAGGGACACTTCTGAGTCTAACCCTTCCGTCATGTCGTTCACATATACCAAAAATAGCACTGGTCCTAGGACCGACCCCTGTGGGACCCCGCTCGTCACAGGTGCCCACTGTGATACATCATTACGTACCATGACTCGTTGTTGCCTCCCTGTCAGGTATTCTCTGATCCATTGCAGTGCCCTTCCTGTTATATGCGCCTGATGTGTGTGTGTGTGTGTGTGTGTGTGTGTGTGTGTGTGTGTGTGTGTGTGTGTGTGTGTGTGTGTGTGTGTGTGTGTGTGTGTGTGTGTGCGTGCGCGCGCGTGTGTGAGTTTTGTCTGCAGGTAGCCAGGCACAGCTCCTGGTCCCGTCTCTTTACTGTCAGCCAGACCTGTGTGATTGATCAGCCAGGCTATGAGTGCTAGCATCCCTCAGTCCAAGGCAACCCATCACAGCCTGCTTGATGGTACTCTGCACATCACTGACCTTCCTGTCCTCACTCTCCTGCGCTGACGGTGCGCCTCAAGGCACGAGAGACGGAGAAGTTGGAAAAGGTACAGAGGCCTCCTTAAACTCGCTGTAGACTCGGGAAATCATGTAAATTATTGGACAGTTCTGTAGGCACTTGCTCTCTCAAGGACGGAGAAGAGAGAGGGATACCTGATAATATATACTTGAGAGAAGAGAGAGGGATACCTGATAATATATACTTGAGAGAAGAGAGAGGGATACCTGATAATATATACTTGAGAGAAGAGAGGGGGATACTTGATAATATATACCTGAGAGAAGAGCGAGGGATACCTGATACAGTATACCTGGGAGACGAGAGAGGGATACGTGATAGTATGTACCTGAGAGAAGAGAGAGGGATACCCGATATTATATACCTGAGAGTAGTGTAGAATATACGCAGTGTAGTGTAGAGATGTAGAGTATAGGAAGTAGTGTGAAGTGTTCGAGGGATGCTGCATCACTGCCTCTTACCAGCAGGTGATCAGCTGGGTGGTGATGGCTGTGTGGGGGTGCAGGCCGTTACCATCAACAACCTGGTTGACCTGTCAGTCAGGAGGGAAGCCTGCTGCCACTGTAGTGGAACACCTGCAAACAGGTTGCAGACTTGTATTAGGGAATATGTTTGCAGGAACTTGTTAAGACCTCTCTTGTTAATGGTTGTGTGTTGACATGTCAGTCTCACCTCCTCCTCTTCTTCCTCCTCTTCCTCCTCCTCGTCTCGAGTCATACCACCAGCACTTACATTCACCTCAGCGTAACACTGAATCAAGCAGTGTAGGGAGCATAGGGAAGGCAGGGAGGGAGGGTGAGAGAGGCAGGGAGGGAGGGTGAGAGAGGCAGGGAGGGAGGGTGAGAGAGGCAGGGAAGGAGGGTGACAGAGGCAGGGAAGGAGGGTGAGAGGCGGGGAAGGAGGGTGAGAGAGGCAGGTAGGGAGGGTGAGAGAGGCAGGGAGGGAGGGTGAGAGGCGGGAAGGAGGGTGAGAGAGGCAGGGAGGGAGGGTGAGAGGCAGGGAGGGAGGGAGGGTGTGAGAGAAGGAGAGGGAGGGAGGTGAGAGAGGCAGGGAGGGAGGGTGAGAGGCAGGGAGGGAGGGTGAGAGAGGCAGGGAGGGAGGGTGAAAGAGAGACTGAAAATTGATGGACAGCGTGAGGAAGTATTTGCATTTACCAAGAAAAAAGTGACAGAGTGGAGAATAGTGCCGTAAAATTGAAGAAGTCTCCCCTCCTCTCTCTCTCTCTCTCTCTCTCTCCTCTCTCTCCTTCTCTCTCTCTCTCTCTCTCTCTCTCTCTCCCCTTCCTCTCTCTCTCTCTCTCTCTCTCTCTCTCTCTTTTTTTTTTTTTTTTTTTTTTTTTTTTTTTTTTTTTTTACACAGGGTTTGACAAGGTTAAGGATCCCTAGCTTTATTGACAGCTATTTTAAACAGGTTAAGGATTCCTAACTTTATTGGCAAGCTAAGAGCTGTTACCTACATCAGCTCATTTGAAAGCATTTTTATTGTTATGAGACATACAAGTAGGGAACAGGATGAAGTTGGAGCCATCTGTGGGCCAGCATTTTCATTTGATCAACTGACTTTATCTCGTTGACATCATTATGCTGTACGAATGTGTTCCATACTCGAGTCATCCTGGGTATGTATGATCTCAGATGGAGTGATGTTCTGGAGAAGGGTACAGCCAGAGTGAAGTTGCTGCTTTCTGCCCGTCTTGTGGCATAATAATTTCTTGTTTCACGCTGTCCTCGAAGTGGATCCAAGTGTGGTACTTTGACAATATTGGCCTTGTACATAACAGTAAGGCCACCCACATCCCTCCTGTGTTGAAGGCTCTGCTGAAGTGACAGATCTATCCAGGATGGGTCCAGGCGAGAGATGAGACGTCTTGCTCTGTTCTCTACTCTCTCTCTCTCTCTCTCTCTCTCTCTCTCTCTCTCTCTCTCTCTCTCTCTCTTCTAGTAAACTTACCGTGTTAAAAGTTTCATTTCTGTCCTCTGGGGTAGAGGAAGAGGGAGGGAGAGAGAGGTAGGGAGGGAGAGAGAGGTAGGGAGGGAGAGAGAGGTAGGGAGGGAGAGAGAGAGGGGGAAGGGGAGGGGGAGAGGAGGAGAAGAGTGAGTGAGAGAGAGAAGATGAACAGGGGAAGTTGAGTAAAGAAAGGGAAGGAGAGGGAAGTGTAATGTGAGAGAGAGAGAAAAGAATGACCTCTGATGAAACAAGAGCTGGACCAAAGCTTTCCCAGTAAGCTTTTGGCTCTTAAGCCTTATCTTGAAGCTTAACTCAACAGCTTCATCATGTAGCTTTGATCTAAAGCATTATCTTGAATCTGGGTTAATCAACTAGCTGGCTGGCTGAATGACTGACTGACTAACCGGCTGGCTGGCTAGCGGACTGGCTGGCTGGCTGAATGACTGACTGACTAACCGGCTGGCTGGCTGGCGGACTGGCTGGCTGGCTGAATGACTGACTGACTAACCGGCTGGCTGGCTGGCTGGAAGGCTAGCCAGCTGGCTGAATGAATGAATGACTGACTGGCTGGCTGGAAGGCTAGCCAGCTGGCTGAATGAATGAATGACTGACTGGCTGGCTGGAAGGCTAGCCAGTTGGCTGAATGAATGAATGACTGACTGGCTGGCTGGAAGGCTAGCCAGCTGGCTGAATGAATGAATGACTGACTGGCTGGCTGGAAGGCTAGCCAGCTGGCTGAATGAATGAATGACTGACTGGCTGGCTGACGGACTGGCTGGCTGGCGGCCTGACTGGCTAGCCGAATGAATGAATGACTGGCTGGGTAGTTGCTGAATGACTGACTGAGTAGTTGAATCACTGGCCACCCAATTAACCAGCCAACTCAACCAAATCTAAATAGTGGAAGCAGTTCTGATCACTGCAGCTAACTGCTCAACCAATCACAACCGAACCAAGCAACCGTCCAAGTATGCGTCGTTAACCTGGTTGTCAAGGAAGCAATCCACACTCGCGAAAAGAATCTTAAGACCATGTTTCTCTCCGTGGTTGACCATTGTCAAGACACAAGTGAGCGAGAGAAAATAAGGACGACTATAAGAGTCAGGAGAAGGGAGAGGAAAGACGGAGTGGTCGTAGGAGTAGTGGTGGTGCTGGTAGTTGTAGTAGCAGTAGTCGGGGTGATAGTAGTAGTCGTAGTAGAAGTAGTGATAGTAGTGGTAGTAATGTTAGTAGTAGTAGTTGTAGTGGTAGTAGTAGCAGTAGTAGTAATAGTGGTGATAGTAATGGTGGTAGTAGTAGTCATTATTAGTAGTAATGGCTTTACGGTGGCGCTGCCTACTCCAAGATAGGCCTAGCATCCTTCGGGTATAATGCCCAGGAAGGAAGTCTCTTGCTGTCGTTGTACAACCTATATGTTATAGTGACATGCTTGTTGCAATGCTTACTTCCAGAGCTTCCTCTCCTTGCACACTACAGCTTCTCTCTTCCCAAGGTGTTTGGGATTTTAGGTGAGATGAGTACCATAATGATATGAAAAGGCCAATCTGTGGTAAGGTACTCAAGACCCTTGCAGCCTCCACCAGGAGTCTCCCCTGCGGTGTCTGCTGTCTAATTACCCACCAGGGCTGTAAGAGAGCGGGTTACTCTAATTACCACGCCCTCCCGTTGACATATATTATTCAGGTATGGCATGTATATCACCTGAAAGTCGTGGGCGACCCTTACCTGTGATTTGGGCTTAGGCTCACTCGTCACCATCTCGAGCGACCCTTGGCACTGCAGTGGTAATTAGGTGGATGTAAGGTAAAATAGTGACTTACCTGTCTCATTGTAGCAGGAGCCGTCGACGTTAAAACGTCGAGGAAAGGGCGATATCGCTGGCTTGATTAAAGAGATGACATTGGACGCCTTCACTTCTGTCGTCTGCTTGGCACGTGGAACTTCGCCTGACGCTATGACTTGTTCACAAGTTGTCTTGTGAACTATATCTGTGGATAATGTCCACAGTAGGGAAAAAATTCTCCGTACGTCATTAGTACACGAATGACTGACATGGAGACTATTTCTGCAGCAGTATTTATTCACTTGACAATATGTCCGTAGTTATTCACAGCAGGAAGTCTCTGGCACTTGTGTGCTTAGGAGAGTTGTATATTTCTTAATTCTTCCACAGTCTCTCCTAGAGATTGTCAGTGCATGACTTAGGATTCCTGTATGCACACGAATATAGCCACGAATGTGTCTGGGTTCAAATGCAGTGTGGCCTGGCCAGGTGGCACCTGGTCACTTCGTCACATCTTCACTGGTCGAATTCAAACTGCAGTCTGTGTGTTGCAGCCTCTCCTCTATGGGCGGGTATCTGCTGACATAGCGTCTGCAGCTATTAAGTGTTGGCTCTGGCAACTCAGTACAATCAAGAAGTGTGGATTCTTTGAGTCTGAGGTGCAGGTTATCAGGTATAATAACCCAAGCTATATTATCAGGTTCGAGGCATATTATCTCAAATTTTTTTCCGGTTCTGGGAAATAGCAGCATTCCCAGAGAAATACGTAGGTACAATAGGTTGCAGTCTAAATACTACTTAGTAAGAAACACGTGTTAAGATTAATGGACATTTCTGAACTGCTTAATTGAGCTACGTTTTCAGAAAATATGAGCTCCCCCATTCCGCTAACTTTTGGACGGTATGGGAGAGAGCAGTTCTCAGTCCCACTGACCTCCTCCTCTTTTGGAGAAAATTTCACAGAGCGGGCGGTCTCACTCTCCCACGCAGGAGGAAATTCCGCACCACCCCCCGCCCCCGTTAGTTTTGTACACACAGTGCGTTTTTGTGTCTGGTGATCAAAACTCACTCTGAATTTAACGACTTTCCAACTTACAGGAGTGAAGATCAAGCAGAAATTTTGACATCTCTCCCGTTAGTCCTTGTTTTTCTACCTATCCGTTGCGTCTCTTTTCTTGTTTTTTTTCTCTGATCCAAAACTCTTTGGTATCGAGTCCAACTTTTTCAGTGAGAGTACCCCGAAGTTTGTTTTCCTCCCCTTTTTCTCCTCCCCCTCTTCCCCCGTTTCTTTTTTTCTGCTGTGTTCATCTTCCTCATCTTCCTTTTTGTTCTCCTTGTATCGTTATGTTCCTGTAAGACTCACTTTGTTAAGTGTTCACTATCTCTACATTACAACTTTTTCCTTGATCTAATACTTCTGAAGCAGTTTAATGTTCACTGATCACACTAACACTTACAACAGTTAAGTGTTCACTGATCACACTAACACTTAACAGTAAGTGTTCACTGATCACACTAACACTACAACAGTTAAGTTTCACTGATCACACTAACACTTACAAACAGTTAAGTGTTCCACTGATCACACTAACACTTACAACAGTTAAGTGTTCACTGATCACACTAACACTTACAACAGTTAAGTGTTCACTGATCACACTAACACTTAGAACAGTTAAGTGTTCACTGATCACACTAACACTTACAACAGTTAAGTGTTCACTGATCACACTAACACTTACAAACAGTTAAGTGTTCACTGATCACACTAACACTTACAACAGTTAAGTGTTCACTGATCACACTAACACTTACAACAGTTAAGGTGTTCACTGATCACACTAACACTTACAACAGTTAAGTGTTCACTGATCACACTAACACTTAGAACAGTTAAGTGTTCACTGATCACACTAACACTTACAACAGTTAAGTGTTCACTGATCACACTAACACTTACAACAGTTAAGTGTTCACTGATCACACTAACACTTACAACAGTTAAGTGTTCACTGATCACACTAACACTTACAACAGTTAAGTGTTCACTGATCACACTAACACTTACAACAGTTAAGTGTTCACTGATCACACTAACACTTACAACAGTTAAGTGTTCACTGATCACACTAAACACTTACAACAGTTAAGTGTTCACTGATCACACTAACACTTACAACAGTTAAGTGTTCACTGATCACACTAACACTTACAACAGTTAAGTGTTCACTGATCTCACTAACACTTACAACAGTTAAGTGTTCACTGATCACACTAACACTTACAACAGTTAAGTGGTTCACTGATCACACTAACACTTACAACAGTTAAGTGTTCACTGATCACACTAACACTTACAACAGTTAAGTGTTCACTGATCACACTAACACTTACAAAAAGTTAAGTGTTCACTGATCACACAACACTTACAACAGTTAAGTGTTCACTGATCTCACTAACACTTACAACAGTTAAGTGTTCACTGATCACACTAACACTTACAACAGTTAAGTGTTCCTGATCACACTAACACTTAGAACAGTTAAGTGTTCACTGATCACACTAACACTTACAACAGTTTAAGTGTTCACTGATCACACTAACACTTACAACAGTTAAGTGTTCACTGATCACACTAACACTACAACAGTTAAGTGTTCACTGATCACACTAACACTTACAACAGTTAAGTGTTCACTGATCACACTAACACTTAGAACAGTTAAGTGTTCACTGATCACACTAAACACTTACAACAGTTAAGTGTTCACTGATCACACTAACACTAACAACAGTTAAGTGTTCACTGATCACACTAACACTTAGAACAGTTAAGTGTTCACTGATCACACTAACACTTAACAACAGTTAAGTGTTCAACTGATCACACTAACACTTACAACAGTTAAGTGTTCACTGATCACACTAACACTTAGAACAGTTAAGTGTTCACTGATCACCACTAACACTTACAACAGTTAAGTGTTCACTGATCACACTAACACTTACGAACAGTTAAGTGTTCACTGATCACACTAACACTTACAACAGTTAAGTGTTCACTGATCACACTAACACTTAGAACAGTTAAGTGTTCACTGATCACACTAACACTTACAACAGTTAAGTGTTCACTGATCACACTAACACTTAGAACAGTTAAGTGTTCACTGATCAAAACTAACACTTACAACAGTTAAGTGTTCACTGATCACACTAACACTTAGAACAGTTAAGTGTTCACTGATCACACTAACACTTACAACAGTTAAGTGTTCACTGATCACACTAACACTTAGAACAGTTAAGTGTTCACTGATCACACTAACACTTACAACAGTTAAGTGTTCACTGATCACACTAACACTTAAACAGTTAAGTGTTCACTGTTTCACACTAACACTTACAACATTTTAAGTGTTCACTGATCACACTAACACTTAAACATTTTAAGTGTTCACTGATCACACTAACACTTACAACAGTTAAGTGTTCACTGATCACACTAACACTTACAACAGTTAAGTGTTCACTGATCACACTAACACTTACAACATTTTAAGTGTTCACTGATCTCACTAACACTTACAACAGTTTAAGTGTTCACTGATCACACTAACACTTACAACAGTTTAAGTGTTCACTGATCACACTAACACTTAAACAGTTAAGTGTTCACTGATCACACTAACACTTAGAACAGTTAAGTGTTCACTGATCACACTAACACTTACAACAGTTAAGTGTTCACTGATCACACTAACACTTACAACAGTTAAGTGTTCACTGATCACACTAACACTTACAACAGTTAAGTGTTCACTGATCACACTAACACTTACAACAGTTAAGTGTTCACTGATCACACTAACACTTACAACAGTTAAGTGTTCACTGATCACACTAACACTTAGAACAGTTAAGTGTTCACTGATCACAAACTTACACTAACCTTACAAACCAGTTAAGTGTTCACTGATCACACTAACACTTACAACAGTTAAGTGTTCACTGATCACACTAACACTTACAACAGTTAAGTGTTCACTGATCACACTAACACTTACAACAGTTAAGTGTTCACTGATCCACTAACACTTACAACAGTTAAGTGTTTCACTGATCACACTAACACTTAGAACAGTTAAGTGTTCACTGATCACACTAACACTTAAACAGTTAAGTGTTCACTGATCACACTAACACTTACAACAGTTAAGTGTTCACTGTTTCACACTAACACTTACAACAGTTAAGTGTTCACTGATCACCACTAACACTTAGAACAGTTAAGTGTTCACTGATCACACTAACACTTACAACAGTTAAGTGTTCACTGAACACACTAACACTTACAACAGTTAAGTGTTCACTGATCACACTAACACTTAGAACAGTTAAGTGTTCACTGATCACAACTAACACTTAGAACAGTTAAGTGTTCACTGATCACACTAACACTTACAACAGTTAAGTGTTCACTGATCACACTAACACTTACAACAGTTAAGTGTTCACTGATCACACTAACACTTACAACAGTTAAGTGTTTCACTGATCACACTAACACTTACAACAGTTAAGTGTTCACTGATCACACTAACACTTACAACAGTTAAGTGTTCACTGATCACACTAACACTTACAACAGTTAAGTGTTCACTGATCACACTAACACTTAGAACATTTTAAGTGTTCACTGATCACACTAACACTTACAACAGTTAAGTGTTCACTGATCACACTAACACTTAGAACAGTTAAGTGTTCACTGATCACACTAACACTTACAACAGTTAAGTGTTCACTGATCACACTAACATTTACAACAGTTAAGTGTTCACTGATCACACTAACACTTAGAACAGTTAAGTGTTCACTGATCACACTAACATTTTACAACAGTTAAGTGTTCACTGATCACACTAACACTTAGAACAGTTAAGTGTTCACTGATCACACTAACACTTACAACAGTTAAGTGTTCACTGATCACACTAACACTTAGAACAGTTAAGTGTTCACTGATCACACTAACACTTACAACAATCTAACTCTCTGCTCAGTGGAAACACAATATTTGTAATTGATTGGATGAAGCTGCAATAATAATAATAATAATAATAATAATAATAATAATAATAATAATAATAATAATCTTTATTTGTACATAACGTGTGCAGCGGTAACCAGAGGCAGGAGTACGTCTGGTGGTCCTAGTTATCATGCTTGGTTATCTCTTACTTAATTTCGGTAATCCTCTCTTAAGTTCCCTTGCAACCACTTTCTTTTGCAGTTCGATTGGTAGCGCACTCAGCTCACACACTGAGGTCCGTGGTTCGATCCCCGGTACTAGTGGAAACATTCGGGCGTGTTACCTTAAGAAACCTGTTGTCCCTGTTCACTTTGCAGTAAAATAGGTACTTGGGTGTTAGTTGACTGGTGTGGGGTGGCATCCTGGGGCCAAAATTAACTGAGTTGCGGGAAATGCTCTGCATAACCGCGGACTTTCTATAAAGTGTGTCATTGGTGTCAGCTATGGTCTGTATAAGTTGTATCTTGTACTTGTGGAAATATAATTATTATTATTAGTAGTAGTGTTATTATTATTTTGGGAGAGATAACATTGTGATGATCTGGCAGAAGCTGGGAGTGTCGTAGCCAACCAGCGTGGGGGACGCTGGCTTAGTCAGCCAATCAGATGAGAGCGTGCGTGGGTGGGTGGTGGGTGGGCGGTGTTTAATATTTGTGGGTGTCACAACGCTTTTTTTTCTGTGTGTAATTTTTGGAGGATGTTTGTGTGTGGTGTGTGTGTGGTGGTGTGTGTGTGTGGGGTGTGTGTTGGGGTGTGTGGGGTTTGGTGGTGTGTTGGTTTGTGGTTTGTGTTTTGGTGTTTTTGTT
>NC_069433.1:6551110-6600163 GCF_026875155.1 Cherax quadricarinatus | reverse complement strand
AAAGTTAATAGGTTAGTTAAAAAGTTAGTAGGTAGTAAAGTCCCTCAGTGTTCAAAGTAGGGAGTTCAGTCTCTCAGTCTTGATAGCAGGTAGTCAGTCCCTCAGCCTTGATAGTAGGTAGTCAGTCCCTCAGTGTTCATAGTAGGTAGTCAGTCCCTCAGTGTTCAAAGTAGGGAGTTCAGTCTCTCAGTCTTGATAGCAGGTAGTCAGTCCCTCAGCCTTGATAGTAGGTAGTCAGTCCCTCAGTGTTCATAGTAGGTAGAAAGTCCCTCAGTCTTGACAGTAGGTAGTCAGTCCCTCAGTATTCATAGTAGGTAGTCAGTCCTTCAGTCTTGACAGAAGGTAGTCAGTCCCTCAGTGTTCAAAGTAGGTAGTCAGTCCCTCAGTCTTGATAGCAGGTAGTCAGTCCCTCAGCCTTGATAGCAGATAGTCAGTCCCTCAGTCTTCATAGTAGGTAGTCAGTCCCTCAATCTTCATAGCAGGTAGTCAGTCCCTCAGTCTTCATAGTAGGTAGTCAGTCCCTCAGTCTTCATAGTAGGTAGTCAGTCCCTCAGCATTGATAGTAGATAGTCAGTCCCTCAGTCTTGATAGTAGGTAGTCAGTCCCTCAGTCTTCATAGTAGGTAGTCAGTCCCTCAGTCTTCATAGTAGGTAGTCAGTCCCTCAGTCTTCATAGAGGTAGTCAGTCCCTCAGCCTTGATAGTAGGTAGTCAGTCCCTCAGTCTTGATAGCAGGTAGTCAGTCCTTCAGCCTTGATAGTAGGTAGTCAGTCCCTCAGTCTTCATAGTAGGTAGTCAGTCCCTCAGTCTTCATAGAGGTAGTCAGTCCCTCAGCCTTGATAGTAGGTAGTCAGTCCCTCAGTCTTGATAGCAGGTAGTCAGTCTTTCAGCCTTGATAGTAGGTAGTCAGTTCCTCAGTCTTGATAGTAGGTAGTCATTCCCTCAGTCTTGATAGTAGGTAGTCAGTCCCTCAGTCTTGATAGTAGGTAGTCAGTCCCTCAGTCTTGATAGTAGGTAGTCATTCCATCAGCCTTGACAGTAGGTAGTCAGGCTCTCAGTCTTGATAGATGGTAATCGGTCCCTCAGTCTTGATAGAAGGTAATTAGTCCCTCACTCTTGACAGGTGGTAATAATCCCTCAGTCTCGATAGAAGGTAATCAGTCAATCAGCCTTGATAGAAGGTAATCAGTCCCTCAGCCTTGATAGAAGGTAATCAGACCCTCAGTCATGATAGAAGGAAATCAATCCCTCAGTCTTGAGAGAAGGTAATCAGTCCCTCAGTCATGATAGAAGGAAATCAATCCCTCAGTCTTGAGAGAAGGTAATCAGTCCCTCAGCCTTGATATAAGGTAATCAGTCCCTCAGTCATGATATAAGGTAATCAGTCCCTCACTCTTGATATAAGGTAATCAGTCCCTCTACAAATCAACAATAATTCCTACTCACCACAGTCTTAACTCCTCCACAAGGACAATCTCACCTGCAACAAACAAACAAACACAAAGTTATTACAAAAACAAGAAAATCAGGCCGCCGGAAAACAAGAAAAAACAACAACATGAAAGTCTCACTTCAAGTCAATAAACAAATCTGAATTATTGGAATTTTCCTGAAAAAAAATTTATTCTTGTAAAAAAAATACCAAAATAAATACATTATTGTTGCTATTATTATTAATAATATTATTGTTATATGATAATTATTATTATTATTATCACTATTATTATTACTAAAATTATTATATTATAATAATTATTATCGCTATTATTATTTTTATTATAATTATTACGATATTTTATTAGTTATTATTTTTCATTATTATAATTATTATTAGTCAGGTTTGATCCAAGGAATATAAGAGTTGCTCCAGTACCTTGGATTAAAAACTCGGTCACTCCCTCCTTAATTATGAGACTTACGACAGCAAGACAAAGAGGTCAAATTAAGATGCGACGAGTTAATTACGGGTCTCTTAATACAAGAGTAACCTGCTTAAAACGACCATGTAAGAGGAACCTACATAAAGTGACCATGTAAGAGGAACCTACATAAAGTGACCATGTAAGAGGAACCTACATAAAGTGACCATGTAAGAGGAACCTACATAAAGTGACCATGTAAGAGGAACCTACATAAAGTAACCATGTAAGAGGAACCTACATAAAGTGACCATGTAAGAGGAACCTACATAAAGTGACCATGTAAGAGGAACCTACATAAAGTGACCATGTAAGAGGAACCTACATAAAGTGACCATGTAAGAGGAACCTACATAAAGTGACCATGTAAAAGGAACCTACATAAAGTGACCATGTAAGAGGAACCTACATAAAGTGACCATGTAAGAGGAACCTACATAAAATGACCATGTAAGAGGAACCTACATAAAGTGACCATGTAAGAGGAACCTACATAAAGTGACCATGTAAGAGGAACCTACATAAAATGACCATGTAAGAGGAACCTACATAAAGTGACCATGTAAGAGGAACCTACATAAAATGACCATGTAAGAGGAACCTACATAAAGTGACCATGTAAGAGGAACCTACATAAAGTGACCATGTAAGAGGAACCTACATAAAATGACCATGTAAGAGGAACCTACATAAAGTGACCATGTAAAAGGAACCTACATAAAGTGACCATGTAAGAGGAACCTACATAAAGTGACCATGTAAGAGGAACCTACATAAAGTGACCATGTAAGAGGAACCTACATAAAGTGACCATGTAAGAGGAACCTACATAAAGTGACCATGTAAGAGGAACCTCCTTAAAGTGACCATGTAAGACGAACATAAAGTGACCATGTAAGAGGAACCTACTTAAAGTGACCATGTAAGAGGAACCTAATTAAAGTGACCATGTAAGGGGAACCTACTTAAAGTGACCATGTAAGAGGAACCTACTTAAAATGACCATGTAAGAGGAACACACTAAAAGTGACCATGTAAGAGGAACCTACTTAAAGTGACCAACTAAGACGAACCTACTTAAAGTGACCATGTAAGAGAAATCTACCTAAAGCGACCATGTAAGAGGAACCTACTTAAAGTGACCATGTAAGAGGAACCTACTTAAAGTGACCATGTAAGAGGAACCTACTTAAAGTGACCATGTAAGAGGAACCTACTTAAAGTGACCACACCCTGGGTAACACTGTGACCTTATTCTGTCTCCGTCTTTGTCTTACGGGAGATTTCAACAGGGACAGGATACCAATCCAAGGGTAAGGTGGTAGTGGTAGTGGTGGTGGTGGTGGTAGTGGTGGTGGTATTGGTTGTAGTGGTGGTAGTGGTGGTGGTAGTGGTGGTGGTAGTGGTGGTGGTGGTGGTGGTGGTGGGTAGTGGTGGTGTTGGTAGTGTTGGTAGTGGTGGTAGTGGTGGTGGTAGTGGGGGTGGTAGTGGTGGTGGTAGTGGTGGTGGTAGTGGTGGTGGTAGTGGTGGTAGTGGTGGTGGCAGTGGTGGTAGTGGAGGTGGAAGTGGTGGTAGTGGTAATGGTGGTGGTGGTGGTGGTAGTGGTGGTGGCAGTGGTGGTGGTAGCGATGGTAGTGGTGGTAGTGGTGGTGGTAGTGGAGGTAGCGGTGGTAGTGGTGGTGGTAGTGGTGGTAGCGGTGGTGGTAATGGTGGTAGTGGTGGTAGTGGTGGTGGTAGCGGTGGTGGTGGTAGTGGTGGTAGTGGTGGTGGTAGTGGTGGTAGTGGTGGTGGCAGTGGTGGTAGTGGTGGTAGTGGTGGTAGTGGTAGTGGTGGAAGTGGTGGAAGTGGTGGTGGTAGTGGTGGTGGTAGTGGTAGTAGTAGTGGTGGTGGTAGTGGGAGTGGTGGTGGTAGTAGTAGTTGTTACAAAAAACGCGATTCTAAAAGCTTAGAGATCTCCAGTGAATACTAGAAAGGACTGCCCTTCTAGCATCCAGCCTGTTACTGGGTTTTCGTAACAAGTAGTCAGTATCCTTGTCCAATTATCCATTAGAATTCAGTATAATTCAATAGTGCTTCAGGATTACAACTGGTAGGCTACTAACTAGAGAAATTAAAATTTAATAAATTTATTAAGTCTAGAGGTATATTATCAAATTAAATTAAATTAAATTAATCACAATAATCAAAATAATATCACTTTTCTCAAGTACAATATTATTGTGCTGAAAGTACATATCACATTTATAATTCTTAAATAACGTCTGGTACATCAACATTTAATAAGATATTACAAATATGCACAAGTAAGTGTGTATGTGTGTAAGTGCTCTAAGTAGTTCACTATGTCTCACGACTCGACTAGACTTAAACAAATGACTGACAAAGTCCTCAGATAAACTAACTTCTTAACCGACTGGCAACCAGAACAGTCTGCTTGAACAAAAAAGAATGCTAAGCCCAATAGCCATACAACAAGCAACTGCGACACAGAATCAGGAACAAGGAGATAATATAACGACACTATGTAGGGACCATCTGCAGATCCTCCACAAAAGTCACAAAACTCCCATACTACTGAATCTAAGTTCAGCATAAGAAAATCCCTGACTGTGATAATACACAGATACCAGTACAAGTTAAGTGAGAAGTTACAGCTCAGGACCTGAGATGTTTCGAGTGTCTATGTGACACACAACCTCAGTACAACGTCGAAAATCACGAAGTCTATACAATGTTCTGTGAACAGAGTTCTACAGAACTAACAAGAATAATGAGACAGACAATCTGTCCAACCACCAAGAGAGTCTAGAGCAGACAATACTTTAGGCGAGGTGAGGACACCCCCCCCCCTCTATCACGTGATAGCTACATGGACAACTGCAGCTCAGAAGCCGGCAGTCTAACGAGCTACAAGCGATAATTATAGTAGTTTGACAATCAAGACTTGAACTGAGCACTTAATATGTTACATCCTAACAACATAAGTCAAATAATAATATAAAGTCATACATTTACGATTTAGCTATTATCGCATATATAAGCAATATAAAATTAAATGAAAAGGTAATAATTATATTATATATATATATACATAATAATCATTGCAACCCATTCAGGGGTTGCAACAGTAGTAGTGGTGGAAGTGGTAGTGGTAGTAACCACCCACTCATCCACTTAGTCTGGCACCAACACCTTGTACATACGAGCCTCCACCCAGTGACTGCTTCTGGTAATGTGCGCGCGCACGCACGCACGCACGCACGCACACACACACACACACACATACACACACACACACACACACACACACACACACACACACACACACACACACACTGACAACGTCAGTGAACAACCCTACAAGTGATAACCAAAGTATTAAAAAAAAATAAATAAAGTAAAGGCAAGAGAAAGCCTGAAATTAACAACAAAATTTCAAATTGCCAGTTCCGTTGAGGCCTAGTTGGCACTTGTTGGCACATTGTTACAAATATTACAAGTACACAAGCGGTGACTAAAGAGAAAATATCAAATAGAATTAAGAGAGGTTTGGCTAACGACAAACTGTGGATGTAGCACACAGCGTGAACAGAGCAAGCCAGAAAGGGGAGATATATATATATATATATATATATATATTTATTACAATATATATAATATATAATATATATATATTATATATATATATATATATATATATATATATATATATACATAAATATATATAAGCAGAGGTGGTGGGCAGCAGTAGCCAGAGGAAGTACCGCCCCCCCATAACAGGTTGGGGGTGGTCATCACAAAATAAGAAGTGTCTTACCAAAAGGAAGTGTAAATTTATAAAAGTAAGGCAGTATACAAGTGATAAGTGTGGTAAATGAGGTCTCAAAAGGGCAACGAGTAAAACAATAGCTGAGAAGTCAAGCGGGGCGGAAGGGCAGGTGCAGGCGGTCATCGTACAGCGGCATCGTACAGCGAGCATCGTACATCAGCATCTGGATAGACGTCCCCTCTGAGGAGTAACGTACAAATCACCTGTTTGTGTTGGCGGGAAGTTTTGATGTGTGAGAGCCGGCCCTACATCACTGTAGCTGGCTATCACAAACCCTGCTCCAGAGCGATTATCATACACAGCTACACCAAGCAGTATGTTGGAAGATAAAAATTTGTAGGAGCAAGGAATAGGCAGGAGGCTTAAGTCGTGGCTAATGGGACTACAGCCCTGACAAACAAAAGTTTTTCGAGAGATAATGTTTTAGGACACAAAGACGTACAATCTGAGAACAAGTAGTGGGTACACAGTGTATAAGAAGGTAGTACATTCACTGGGGTGAAAGAATGTCTTGTTAAACACAACCTAGTATTATAATTATAGAATTACCTCTCACAGTGTTAATATCTTATTAATATTACGGATAACATCAGAGGTGAATTGTATTTCTGGGACATATAAACACTGACGTGCTCACACACACACGCGCCACTTACACAACACTTGGGGCCAGGAGCTGAGTCTCGACCCCTGAACCCACAACTAGGTGAGTACACACACCCACTCATTCACACAGCTGACCTTGGAATTTGACCACGTCCCCTCACCCCCCCACACAGGCAACCTTTTCCTCCTCCCCCACAGACTTTTCCCCCTCCCCCGCTCTTGCCTTCACTTCCCTCCTCCCTACTATCCTTCCCTCTCTCTTTCTCTCTCTCCCTCTCTCTCTCCTCTCTCACTCTCGTCGTCGTCTCTCTCGTCTCTCCTCTCTCTTCGTCTCTCTCTCTCTCTCTCTCTCTCTCTCCCTCCCTCTCACTCACTCCCATAACCCTATTCTCTCACCCTCCTCTCTCTCTATAGCTTCTCCTCACCTAATCGTTTCTCTCTTCCATCTCTCCATTTCTCTCTCTCATAGCCTTTTCCTCACCCTCCTTTTTTCCCTCTCTCTCTCTCTCTCCCTCTCTTTCCCCTCTCTTCTACCCTATCTCTTCCCCCTCACATTCTCTCGTCTCTCCCCCTTGGGTCTTATCCCTCACCCCTTACTCTCTCCTCTCTCCTCCCTCTTTTCTACCCTTACCTCCCCACTCCCCTTTCCCCTCTTCCCTCTTTCTTCATAACCCTTTCTCTCTCCACCCCCCTCGCACCCTCTCCCTCCTCGTAGCCTTCTGTCTGTGGTAAAATAAAAAAAAAAAATATGGGTTGCCCTATAGATTGAAAACCAGAGATCTGGTAGACGAACCATGGAGGAAAAGACAGGGAGTTAAGCTCCAAAAAAGGGAGGAGAGTGGGGAAGGATAGATAGTAAGCTTGGTAAGGAAAATGAGGAGCGGATAGCTGAAGAGTGCAGGAGAATGAAGTACAGGCCTTAGCAGCAGAAGCTAGGGATACAGTGCTTATAGACAAACTGCAAACCTGAAACAAGATTAAGAGACAAATTACAATTCAGATGTGACATCAGGAAAATTCCATGTCAGTGCGCAGACAAGGGGAACGGTAAAGCAACACGGAGACATGCCGTACACGAAGGCCCTATAAGACCCAAGTGGGGCGGGAAAAGACGAGGAGCACACTAAGATCAAATGACAGTCCGAAGACAATGAAGGTATTGCTATAGCATAAGATCTAACATCCAACTGCAGTAGCAAGGACAGCTGGCCAGGAAAGACAGTCCTCTAAGAAATAGAAGTTTCAGATATGACAGGGACTGAAGCAAGAACATGTCAAGGGAAGGAACATAAAATGCCTTCAGAGGAAACAGATGGAGACTCAGTGGGAGGAGGAAAGGGCGAGGTCAGTTTTTTGTGATTACGGCTCCAAGAAGCCAGGGGAACAACTTTGAAGAAATAAAAAAGGTAGGAGAAAAAAATGATTGAAGGCATCAGAAAACAATAAGGTGAGGGCGATATGGACCCAGGTGACAAATTTTCAGAGATTGGGTTGTTTGCGAGTGGAAGAAACGTCCTGTCAAGTAACTTCAAAGGAAGAATAAGTTCGGAACCAGGATCCCTGCAAGAAAGCAAGACTGAGGGACAAACAGGGGTACCAGAGGTATACCTCGAACCGCGACAGAACACAAGAAGAAAGGACTACACTGAAAGAGAGCGTACAAAGACGCAAGAGGAACGAGAGGCAATGACGAAAATGAGCAGGACCCAGACACAGGAGGAAAGGGCAACACACCCCACAGAACTCTCCCACCAAAAGACTCCAACCGCGACATTCCCAACGCAACTGACAACCCTATACTACAACCCACTCACTTTCCCTCGTGACACCAACCCATTCAAAAACCTCCACCACCAAAAGCTGTCCCTTATGGCATTCCTAAAACCCCAGCCCCCATCATCACAAACCCACCTACACCACAGCCCCATATAGGCCCCCACCAAGGCTCTCGCTCCCCCAACCCCATATTATTGCATGACCACAATTATAGGAAAAGAAACTGAAAGTTTGGTACACAAACGTGGATGGAATAACGAATAAAACATGATGATGGAACGAAAGAATCAAGTGAGAAAATCCCCAGACTTCAAGCAGTCACAGAAACAAAACTCGCTGACACAATAACAGATACACTCTTCCCAACGGGATCTCAGATCCTGAGGAAAGATAGAAGGAGTAAGAGTGGGAGGAGGGTTGCCACTGCTCATAAAACACCGATGGGATTTGAGGAAATGGAAGGCATGGACATGATTGGAGAAAGATGACTACATTGTATGTAGCATTCAGTCCGGAGAACATAAAGTAGTCATAGGAGTGATGTATAACCCAACACACAGAACTGCAGGAGGCCAAGAGAGATAGAAGAAAACAAGAGGGTGATGGTGGACACACTGGCTGAGGTGGCAAGAAGGAGCTCACTCGGATTCAGAGCAAAGTTACTGGTAATGGGCGATTTCAACCACAGGGATATCAACTGGGAAAACCTGGACCCACATGGGGTCCCGAAACATGGAGAGCCAAGATGAGGATGTGGTACTTGAAAACCTCATGCATCAAAAATTTCAGGGCCCACAACCAAGAAAAGAGGGGAGGATACCCAGCAAGACGGGTTTCTTGTGTTAAACCCAGAGCAGTTCAGACATTGAGGACATCACTTACGAGAGGCCCCTTGGAGCTAGCGATCAGGGTGGTTCTGAGTTTTGATTATATAGTAGAGTTACAAGTGGAGAAGGTAACAGGAACTGAAGGGGACAGGCCAAACGATAAAAGGGGGACTACACAGGTATGAGAAACTTCCTGCAGGGGGTTCAGTGGGACAGAAAAAAGGTAGGAAAATAGTAAACGAGATGATGGAATAGTGGCAACAAAGTGCAAGGAGGCAGAGGAAAGGTTTGTTCCCAAGGGAAACAGAAATAATAGGAAGACCAAACGAGCCCCTTAGTTTACCCGAAGGTGTAGGGAGGCAAAAACTAAGTGCAACAGATAATGGAAAAGGTACAGGGGGCATAGGACCCCCGGAAAACAAGGAATTAGTAGAAGAGCCAGAAACGAGTTATGCACAGATAAGGAGGGGGCCCAGCGACAGTAAAGAAAACGACATAGCATCGAAAGTCAAAAACGACCCGAAAATGCTGTATAAACCACATTAAGGAGGAAACAACAGTCAAGGACCAGGTGATAAGGCTGAGGAAAGAAGGTGGAGAACTCACAAGAAACGATCAAAGGTATGTGAGGAGCCAACACGAGATTTAAGGAAGTATTTACAGTAGAGACAGGAAGGGCTCTGGGGGACAGACCAGATGGGGACACCCAGCAAGGAATACACCAACAAGTGTTGGACGACATACATACAGATGAGGAGAGGTGAAGAAACTGCTAAGCGACATCGATACCTCAAAGGGAATGGGACCGGACAACATCTCCCCCGTGGGTCCTTAAGAGGGAGCAGATATGTTGTGCGTGCCCCTTACCACAATCTTCAACACGCCCTGAAACTGGGCCCAAATACCGAGGTATGGGAAATCGGCAAATGTATTCCCATTTTTTTAAAAAAGGAGACAGAAAAGAGGCACTAAAATATAGACCTGTGTCCCTTGACGTGTATAGTATGCAAAATTATGGAGAAGATTATCAGGAGGAGAGTGGTGGAGCACCTGGAACGGAACAAGAGTATAAATGCCAACCAGCACGGATTCACGGAAAGCAAATCCTGTGTCACAAACCTTCTGGAGTTTTATGATAAAATAACAGAAGTAAGACACGAGAGAGAGGGGTGGGTTGATTGCATCTTCTTGGACTGCAAGAAGGCTTTGACACAGTTCCTCACAAGAGATTAGTGCAGAAGCTAGAGCAATCAGGCGCATATAACAGGAAGGGCACTGCAATGGATCAGAGAATACCTGACAGGGAGGCAACAACGAGTCATGGTACGTAATGATGTATCACAGTGGGCACCTGTGACGAGCGGGGTCCCCACAGGGGTCGGTCCTAGGACCAGTGCTATTTTTTGGTATGTGAATGACATGATGGAAGGGTTAGACTCAGAAGTGTCCCTGTTTGCAGATGATGTTAAGTTAATGAGGAGAATTAAATCTGATGAGGACCAGGCAGGACTTCAAAGAGACCTGGACAGACTGGACACCTGGTCTAGCAAATGGCTTCTCGAATTTAATCCTGCCAAATGCAAAGTCATGAAGATAGGGGAAGGGCACAGAAGACCACAGACAGAGTATAGGCTAGGTGGCCAAAGACTGCAAACCTCACTCAAGAAAAGATCTTGGGGTGAGTATAACACCGAGCATGTCTCCGGAAGCACACATCAATCAGATAACTGCTGCAGCATATGGGTGCCTGGCAAACCTGAGAACAGCATTCCGATACCTTAGTAAGGAATCGTTCAAGACACTGTACACCGTGTATGTCAGGCCCATACTGGAGTATGCAGCACCTGTTTGGAACCCGCACTTGATAAAGCCCGTCAAGAAAGTAGAGAAAGTACAAAGGTTTGCCACAAGGTTAGTTCCAGAGCTAAGGGGAATGTCCTATGAAGAAAGATTAAGGGAAATCGGCCTGACGACACTGGAGGACAGGAGGGTCAGGGGAGACATGATAACGACATATAAAATACTGCGTGGAATAGACACGGTGGACAAAGACAGGATGTTCCAGGGAGGGGACACAGAAACAAGAGGCCACAATTGGAAGTTGAAGACACAAATGAGTCAGAGATATTAGGAAGTATTTCTTCAGTCATAGAGTTGTAAGGCAATGGAATAGCCTAGAAAATGACGTAGTGGAGGCAGGAACCATACACAGTTTTAAGACGAGGTTTGATAAAGCTCATGGAGCGGGGAGAGAGAGGGCCCAATAGCAACCGGTGAAGAGGCGGGGCCAGGAGCTAAGACTCGACCCCTGCAACCAGAAATAGGTTACCTGGAGGTTATTCCGGAGTAAAAATAGGTGAGTACACACACACACACACACACACACACACACACACACACACACACACACACACACACATACATCAGTAAAGAGAAGAGTGGTTCTCCGCATATTCATGAACTTTAAGAAAGCTTTTGATATTGTATTACAAGAGACACCGATGAGAAAGAGAGAGAGAGAGAGAGAGAGAGAGAGAGAGAGAGAGAGAGAGAGAGAGAGAGAGAGAGAGAGAGAGAGAGAGAGAGAGAGAGAGAGAGATCAAGTTCTTGGCGTCTCACTCCCTGGTGACAGATCTCACTGCAGTAAATCTTGCCCCAACCAATCTGTCCATGTGTCAGGAACCTCTCTCTCTCTCTCTCTCTCTCGCCTACATTACAAATTACCGTGTAGACAGTAGACAGGCAGGCTCTAACAAGGAAGGTGAGGCAGGATGGGACCAAGGAAGGCAAGTGAGTCTGAGACAGTGACACTAGGAAATACTTTTTCAGCCTCACTGGGATGAATACCTGAAGGAGGCTTCCAGGGGGTCAACGCTCCCCAGCCCGTTCAGCGATCAAACCTCCTGGTGGGTCAAGACCTGATCAACCAGGCTGTTACTGCTGGCCGCAAGCAGTCCAACGTGCGAACCACACCCCGGATGATCGGGAATTGATTTGAAGAATTTATCCAGTTCCCTCTTGAAGACAGCTGGTATCTCTTATGCACAGAGTGAGGGTGTTGAAGAGTCAGGGACCTCTGACACTTATCAAGTTCTCACTTAATATACTCGTGGCGCCCCCTTCTTTATAACAGAGGTACTATGCACCGTCTGCCACGTCTCTCGTGTGCATTCTGAGTGGGTTCAATGTTCAGGTTTGGCACCAGTCCCTCCAGGATTTTCCAGGTGTAAATTATGATGTACCTTTCTCGCCTACGTTCCAAGGAATACAGTTTAAGGGACATAAGCATTCCCAGTAGTTCAGATGCTTGGTTGAGTGTATACAAGCAGTGAAAGTTATTTCTACATTTTCCAGCTTAGCAATTTCAGCTGTTTTGAAGGTGGTGGTCAGTATACAACAGTATTCCAGTCTTCCTTGAAGGTGGTGGTCAGTATACAACAGTATTCCAGTCTTCCTTGACGGTGGTGGTCAGCATATAACAGTATTCCAGTCTGGAGAGAACAAGTGACTTAAACAGTATCATCACTGGCTCAGCATCTCATGTCTTGAAAGTTCTAGTTATCCAGTCTATCACTGTCCTCGTGGTAAAAATAACAACATTGTTGTTATCCTTGAATGTAAGATCTTCCCACATCATCACTCCCAGGTCTCCCACATGCAACTTTCATTCTACTGGATGAGCTGAATTTCTCCTGTACTCAGCTGCAGTCTTTATTTCCTCCATTCTTCCATAGCACAGCAACTGAAATTTGTTCTCGTTACACATTATATTGTTGTCTGAGGTCCACTGGAAGACTTGATTTATATGCAACATGGGAAAGAGTTGCATGCAAATGCTATACACAACTTCATGACTAGATATGACCCTAGAAGCCAAAAAAATTATATACAACACTATCTTACCTACACCATCACCACCTACACCATCACCATCTACACCATTTACATCATCACTACCTACATACAACATCACCACCTACACCATCACCACCTACACCATCACCACCTACACCAACACCACCTACACATCACCACCTACACCATCTATACCATCACCAAATACACCATCAACACTTACACCATCACCACCTACACTACACCTACACCATCACCACCTACACCCAACACCAAATACACCAACACCACCTACACCATCACCACCTACACCATCACCACCTACACCATCACCACCTACACCATCACCACCTACATCAACATCACCTACACCATCACCACCTACACCATCACCACCTACACCATCACCACCTACACCAACACCACCTACACCATCAACACTTACACCATCACCACCTACACCTGGTGGCCTGGTGGCTAAAGCTCCCGCTTCACACACGGAGGGCCCGGGTTCGATTCCCGGCGGGTGGAAACATTTCAACACGTTTCCTTACACCTGTTGTCCTGTTCACCTAGCAGCAAATAGGTACCTGGGTGTTAGTCGACTGGTGTGGGTCGCATCCTGGGGGACAAGATTAAGGATCCCAATGGAAATAAGTTAGACAGTCCTCGATGACGCACTGACTTTCTTGGGTTATCCTGGGTGGCTAACCCTCCGGGGTTAAAAATCCGAACGAAATCTTATCTTATCTTATCACCACCTACACCATCACCACCTACACCATCTACACCACCTACACCAACACCACCTACACCTGCATCACCTACACCATCACCATCCACAAATCACCACCTGCACCATCACCACGTACACCATCATCATCCACACCTACACCATCACCATTTACACCAACACCACCTACACCATCACCACCTACACTATAACCACCTACACCATCACCATCTGCACCATCACCACCTACACCATCACCATCCACACCACCACCTGCACCATCACCACCTACACCATCACCATCCACACCACCACCTGCACCATCACCACCTACACCATAACCACCTACACCATCACCACCTGCACCATCACCACCTACACCATCACCACCTACACCATCACCATCCACACCACCACCTGCACCATCACCACCTACACCATCACCATCCACACCATCACCACCTACACCATCACCATCCACACCATCACCACCTACACCATCACCACCATCTACACCATCACCACCTACACCATCACCATCCACACCACCTGCACCATCACCATCACCACCTACACCATCTATACCATCACCAAATACACCATCAACACTTACACCATCACCACCTACACCATCACCACCTACACCATCTATACCATCACCAAATACACCATCAACACTTACACCATCACCACCTACACTACACCTACACCATCACCACCTACACCAACACCAAATACACCAGCATCACCTACACCATCACCACCTACACCATCACCACCTACACCAACACCACTACACCATCACCACCTACACCATCACCACCTACACCAACACCACCTACACCATCAACACTTACACCATCACCACCTACACCATCACCACCTACACCATCACCACCTACACCAACACCACCTACACCAACACCACCTACACCATCACCACCTGCACCATCACCATCCACACCACCACCTGCACCATCACCACCTACACCATCACCATCCACACCACCACCTGCACCATCACCATCTACACCATCACCATCTACACCATCACCACCTACACCATCACCATCCACACCACCACCTGCACCATCACCTACACCATCACCACCTACACCATCACCATCACACACCACCACCTGCACCATCATCTACACCATCACCACCTACACCATCACCATCCACACCACCACCTGCACCATCATCTACACCATCACCACCTACACCATCACCATCCACACCACCACCTGCACCATCACCACCTACACCATCACCATCCACACCACCACCTGCACCATCACCACCTACACCATCACCACCTACACCATCACCATCTACACCATCACCACCTACACCATCACCATCCACACCACCACCTGCACCATCACCACCTACACCATCACCATCTACACCACCACCTACACCATCACCATCCACACCACCACCTGCACCATCACCACCTACACCACCATCTACACCATCACCACCTACACCATCACCATCCACACCACCACCTGCACCATCACCACCTACACCACCATCTACACCATCACCACCTACACCATCACCATCCACACCACCACCTGCACCATCACCACCTACACCACCATCTACACCATCACCACCTACACCATCACCATCCACACCACCACCTGCACCATCACCTACACCATCACCCAACTTTTACTGCGGAACATAAACCATCAGAATGGGTCACAACCATTCCTTTACCCTCCTACATCATCTCCCCTCTTCCTCTCCCTCCCCCTTCTATCCTCTTCTTCCTTGTCCCTTCCTCTTCTGGCCCCTTACATCCTTCTCTTATTTCTTCCCTTCCCATTCCTGTTCTGCTCTCCTCTTATCCAGCTTCTCATCCTCCTCCTCCTCCTCCTCTCTTATCCATCAACTCTCTCCAGTCCTCCTCCTCTTCCTCTCTTCTTCCTCCTTTTTCTCTTACTTTTCATCCTTCTCTTCATTCTCTCTTTTTGTTCTCGCTCCAAGGATCAACACCGCCCCCCTGACATCACCCTCCCCGCCCCTCACCCCCGGCCCCCTCCCCAGCCCCTGCGCCATTCATTCCATTTTCTTGCCAACTTCCAATATTTCTATTTCTGTCCTTTCAACTCTCCCCTCCCCGACCAGTCGCCCTCCCCCCCCTCCCCCGACCAGTCGCCCTCCCCCCCTCCCCGACCAGTCACCCTCCCCCCTCCCCGACCAGACACCAGCCCCCCCTCCCCGACCAGACACCCGCCCCCCTCCCCGACCAGTCACCCTCCCCCCCTCCCCGACCAGTCACCCTCCCCCCCTCCCCGACCAGACACCAGCCCCCCCTCCCCGACCAGACACCCGCCCCCCTCCCTCCGACCAGTCACCCTCCCCCCTCCCCGACAAGACACCCGCCCCCCCTCCCCGACCAGACACCCGCCCCCCCTCCCCGACCAGACACCCTCCCCCCCCTCCCCGACCAGACCCCCTCCCCGACCAGACAACCGCCCCCCTCCCCGACAAGACACCGCCCCCCCTCCCCGACCAGACACCCGCCCCCCTCCCCGACCAGACACCCGCCCCCCTCCCCGACCAGACACCCGCCCCCCTCCCCGACCAGACACCCGCCCCCCTCCCCGACCAGTCACCCTCCCCAACTCCCCGACCAGACACCCGCCCCCCTCCCCGACCAGACACCCGCCCCCCCTCCCCGACCAGACACCCTCCCCCCTCCCCGACCAGACACCCTCCCCCCTCCCCGACCAGACACCCTCCCCCCTCCACTACAAGTCCACCCTCCCCCTCCCCGACCAGACATCCTCCCCCCTCCACTACCAGTCACCCTCCCACCTCCCCGACCAGACACCCGCCCCCCCTCCCCGACCAGACACCCTCCCCCCTCCCAGACCAGACATCCTCCCCCCTCCACTACCAGTCACCCTCCCACCTCCCCGACCAGACACCCTCCCCCCTCCACTACCAGTCACCCTCCCCCCTCCACTACCAGTCACCCTCCCCCCTCCCCGACAAGACACCCTCCCCCTCCACTACCAGTCACCCTCCCCCCTCCACTACCAGTCACCCTCCCCCCTCCCCGACCAGACACCCTCCCCCCTCCACTACCAGTCACCCTCCCCCCTCACCGACCAGACACCCTCCCCCCTCCACTACCAGTTACCCTCCCCCCCTCCACTACCAATCACCCTCCCCTCTCCCCGACCAGACACCCTCCCCCCTCCACTACCAGTCACCCCTCTCCCCGACCAGACACCCTCCCCCCCTCCACTACCAGTCACCCCTTTCCCCGACCAGACACCCTTCCCCTCCATTACCAGTCACCCCTCTCCCCGACCAGACACCCTCCCCCCTCCACTACCAGTCACCCCTCTCCCCGACCAGACCCCCTCCCCCCTCCACTACCAGTCACCCCTCTCCCCGACCAGACACCCTCCCCCATCCACTACCAGTCACCCCTCTCCCCGACCAGACACCCTCCCCCCTCCACTACCAGTCACCCCTCTCCCCGACCAGACACCCTCCCCCCTCCACTACCAGTCACCCCTCTCCCCGACCAGACCCCCTCCCTCCTCCACTACCAGTCACCCCCTCCCCGACCAGACACCCTCGCCCCTCCACTACCAGTCACCCCTCTCCCCGACCAGACACCCTCCCTCCTCCACTACCAGTCACCCCTCTCCCCGACCAGACACCCTCGCCCCTCCACTACCAGTCACCCCCCTCCCCGACCAGACCCCTCCCTCCACTACCAGTCACCCCTCTCCCCTACCAGACACCCTCCCCCCTCCACTACCAGTCACCCCTCTCCCCGACCAGACCCCCTCCCTCCTCCACTACCAGTCACCCCTCTCCCCGACCAGACACCCTCGCCCCTCCACTACCAGTCACCCCTCTCCCCGACCAGACCCCCTCCCTCCTCCACTACCAGTCACCCCTCTCCCCGACCAGACACCCTCCCCCCCTCCACTATCAGTCACCCCCTCTCCCCGACCAGACACCCTCCCCCTCCACTACCAGTCACCCCTCTCCCCGACCAGACACCCTCCCCCCTCCACTACCAGTCACCCCTCTTCCCGACCAGACACCCTCCCCCCTCCACTACCAGTCACCCCTGTCCCCGACCAGACCCCCTCCCCCCTCCACTACCAGTCACCCCTCTCCCCGACCAGACACCCTCCCCCCTCCACTACCAGTCACCCCTCTCCCCGACCAGACACCCTCCCCCCTCCACTACCAGTCACCCCTCTTCCCGACCAGACACCCTCCCCCCTCCACTACCAGTCACCCCTGTCCCCGACCAGACCCCCTCCCCCCTCCACTACCAGTCACCCCTCTCCCCGACCAGACACCCTCCCCCTCCACTACCAGTCACCCCTCTCCCCAACCAGACACCCTCCCCCCTCCACTACCAGTCACTCACCCCTCTCCCCAACCAGACACCCTCCTCCACCCTTCTCTAGGCTGGAGTACTGCTCTACAGTAACAGCTTCATTCAAGACAGGTGAAATCCCACATGAAGACAATGTACCCAGAACCTCCTCTCCATGTAGAAGTTCTGGGAACGTTTGGAGTCCCCTGAGCTGTACTCACTAGAACGTAGGCGAGAGAGATACATCATAATCTTCACCTGCAAGATCCTGGAGGGACTGGTTCCTAATCTGCACACAGAAATCACTCCCTACGAAAGTAAAATACTTGGCAGACGATGCAACATTTTCCCAGTGAAAAGTAGGAGTGCCATTAGTACACTAAGAGAAAATACAATAAGTGTCCCCGGCCCAAGACTATTCAATAGCCTCCCACCAGCCATAAGGGGGATTACCAATAGACTCCTGGTTGTCTTCAAAAGGGAGATGGACAGATACTTAAAGTCAGTACCTACACACTTGACTTTCACAATGGTCACACCTACACACTTGACTTCCACACACAATGGTCACACCTACACACTTGATTTACACACACAATGGTCACACCTACACACTTGACTACCACACACAATGGCCACACCTACACACTTGACTTACACAAACAATGACCACACCTACACACTTGACTTCCACACACAATGGCCACACCTACACACTTGACTTCCACACACAATGGCCACACCTACACACTTGACTTCTACACACAATGCCACACCTACACACTTGACTTCCACACACAATGGTCACACCTACACACTTGACTTCCACACACAATGGTAACACCTACACACTTGACTTCCACGCACAATGGTCACACCTACACACTTGACTTCCACACACAACGGTCACACCTACACACTTGACTTCCACAGTGACCACACCTACACACTTGACTTCCACACACAATGGCCACACCTACACACTTTACTTCCACACACAATGGCCACACCTACACACTTGACTTCCACACACAATGACCACACCTACACACTTGACTTCCACACACAATGGTCACACCTACACACTTGACTTCCATACACAATGGCCACACCTACACACTTGACTTCCACACACAATGCCACACCTACACACTTTACTTCCACACACAATGGCCACACCTACACACTTGACTTCCACACACAATGACCACACCTACACACTTGACTTCCACACACAATGACCACACCTACACACTTGACTTCCACACACAATGGTCACACCTACACACTTGACTTCCATACACAATGGCCACACCTACACACTTGACTTCCACACACAATGCCACACCTACACACTTGACTTCCACACACAATACCACACCTACACACTTTACTTCCACACACAATGGCCACACCTACACACTTGACTTCCACACACAATGACCACACCTACACACTTGACTTCCACGCACAATGGTCACACCTACACACTTGACTTCCACACACAACGGTCACACCTACACACTTGACTTCCACAGTGACCACACCTACACACTTGACTTCCACACACAATGGCCACACCTACACACTTTACTTCCACACACAATGGCCACACCTACACACTTGACTTCCACACACAATGACCACACCTACACACTTGACTTCCACACACAATGGTCACACCTACACACTTGACTTCCACACACAATGGCCACACCTACACACTTGACTTCCACACACAATGCCACACCTACACACTTGACTTCCACACACAATGGCCACACCTACACACTTGACTTCCACACCCTGTGTGAGTGTGTTAGAAGCCTCGTCACTGAGGGTTTAACTAAGAAGTGATCCCAGACACTCCGGGATGCTGGGGTTGACCTCAACAACTCTCCTCATGGCGCTCCTGAGCGCGAGTGCTGGAAGTTTGAAGCCGACTGGATGAGGCGTTCTCGAGTTATGAGCGTAATAAAACTGAAAAAGTTAAAGAAATAAAAATAACTAATCCAGACATTCTCTTTAAGAAACGTTATAGAGGGAAGGAAGGAAGGGGTGGAAAGGGAGGAGGAGAGGGAAGGGAGAAGGAAGGGAAGATAGGAGGGAGGCTGGGAGGGAAGGAAGAAGGTTGGTAGGGAGTGAAGGGAGAAAGGAGGAAGATAGGGAGAGAAGGAAGAAGGGAGGGAAAATAAGAGGGAGGCTGGGAGGGAAGGAAGAAGGTTGGTAGGGAGTGAAGGGAGAAGGTAGGGAAGAAAGGAGGGAGGTAGGGAGGGAGGTAGGGAAGGAAGAAAGGAGGGAGGAGGGGAGGGAGGCTGTCAGTTTATCAAGGCTATAATCTTATATATCATGAGGGAATAGCAAGAGGCACGGCTAACCTGATTTATAGACCTTGAGGGAGGCGGGACGAGAGGAGCAAGATAGGAGGAAGGAAGGAAGGAAGGAAAGGAGGAGGGAATATGTTCGTCCAAACTAGCCCAGATGGTTCTCAGTAGACACACAGATGGCAATTACGTAGATGGAATGATGTAGGTAGGTGGAGAGAGAACATAGATGGAGATCCACTAGGAAGGAAAGAGAGAAGGAAGGAAGAAATGAAGGAAGGAAGGAAGGAAGGAAGGAAGGAAGGAAGGAAGGAACGAAGGAACGAAGGAAGGACTATGTAAAATTTACACGTAACACGTTCATTAATTTTTGAGGTGAAATATGTGTATACACACACACACACACACACACACACACACACACACACACACACACACACACACACACACACATCTTATGCACGTACATATACATACACACATACATAATCATACACACCTACTGCTCAACTCCTGCAGGTGGGTGCTGGGCCAGGCTAGTCTGGTCAACCAGGCTGTTGCTGCTGGTGGCCACCTGGTCCACATATACATCACAGCTTGTCTTCTAACAGAACAAGAATGTTCTTCAGCGTGAGTAACTGCTAACTCTCAGAGTCAATAACAATAACATATGTACTTCCAGAGTGTCACATCTCACAGACTCGCCTTCTCCTCTTTTTCTTCTAGGTCCTACTCTTCCTCCTCTTCATTCTCCTTCTCCTCCTTCACATTTCGAGATCTGATCAATTCTATATACATACACACCTACATATATACATACATATACATACACGCATACAAGGTGGGCAGAGACAGGCTGTCTCAGAGATGGGACACAACAACAAGGGGTCACAATTGGAAGTTGAAGACTCAGATGAGTCACAGGGATGTTAGGAAGTATTTCTTCAGTCACAGAGTTGTCACGAAGTGGAATAATCTGGAGAGTGATGTAGTGGAGGCAGGATCCATACACACTTTAAGAAGAGGTACGATAAAGGTCATGGAGCAGGGAGTGTGTGGACCGAATAGCGACCAGAGAAGAGGTGGGGCCAGGAGCGACCACAATTAGGTGAGTACAAACACACATACATACAGCAGGTACAGATTAACCTGGCGGTAAATCTCCCCCTCACCCCCACAACAGCTGGACGAGGAACGAGTCTACGCTGCGGCCGCCTCCGCCATCAGGCTCGCTGGCTAGCCAAAACAAAAACAAAAGCAGAGGAGACCGCTTCTCTGAGCGCTTTTGTGAGAGATATTTGAAAACGATAGAGGGTAACCCTCACAGTAAAACAAAAACAATGACAAAAACACAGGAGAAATAGAGGAACAAAAAGAGGAAAAAGAAAGAAAAAGTTTTTTGAGAGGGGGGAGAGGGAGTGAGTGGTGATCCAGGGAGAGTGGTGATCGAAGGAGTGAAGGGCGATCCAAGGAGAGAGAGGAAGTGGTGATCCTGGGAGAGAGTGGTGATCCAGGGAGAGTGGTGATCGAGGAAGTGAGGGGTGATCCAAGGAGAGAGAGGGAGTGGTGATCAGGGAGAGGGAGAGAGAGATAGTGAGTGGTGATCCAGTACCAGTCTCCAGGTCTTCACCAGGTCTTAACGGGACCTGGCTGACCTGGTCTGGGATACCTGCTCAGGGTCTGGTTCGCTCAGTCCGTTCCTCCCTCTCAATTATTTTCATATAGTCCAAATATTTCTGGTCGAGAGATGTCGCTCTCACTTGAGCTCTTCGTCTGAGTGAACACTAAATGAACACTATCTAAATGAACACTAAGTGAATACTAAATGAACACTAAGAGTGTAAGGAGGATCAAGAGTGTCAGGGGATCAAACTCCCTCTCACTCACTCGCTCTCTCTCTCTCCTTCCCACTCTGATTAGCGCTGAAGAGGAGCGTTGCATGACACGTTACATTATTGCAAAGTGGAACACCTGTTGCAGGAAAATGGTTTGCACTGTGCAGGACAAGGTGTGTGTGTGTGTGTGTGTGTGTGTGTGTGTGTGTGTGTGTGTGTGTGTGTGTGTGTGTGTGTGTGTGTGTGTTAATACGGGAATCCATATTAAGACACGACAAAGGTTATAAGCGGTTCAAATGAACTTACCACCACTTGCAGCAGCATAGCTCCTATCTACCCATCAGATCAATCAGGCTGCGGTGTATATGTGGGGCTGCGGACCACCAGCAGCAACAGCCTGGTTGACCAGGCAAGCACCAGACGAGCCTGGCCCATTGCTGGGCTCGTCTGGTGTTAGCCTGGTCAACCAACCAAGGTATATCAGAGGAGGTCAGATCAGAGCAACGGAACCACAAGAGAGAGAGAGAGAGAGAGAGAGAGAGAGAGAGAGAGAGAGAGAGAGACAGAGAGAAGCTTGGGTCAACAGTACCGTTTGGAAAGTACGAAGCTACAAACGACAACACGGCGGGAAGACACGAGCATTATTGCAGAGGTCGACCATCCCTGCCTTGCAAAACACTCGTCTAACGCTCGCTGCCTTACCAACTACTACTACTACTATTACTACCCCGATGCACTACAACGTACGGAAACAAGTACACCCTAGCAAACGACTACACCAGAAGTGCTCTAACTCCAACAGTGAGAGAAAGGAATACTTCAGTGTGGTTAATATGGAACACATCAACCTGCTCCACCAAATCAAGAGAGGAGGACAGCAAACAACTTCCACTGGAGTGAGGGTGTCATCAACCTGCAGGAGACACAGACACACATATACGGTTGATTCATTCAACTGTCTAAAGAAATCCATACGATTGACACAAACTCCTTGACAGATAAACCTCTCTGACTCACGAAATCGTAATGACACGATTGCAAACAAACCATACCACGGGCGGGGATAGTTTTGAGACTCTCTGATCGCGGGTTCTATCCCCGCCCGTGGTATGGTTTAAACCTCTCTGCTTGACAATAAATCCCTGTAGTTGACACATAAATCCCTCTGACTGGCAACAAATCCATCTGGTTGACACATAAATCCCTCTGACTGGCAGAAAATCCCTCTGGTTGACACATGAATCTCTCTGACTGGCAACAAATCCCTCTGGTTGACACATAAATCCCTATGACTGGCAACAAATCCCTCTGGTTGACACATAAATCCCTCTGACTGGCAACAAGTCCCTTTGGTTGACCCATAAACCCCTCTGACTGGCAACAAATCCCTCTGGTTGATACATAAATCCCTCTGACTGGCAACAAACCCCTCTAGTTGACACACAAATCCCTATGACTGGCAACAAATCCCTCTGGTTGACACATAAATCCCTCTGACTGGCAACAAGTCCCTTTGGTTGACCCATAAACCCCTCTGACTGGCAACAAATCCCTCTGGTTGACACATAAATCCCTCTGACTGGCCACAAATCCCTCTGACTGGAAACAAATTCTTCTGGTTGATACAAAAATCCCTCTACTTCACATATATACCATCACAAAGGACCCAGTGTTGTGAATGAAGCATCACACAGGACCCAGTGTTGTGAATGAAGCATCACAAAGGACCCAGTGTTGTGAATGAAGCATCACACAGTACCCAGTGTTGTGAATGAAGCATCACACAGGACCCAGTGTTGTGAATGAAGCATCACACAGGACCCAGTGTTGTGAATGAAGCATCACACAGTACCCAGTGTTGTGAGTGAAGCATCACACAGGACCCAGTGTTGTGAATGAAGCATCACACAGGACCCAGTGTTGTGAATGAAGCATCACACAGTACCCAGTGTTGTGAATGAAGCATCACACAGTACCCAGTGTTGTGAATGAAGCATCACACAGGACCCAGTGTTGTGAATGAAGCATCACACAGGACCCAGTGTTGTGAATGAAGCATCACACAGTACCCAGTGTTGTGAATGAAGCATCACACAGGACCCAGTGTTGTGAATGAAGCATCACACAGGACCCAGTGTTGTGAATGAAGCATCACACAGGACCCAGTGTTGTGAATGAAGCATCACACAGGACCCAGTGTTGTGAATGAAGCATCACAGCGCTGTCAACAGAAGTCAGTTCATTCAGATGATAATGAGCTGACTGCAAGAGTCAGTTGTCTGGGCCACAAAGACAAAATATTTTTTCTGTGGTCCATGTTTTTTTCCTTGGTCCTTGAGATGCAGAAAGATGTTGCCTGGTCCATCAAGATGTTGTCTGGTTCCTCGAGATGTTCCTTGGTCCTTCAAGATGTTCCCTGGTCCACCAAGATGCTGCCTGGTTCCTTGAGATGTTGCCTGGTTCCTTCAAGATGCTGCCCGATCTTGTTGACACATCACACTGCATTAGTGGCAGCCAGAGGTGCATCTCTCATTACCACGAGAGAGAGAGAGAGAGAGAGAGAGAGAGAGAGAGAGAGAGAGAGAGAGAGAGAGAGAGAGAGAGAGAGAGAGAGAGAGAGAGAGAGAGAGAGAGAGAGAGAGATGGTAATGCCGGTGCTGTAGTAAGGATGAATGGGAGGGTGATGGCACCTGGGGAAGAAGTTGATATCCTTGGGGTGAAATTTGACTCCAAGCTGACCATGAAGAACCACGTTGTAAATCTTGCAAACAAGGCAGCCAGGAAGCTTACACGTTGAGTATGCTCCACTTTCTTGGGTTGCCTGCCCCTCCCCCTTTCATCTACGACTGCTTGACAGAGTAGAGAACAGAGCAAGACGTCTCATCTCTCGCCTGGACCAATCCTGGATAGATCTGTCATTTCAGCAGAGACTTCAACACAGGAGGGATGTGGGTGGCCTTACTGTTATGTACAAAGCCAATATTGTCAAAGTACCATAGTTGGATCCAATTCGAGAACAGCGTAAAACAAGCTTCTATACCACAAGGCGGACAGAAAGCAGCAACTTCACTCTGGCTGTACCCTTCTCCAGAACATCACTTCATCTGAGATCATTTATCCCCAGGATGACTCGGTCTGGAACACCGTCGTACAGCATTATGATGTCAACGAGATAAAATCAGTTGATCAGATGAAAATGCTGGCCCACAGATGGCTCCAACTTCATCCTGTTCCCTACTTGTATGTCTCATGACAATAAAAATGCTTTCAAATGAGCTGATGTAGGTAACAGCTCTTAGCTTGTCAATAAAGTTAGGAATCCTTAACGTGTAAATAGCTTGTCTATAAAGCTAGGGATCCTTAACCTAACCTTGTCAAACCCTATGTAAAAAAAAAAAATACTGAAGTAGAGAGAGAGAAAGAGAGAAAGAGACTCTCCTCCTCCCTCCCTCCTGATCCTTACTCTAATTTCCTCCCCTCCCACACTTCCTACCCTCTGTGTCATCAACCCTTCCGTCGCTATCCTCCCCTCCTCTCCCCACATCAGAGTCATCAACCTCTGTAAACTCCCCCCCCTATTCACCCGGACGCAGCAACCCCCCCTTCACCCCCCTCACCTGGACAGTAATAGTAGCCTCCAGGTGCTGTTCCCTCAGTGGGAAAGCTCACCTGTAACCTCACTGCTGTCACGTGAGTCAGGCTGCCTGTCTAATGCAGGTGCAGGTGTGTCTGCTGTCTTAACACTTCCTTCAACCCCCATCCATACCTCTCTCTCTGGCTGTCTCTCTCTCCCTCTCTGTCTCTCCCTCAATCTGCCTGTCAAATGTATGTGTGGGTGTGTCTGCTATCTTAATTTTTATCCGCCTCCCCATCCCTACCTCTATCTGTCTGCCTCTCTCTCTCTCTCTCTCTCTCTCTCTCTCTCACCAGGGAATAACAAGGTTCTCAAAACTTAGTAATTAAAATGAATGTTCAAGTTGAGCGATGAATTAAGTTGCTGTGTAAAAGTGCCTGAAGGAAGTTGCTAACTTTACCACCCAGAGAAAGACCAAAATGAAAGCCAGAGACAGAGAGAGAGAAAAAAAGAGAAAGATTTTTTTTTTTTATGTCTTTTTTCCCCGGGACGAGGCGCTCCTGATGATGTCAGTTCCGAGGAGTTACTTGATTGGCTGCTGGGACGTGACGTCACGTGGAAAGAGACTGGTGATTGGCCGCGGAAGAGTGACGTCACGTGAAGAGGCTGGTGACTGGCTGCTGTTACGTGACGTCGACTGCGTGACTGGCCAATCATCGCCTTTCTTTCACTTCTGTTTCTGTTTCAGAAATTTTGATTCGTCGTTACTTTCTGCTTCCTTCCTTCCTTAGTATTCTTCCTCTTTCTTACTTCTTGCCACCTTTTACTCTTCCTTCTTCTTCTCACACTCCTTCCTCTTATTTTTCACACTCCTTCCTCTTCCTTCTGAAGGATTGTTGGCTGTGTGAACTTACCAATTTCCGTTTGCAGGGCGGCCAGGGTTGTTCAGCAACTGACTTGTTCAACCACCAATGCGTCACGTGACGCCAATTACTGGATGGCACTCAGCTCACACGTGTGCCGGCACTGAATACTGCGGGTGCCACTCAGCGAGTGTGGCACCTTGCCACTCCTGGAATTACGAATTTTTCTCACTCTGCATGAGAGCCAGTTAATTACATTGTCAGTGCAGGCCTACCACAAGAGAGGCCTATTTTCAATGACCTGCTTCACCCAAGCCCATGCCTGTCTACTCAATGGCCACTTTATTAGGTACACCTGCTTGTTATGGTGATATCTAATATAGGCTAATCACGTGGCAGCATCTTAATGGTATGAAGAGAGAGAGAGAGAGAGAGAGAGAGAGAGAGAGAGAGAGAGAGAGAGAGAGAGAGAGAGAGAGAGAGAGAGAGGAGAGAGAGAGAGGAGAGAGAGAGAGAGAGAGCTGTCTGTACCAAGCACAGCGAGGCCACACTGTTGACCCAACCAGGATAATGATGGTGACACGTCCCTCTGCTACCACCACCAACACCACCACAACAACAACAAGGCCACACCACCATCACAACAACAAGACCACACCACCATCACTACCACAACAACAACAAGGTCACACCACCATCACCACCACCAAAACAACAAGGCCACACCACTACCACAACAACAAGGTCACACCACCATCACCACCACAACAACAAGGCCACACCACTACCACAACAACAAGGCCACACCACCACCACAACAAGGCCACACCACCACCACAACAACAAGGCCACACCACCACCACCACTACAACAAGGCCACACCACCACCACAACAACAAGGCCATACCACCACCACAACAAGGCCACACCACCACCACAACAACAACATGGCTACACCACCACCACCACAACAAGGCCACACCACCACCACAACAACAAGGCCACACCACCACCACAACAACAAGGCCACACCACCACAACAACAAGGCCACACCACTACCACAACAACAACAACAAGGCCACGCCACCATCACCACAACAACAATGCCACACCACTACCACAGCAATAACAACAACAAGGCCACACCACCACCACAACAACAAGGCCACACCACCACCACAACAAACACAAGGCCACACCACCACCACCACCACAACAAGGCCACACCACCACACACAACAAACACAAGGCCACACCACCACCACCACCACAACAAGGCCACACCACCACCACAACAAGGCCACACCACCACCACAACAACAAGGCCACACCACCACCACAACAACAAGGCCACACCACCACAACAACAAGGCCACACCACTACCACAACAACAACAACAAGGCCACGCCACCATCACCACAACAACAATGCCACACCACTACCACAGCAATAACAACAACAAGGCCACACCACCACCACAACAAACACAAGGCCACACCACCACCACCACCACAACAAGGCCACACCACCACCACAACAACAACAAGGCCACACCACCACCACAACAACAAGGCCACACCACCACCACAACAACAACAGCCACACCACACCACAAACAACAAGGCCACACCACCACCACCACAAAACAACAAGGCCACACCACCACAACAACAACAAGGCCACACCACCACCACCACAACAACAAGGCCACACCACCACCACAACAACAACAAGGCCACACACCACCACAAAAACAAGGCCACACCACCACAAACAACAAGGCCACACCACCACCACCACAACAACAAGGCCACACCACCACCAACAACAACAAGGCCACACCACCACCACCACAATAACAACAAGCCACACCACACACAACAACAAGCCAACAACAACCACAAGGCCACACCACCACAACAAGAATCACACCACAACACAACAAGGCACACACACTAATACACAAGACCACCACACCAAACAACAAGGCCACACCACCACAACAACAACCACAGGGCCACACCACCACAAGGGCACACCACCACCACAAAACCACACCACCACAACCACAATAAGGCCACACCACCACAACCACAACAGGCCCACACTACCACAACCATAACAATGCCACACCACCACCACAACAACAACAACGCCACACCAATCTTTCGCCTCCATCCAGTAGTCCAATAAAATCCAATTTCAACCCCACCGCACCAACCAGCACACCCAGGTCTTTTACCAATCAAGAAACCTCATCAACCCACCAACCCCCACACCCACCCAACCTGCACAATACATATTCTTGCACAACCCACGGGAAATCAAGAAGTGCAACACCAATCACATATATTAATACCAAGATGTTCCAAGAAGATACTGAAGAAGTAGAGAGAGAGAGAGAGAGAGAGAGAGAGAGAGAGAAGACACCTACACAACAAGACGGGCAGCCACCAGCAACTACACTCTGGCTGTACCCTTCTTCAGAACATCACTTCATCCTGGGATAACTCGTGTCTGGAACATGTTCGTACAGCATAACAACACAGACGAAATAAAGTCAGCTGATAAAATGCAATCGCTGGCCCACAGATGGTTCCAACTTCACCCTGTTCCCTATCTGTATGTCTCTTAACAATAACCAGACTTTAAAATGAGCTGATGCATGTAACAGCTCTTAGCTTGTAAATAAAGTTAGGAAGCTTAACCTAACCTTGTAAAACTCTGTGTAAAGAGAGAGAGAGAGAGAGAGAGAGAGAGAGAGAGAGAGAGAGAGAGAGAGAGAGAGAGAGAGAGAGAGAGAGAGAGAGAGAGAGAGAGAGAGAGAGATGATGTAGGTACAAGTTCCTAGATTGTAAATGAAGTTAGGAACCTTAACCTAACCATGTAAAACCCCTGTGTAAAAAAAAATCTGCAGAGGGCCGGGGGAAGGGTGCCTGTATCACTGCTTCTCTCTTAGCAAGCATCAACCTTCTAGAGTTGGCTCAGCGTCTCAGAGGAGGTCTTGGAGGCCCGAGCAAGTCACCAGAAACTTTCCAGCCATTTATCTTAGCCTTTCAGACCGTGGGCGAGGAGGGAGGACAAAAAAAACGATACCAGGTCATTCTTTTTCCCATCAGGGAGGGTGGCATGCTGCAAGGAGGTTGTATACTGCCAGAGGTTTGGAGGTCACCCTTCTCTTTCTCTCTTTTACACGGGGTTCTACAAGGTTAGGTTAACGTTCCTAACTTTATTTACAAGCTAAGAGCTGTTACCTACATCAGCTCTCTCTCTCTCTCCCCCCTTTCCCTCAGGTCACCTCTTGTGACTGCCGTGGGTCACCCTGATTCAAGGCCACATCTGAAGGTCTAATCTTATGTTTCAGCTAAGTCACAGGTTACTTCTACAAGAATGTACACTTGTGTAACAGATATTAGTTACAGCAGGTTGTTATGCATGAAAGAGAAGAGAGTTAAGCAAAGCAACTCTCTCTCTCTCTCTCTCTGAGGTGAGAAACAGCAGGGCCAGTACCAAGGCAGGCCACATCCCACACTTCCTGACCGCTCAGTTCAAACCTCACTGGCTGCCACTTTTTGTGTGAATGATCTTCAATCAGAGTGCCTGCCTGCCTTCCTACCTACCTGACTTCCTTCCTACCTGACTTCCTTCCTGCCTTACTATCCGCCTGCCTTACAACCTGCCTCCCTTATTACTTGCCTGCCTCCCTTACTATCTGTCTGCCTACCTTACTGCTTGTCTGCCTACCTTACTGCTTGTCTGCCTACCTTACTGCCTGTCTGCCTACCTTACTGCCTGTCTGCCTACCTTACTGCCTGTCTGCCTACCCTACTACCTGTCTGCCTACCTTACTGCCTGTCTGCCTACCTTACTGCCTGTCTGCCTACCTTATTGCCTGTCTGCCTACCTTACTGCCTGTCTGCCTACCTTATTGCCTGTCTGCCTACTCTACTACCTGTCTGCCTACCTTACTGCCTGTCTGCCTACCTTACTGCCTGTCTGCCTACCTTATTGCCTGTCTGCCTACCCTACTACCTGTCTGCCTACCTTACTGCCTGTCTGCCTACCTTACTGCCTGTCTGCCTACCTTATTGCCTGTCTGCCTACCTTACTGCCTGTCTGCCTACCTTATTGCCTGTCTGCCTACCCTACTACCTGTCTGCCTACCTTACTGCCTGTCTGCCTACCTTACTGCCTGTCTGTCTACCTTATTGCCTGTCTGCCTACCCTACTACCTGTCTGCCTACCTTACTGCCTGTCTGCCTACCTTATTGCCTGTCTGCCTACCCTACTACCTGTCTGCCTACCTTACTGCCTGTCTGCCTACCTGCCTACCTTACTGCCTGTCTGCCGGCCTGCGGGGCGGGGCGGGGCGGGGCAAATCTTTCTTTACGCTCTTTTAATAACAGTTGGATCAAATAAATTTCCTGGCCACAGCTGCTTTCCAAATTTACTTTTCTCTCTGTGGTAAATTTTGTGTGTATGTGTGTGTGTGTCTAGTTGTATTCACCTTGTTGTATTTGCAGGGGTCGATTCACAGCTCCTGACCCCATCAGTTAAGCTACTTTCAATGGCATTATTAATATTGTAGTTTCTTGGACCTTAATATACCTACTCTTGAAACTGTGTAACGAATATACGTCCTCCACTCCCTCTTCCATCGCATTTCCTGTGAGTAATTTGTATATCGTAATCAAGTCTGCCCTGGAATTGCCCTCTTGGAAAGTCGTTAGGTTAAGGTTGTTCAGCCGGTCTCCTGTGTCTTTGTTTACATCCAGACTGAAGATGCAGCACAACCCATCATGATTTCAGTTTTAAATTTTGGAAATTTAGTAATCTATGGTTATCATTTGCGCTCTCTCTCTCTCTCTCTCTCTCTCTCTCTCTCTCTCTCTCTCTCTCTCTCTCCTCTCTCTCTCTCTCTCTCTCTCTCTCTCTCTCTCTCTCTCTCTCTCTCTCAGCTCATTCTCCCTGGGCTACGCTCTGTACCAACCTTGCTAATACTTCCAGCTCTGCTGCTGCAGATTTTTAAAGAGGCAGATCTAGAGTTTAATGGTCGTTAGGAGGGTCGTCGCTTGTTTTATTGCCAGGAGCCTCACTAATGAGATAGCAGCCGGGGGTCCTCAGGGGTTCTGGCTTTCTGGGGTGTTTTTTTTGGGGGGGGGGTGTACTGTACTCTACTACTAAGCATTGTGAGGCAAGTAGAGGGTATACCTGGAGGGTGTTCCGGGGGTCAACGCCCCCGCGGCCCCGTCCATGGTGAGGGGGGAGCTTTCAATCCCTCTCCCCTCTGGGGTTAACACAGTCATCACACGAACCCCTCACCTGCCCCTTGAGAACCTAGAGAAAGGACAGTAGGAACCTCTCACACTCTCCGGGGAGCACACACATGCAAACAGAGGTGTTCTGTTCTGTTCTCTGATGACGTAAAACTAATGAGAATACAAAGCGGAGTAGACCAGGACAGACTACAAATGGATCTGGACAATCTGCAGAATGGTCTGGCAACTACCTATTAAAATTAAACCCAAGCAAATGCAAATTTATGAAAACTGGGGATGGACAAGACCAGTAACAGTGTACAGGGATGGGGAAGAAATGATGCAAACCTTCTTGAAAGAGGAGGACCTCGGGGTGTGCACAGTTCCCAGTATATCACCTGAGTCACACATCAACGAATAACCGCGGCAGGAAACGCAAGACTGGCAAATTTAAAGAGCAGCTTTCAGGAACATTAACAAGGAGACAGTCACCACCTTATACCCGGCACATGTCAGGTCCATCCTGGAGTATGCAGCGCCAGGATGGAACCCGCGTCTGGTTAAGCATGTGAATCTGGGGAAAAGTGCAAAGGTTTGCAACGAAACTAGTCCCAGAGCTGATGGTTGTGAACTATGGAGAGGCTAGAGGAGGTAAACCTGACTACTCGTCTACCATTTAGTGCATTCATGAACACTGACTCATATTTGGCTCTTAGAATTTCACTTATTTCCTGTTCCTCGTCACCATGTGAACCTTCTCTTATTAATGGTCCACTTCTACAGGTATTTTACAAGTATCCTATAGGTATCCTATAGGTATCCTACAGGTATCCTACAGGTATACAAATATTCTACAGGTATCCTACAGGTATTCTACAGGTATCCTACAGGTAGTCTACAGGTATCCTACAGGTAGGTCTTAGCTTGGATTTTGCATATGAATATAAATACTTCTTACACAGCTTTAAGCATAGATATAATAGGACTCAGGCAACCAGTAGTGGCCAGGAGCTGAACCTCGACCCCTGTAGCTACAAATAGGCGAGTACATTTCAACGGGAATATTTACACGAGTGTGATGAATGGTTTGAAAAACCGACATGTTGAAGATTGAGACACTTATGCAGCATATAGGAATCTTTATTCAGGAAACGTTTCGCCACACAGTGGCTTCATCAGTCCAATACAAAGAGGAAGGCGTAAGGAGAGGAGGAGAATGAGGTAATCAGTCCCTCAACCTGGAGTCGATGTGTTCAGTCCATCAATCTTGTAGAATGTACAGCATAGGGCCGTAGACGTGGCTTATATACTGTATATAAGCCACGTCTACGGCCCTATGCTGTACATTCTACAAGATTGATGGACTGAACACATCGACTCCAGGTTGAGGGACTGATTACCTCATTCTCCTCCTCTCCTTACGCCTTCCTCTTTGTATTGGACTGATGAAGCCACTGTGTGGCGAAACGTTTCCTGAATAAAGATTCCTATATGCTGCATAAGTGTCTCAATCTTCAACATTTACACGAGTCTCTCTCTCCCTCTCTCTTTCTCTATCTCTCTCATGTAAGTATTCAACAGAGATTAAGCTGAGTTTCAGCATTTATTTTACAAGCTAATAACTGTTATCCTGCCTTAATAACTGTTATCCTGCCTTAATAACTGTTATGCTGCCCTATGTGTTATCCAGTCCCAGCTGTTATCTTGCTTCAGCTGGTATCCTTCCTCAGCTGGTATTCTGCCCCAACTGTTATCCTGCCTGTCTGAAGGAGAGACATCCCTGAAGATAACAGCCGAGGTTGATGACTGTCCGTCGTGTGGTACAACAGCTGTCTTCTGTCACTGCAAGAAGTTCAACTGCTGAGTTAACATGCTGATCGGTGCTGTTCTCAGCAGTATGTGGAGTCTGCCATGGCTGCCGCAACACATCTGCCAGAGGGAATAGGAAACTGGTGGACGTAGATGGGGAGAGACAGAGAGAGAGAGAGAGAGAGAGAGAGAGAGAGAGAGAGAGAGAGAGAGAGAGAGAGAGAGAGAGAGAGAGAGAGAGAGAGAGAGAGAGAGAGAAGGCAACTGCCCTCTAACACCTCCACAACCTGCTCCTAAAATCCACAACCTCCTCCTCCTAACACCTCCACAACCTCCATCTCAAAACACCTCCACCACCTCTTCCTCCTCCTAGCACCTCCTTCCTGCAACACCCCCCTTCCTTATATCTAAACATTATCCACACCACCAGGTAGGTAGATCTTCACTAACGCTGACCCCTACACCCCCTCCACGCTCCCCCCCCCTGCTTTTAGACCTCCAACGAGCCAGTTTAACGATCTATCGTAAACGACCCAGTTTCATGAATTTCAAGATCCATTCACTGAGTTGATGCTTGGAGGAGCAGCAGGAGGTGGAGGAGGAGGAGCAGGAGGTGGAGGAGGAGGAGGAGGTGGAGGAGGAGGAGGAGGAGGAGGAGGAGGAGGAGGAGGTGGTGGTGGAGGAGGAGCAGGAGGAGGAGCAGGAGGAGGTGGAGGAGGAGCAGGAGGAGGTGGAGGAGGAGGAGCAGGAAGAGGTGGAGGAGCAGGAGGAGGTGGAGGAGGATTATTATTATAATCAAGGGGGGAGCGCTAAACCCGTAGGATTATACAGCGCCTGTGTGGGAGGGATGTGGAAGGTATTCAGATCCAATTCCCCAGATTAAGATCCCGTCACCAGCGTCAACGCACGTCCCTTGAAGGGAGAGGTGAGGAGGAGGAGGAGGAGGAGAAAGAAGTGTTCCCACTGTGTAACTATCATACAGAATAGTGTAGCAACACACTGCTGGTGTTCCCACCGTGTAACTATCATACAGAATAGTGTAGCAACACACTGCTGGTGTTCCCACCGTGTAACTATCATACAGAATAGTGTAGCAACACACTGCTGGTGTTCCCACCGTGTAACTATCATACAGAATAGTGTAGCAACACACTGCTGGTGTTCCCACCGTGTAACTATCATACAGAATAGTGTAGCAACACACTGCTGGTGTTCCCACTGTGTAACTATCATACAGAATAGTGTAGTAACACACTGCTGGTGTTCCCACCGTGTAACTATCATACATAATAGTGAAGCAACACACTGCTGGTGTTTCCACTGTGTAATTATCATGCAGAATAGTGTAGCAACACACTGCTGGTGTTCCCACCGTGTAACTATCATACAGAATAGTGTAGCAACACATTGCTGGTGTTCCCACCGTGTAACTATCATACAGAATAGTGTAGCAACACACTGCTAGTGTTCCCACTGTGTAACTATCATACAGAATAGTGTAGCAACACACTGCTGGTGTTCCCACTGTGTAACTATCATACAGAACAGTGTAGCAACACACTGCTAGTGTTCCCACCGTGTAACTATCATACAGAATAGTGTAGCAACACTGCTAGTGTTCCCACTGTGTAACTATCATACAGAATAGTGTAGCAACAAGCTGCTAGTGTTCCCACCGTGTAACTATCATACAGAATAGTGTAGCAACACACTGCTAGTGTTCCCACTGTGTAACTATCATACAGAATAATGTAGCAACACACTGCTGGTGTTCCCACTGTGTAACTATCATACAGAATAGTGTGGCAACACGCTGCTAGTGTTCCCACCGTGTAACTATCATACAGAATAGTGTAGCAACACACTGCTAGTGTTCCCACTGTGTAACTATCATACAGAATAGTGTAGCAACACACTGCTGGTGTTCCCACTGTGTAACTATCATACAGAATAGTGTAGCAACACGCTGTAGTGTTCCCACCGTATAACTATCATAGAGAATAGAGTAGCAACACACTGCTAGTGTTCCCACTGTGTAACTATCATACAGAATAGTGTAGCAACACACTGCTAGTGTTCCCACTGTGTAACTATCATACAGAATAGTGTAGCAACACACTGCTAGTGTTCCCACTGTGTAACTATCATACAGAATAGTGTAGCAACACACTGCTGGTGTTCCCACTGTCTAACTATCATACAGAATAGTGTAGCAACACACTGTTAGTGTTCCCACTGTATAACTATCATACAGAATAGTGTAGCAACACACTACTAGTGTTCCCACCGTGTAACTATTATACAGAATAGTGTAGCAACATACTGCTAGTGTTCCCACTGTGTAACTATCATACAGAATAGTGTAGCAACACACTACTAGTGTTCCCACCGTGTAACTATCATACAGAATAGTGTAGCAACACACTACTAGTGTTCCCACCGTGTAACTATTATACAGAATAGTGTAGCAACACACTGCTGGTGTTCCCACTGTGTAACTATTATACAGAATAGTGTAGCAACATACTGCTAGTGTTCCCACTGTGTAAATATCAAACAGAATAGTGTAGCAACACACTACTAGTGTTCCCACTGTGTAACTATCATACAGAAGAGTAGCAACACACGGCTGGTGTTCCCACCGTGTAACTATTATACAGAATAGTGCAGCAACACACGGCTGGTGTTCCCACCGTGTAACTATTATACAGAATAGTGCAGCAACACACGGCTGGTGTTCCCACCGTGTAACTATTATACAGAATAGTGCAGCAACACACGGCTGGTGTTCCCACCGTGTAACTATTATACAGAATAGTGTAGCAACATACTGCTAGTGTTCCCACTGTGTAACTATTATACAGAATACCTGGAGTTTACCTGGAGAGAGTTTCGGGGGTCAACGCCCCCGCGGCCCGGTCTGTGACCAGGCCTCCTGGTGGATCAGCGCCTGATCAACCAGGCTGTTGCTGCTGGCTGCACGCAAACCAACGTACGAGCCACAGCCCGGCTGATCAGGAACTGACTTTAGGTGCTTGTCCAGTGCCAGCTTGAAGACTGCCAGGGGTCTGTTGGTAATCCCCCTTATGTGTGCTGGGAGGCAGTTGAACAGTCTCGGGCCCCCGACACTTATTGTATGGTCTCTTAACGTGCTAGTGACACCCCTGCTTTTCATTGGGGGGATGGTGCATCGCCTGCCAAGTCTTTTGCTTTCGTAGTGAGTGATTTTCGTGTGCAAGTTCGGTACTAGTCCCTCTAGGATTTTCCAGGTGTATATAATCATGTATCTCTCCCTCCTGCGTTCCAGGGAATACAGGTTTAGAAACCTCAAGCGCTCCCAGTAATTGAGGTGTTTTATCTCCGTTATGCGCGCCGTGAAAGTTCTCTGTACATTTTCTAGGTCGGCAATTTCACCTGCCTTGAAAGGTGCTGTTAGAGTGCAGCAATATTCCAGCCTAGATAGAACAAGTGACCTGAAGAGTGTCATCATGGGCTTGGCCTCCCTAGTTTTGAAGGTTCTCATTATCCATCCTGTCATTTTTCTAGCAGATGCGATTGATACAATGTTATGGTCCTTGAAGGTGAGATCCTCCGACATAATCACTCCCAGGTCTTTGACGTTGGTGTTTCGCTCTATTTTGTGGCCAGAATTTGTTTTGTACTCTGATGAAGATTTAATTTCCTCATGTTTACCATATCTGAGTAATTGAAATTTCTCATCGTTGAACTTCATATTGTTTTCTGCAGCCCACTGAAAGATTTGGTTGATGTCCGCCTGGAGCCTTGCAGTGTCTGCAATGGAAGACACTGTCATGCAGATTCGGGTGTCATCTGCAAAGGAAGACACGGTGCTGTGGCTGACATCCTTGTCTATGTCGGATATGAGGATGAGGAACAAGATGGGAGCTAGTACTGTGCCTTGTGGAACAGAGCTTTTCACCGTAGCTGCCTCGGACTTTACTCTGTTGACGACTACTCTCTGTGTTCTGTTAGTGAGGAAATTATAGATCCATCGACCGACTTTTCCTGTTATTCCTTTAGCGCGCATTTTGTGCGCTATTACGCCATGGTCACACTTGTCGAAGGCTTTTGCAAAGTCTGTATATATTACATCTGCATTCTTTTTGTCTTCTAGTGCATTTAGGACCTTGTCGCAGTGATCCAGTAGTTGAGACAGACAGGAGCGACCTGTTCTAAACCCATGTTGCCCTGGGTTGTGTAACTGATGGGTTTCTAGATGGGTGGTGATCTTGCTTCTTAGGACCCTTTCAAAGATTGTTATGATATGGGATGTTAGTGCTATTGGTCTGTAGTTCTTTGCTGTTGCTTTACTGCCCCCTTTGTGGAGTGGGGCTATGTCTGTTGTTTTTAGTAACTGAGGGACGACCCCCGTGTCCATGCTCCCTCTCCATAGGATGGAAAAGGCTCGTGATAGGGGCTTCTTGCAGTTCTTGATGAACACAGAGTTCCATGAGTCTGGCCCTGGGGCAGAGTGCATGGGCATGTCATTTATCGCCTGTTCGAAGTCATTTGGCGTCAGGATAACATCGGATAGGCTTGTGTTAATCAAATTTTGTGGCTCTCTCATAAAAAATTCATTTTGATCTTCGACTCTCAGTCTGGTTAGCGGCTTGCTAAAAACTGAGTCATATTGGGACTTGAGTAGCTCACTCATTTCCTTGTTGTCATCTGTGTAGGACCCATCTTGTTTAAGTAGGGGCCCAATACTGGACGTTGTTCTCGATTTTGATTTGGCATAGGAGAAGAAATACTTTGGGTTTCTTTCGATTTCATTTATGGCTTTTAGTTCTTCCCGCGATTCCTGACTCCTAAAGGATTCTTTTAGCTTAAGTTCGATGCTTGCTATTTCTCTGACCAGTGTCTCCCTGCGCATTTCAGATATATTGACCTCTTTTAGCCGCTCTGTTATTCTTTTCCGTCGCCTGTAAAGGGAGCGCCTGTCTCTTTCTATTTTACATCTACTCCTTCTTTTCTTAGAGGAATAAGCCTTGTGCATACATCGAGTGCCACCGAGTTAATCTGTTCTAGGCATAAGTTTGGGTCTGTGTTGCTTAGTATATCTTCCCAGCTTATATCGGTTAGGACTTGGTTTACTTGGTCCCACTTTATGTTTTTGTTATTGAAGTTGAATTTGGTGAATGCTCCCTCGTGACTAGTCTCATTTTGTCGGTCTGGGGCTCCACGCATACATGTCTGAACCTCAATTATGTTGTGATCTGAGTATATTGTTTTTGATATGGTGACATTTCTTATCAGATCATCATTGTTAGTGAAGATGAGGTCTAGTGTATTCTCCAGTCTAGTAGGATCTATTATTTGCTGGTTTAAATTGAATTTTGTGCAGAGATTTAAAAGCTCGTGTGAGTGTGAGTTTTCATCAGAGCTGCCTCCTGGTGTTATTACTGCAACAATATTATTTGCTATATTCCTCCATTTTAGGTGCCTTAAGTTGAAATCCCCCAGGAGCAAGATGTTGGGTGCAGGAGCTGGAAGATTTTCCAGACAGTGGTCAATTTTTAACAGCTGTTCCTGGAATTGCTGGGATGTTGCATCCGGAGGCTTGTAGACTACCACAATGACTAGGTTTTGGTTCTCGACCTTTACTGCTAAAACTTCCACTACGTCATTTGAGGCATTAAGCAGTTCTGTGCAAACAAGTGACTCTGCAATGTACAGGCCAACCCCCCCCTTTTGCCTGTTCACTCTGTCACATCTGTATAGGTTGTAACCTGGGATCCATATTTCGTTGTCCAAGTGATCCTTTATGTGGGTCTCAGTGAAAGCCGCGAACATTGCCTTTGCCTCTGCAAGCAGTCCACGGATGAAAGGTATTTTGTTGTTTGTTGCTGGCTTTAGACCCTGTATATTTGCAAAGAAGAATGTTATCGGACTGGTGGTATTGTTGGTACTGGTGGTTGGTACTAGTGTTCCCACCGTGTAACTATCATACAGAATAGTGTAGCAACACACGGCTGGTGTTCGCACCGTGTAACTATTATACAGAATAGTGCAGCAACACACGGCTGGTGTTCCCACCGTGTAACTATTATACAGAATAGTGCAGCAACACACGGCTGGTGTTCCCACCGTGTAACTATTATACAGAATAGTGCAGCAACACACGGCTGGTGTTCCCACTGTGTAACTATTATACAGAATAGTGTAGCAACACACTACTAGTGTTCCCACCGTGTAACTATCATACAGAATAGTGTAGCAACACACGGCTGGCGTTCCCACCGTGTAACTATTATACAGAATAGTGTAGCAACACAAGGCTGGTGTTCCCACCGTGTAACTATCATACAGAATAGTGTAGCAACACACGGCTGGTGTTCCCACCGTGTAACTATTATACAGAATAGTGTCGCAACACACGGCTGGTGTTCCCACTGTGTAACTATCATACAGAATAGTGTAGCAACACACGGCTGGTGTTCCCACTGTGTAACTATCATACAGAATAGTGTAGCAACACACGGCTGGTGTTCCCACTGTGTAACTATCATACAGAATAGTGTAGCAACACACGGCTGGTGTTCCCACTGTGTAACTATCATACAGAATAGTGTAGCAACACACGGCTGGTGTTCCCACTGTGTAACTATCATACAGAATAGTGTAGCAACACACGGCTGGTGTTCCCACTGTGTAACTATCATACAGAATAGTGTAGCAACACACGGCTGGTGTTCCCACTGTGTAACTATCATACAGAATAGTGTAGCAACAAACGGCTGGTGTTCCCACTGTGTAACTATCATACAGAATAGTGTAGCAACACACGGCTGGTGTTCCCACTGTGTAACTATCATACAGAATAGTGTAGCAACACACGGCTGGTGTTCCCACTCTCGCTGAGTGTGAAAAAAGTTAAAGATTACCCAGTTTTGGCGAGGCTGTGATGGGGTGGAACTAAGGGAGAACTAGTGGTGAGATGGGCAAGCCTCGTGGTACCTTGACCCACAGTCCCACACTGACTGTGTTGTGGCTTCGCCAGCCTTGTTTTACCTAGTCTTCAAGCTGTCTATAGAGCTCGCCTTCACCAGTGTTTAACATTGAAAATATGATTATCTTACCTCTTCTTCCTATTCCTCTGAAGATGTGTGTGTAAGCACGTGAAAGCGCTTAGGTTTTATAATATATATAAATCATTCCACTGAAATATTCTGCTTGGACTTCTTAGTTATTTCTGCAACATTGCAAGTTCCTGATGATGTGATGATTGCAATACGAAAGGCCTAGACCTATTATTTAACTCCCCTGTGGTTCTTTTTCACTTATACAAACATACATAAATACACTCATACACACACACATACACAAGAACAAGGGGTCACAACTGGAAGTTGAAGACTCAGATTAGTCACAGGGATTTTACGAAGTATTTCTTCAGCTATAGAGTTGTCAGGAAGTGGAATAGTTTGGAAAGCGAGGCAGTGGAAGCAGGTACCATACAGAAGAGGTATGATAAAGCTCACGGAGCAGGGAGAGAATGGAATTAGTGGCAACCAGTGAAGAGGCGGGGCCAGGATCTATGACTCGACCCTTGCAACCACAATTAAGTGAGTACACACATACAGTGTTCATAGAGACGTGTGTTCCATTCGTTTGCTATCGACTTTCGCATCACAAGACAAGTATGATCATCACAACTCCACGACGCTCATGACGGTACCAACAAGAGTTTGTAAGTTCTTACAACCAATCTTGACACACCTGCCAACAACTGTCACGTACATTTCCAACACATCTTGGTACATTTCCAACACATCTCAGTATATTTACAAAACATCTCAGTACATTTCCAACACATCTTGTACATTTCCAACACATCTCAGTATATTTCCAACACATCTTAGTACATTTCCAACACATCTTAATACATTTCCAACACATCTTAGTATATTTCCAACACATCTCGGTACATTTCCAACACATCTTAGTACATTTCCAACATATCTTAATACATTTCCAACACATCTTAGTATATTTCCAACACATCTCGGTACATTTCCAACACATCTTGGTACATTTCCAACACATCTCAGTATATTTACAAAACATCTCAGTACATTTCCAACACATCTCGTACATTTCCAACACATCTCATTATATTTCCAACACATCTTAGTACATTTCCAACACATCTTAATACATTTCCAACACATCTTAGTATATTTCCAACACATCTCGGTACATTTCCAACACATCTTAGTACATTTCCAACGTATCTTAATACATTTCCAACACATCTTAGTATATTTCCAACACATCTTAGTACATTTCCAACACATCTTGGTACATTTCCAACACATCTTATTATATTTCCAACACATCTAAGTAGTACATTTCCAACACATCTTAATACATTTCCAACATATCTGAGTATATTTCCATCACATCTTGGTACATTTCCAACACATCTTGGTGCATTTCCAACACATCTCAGTATATTTCCAACACATTTTAGTACATTTCCAACACATTTTAATATATTCCCAACACATCTTAGTATATTTCCAACACATCTTAGTACATTTCCAACACAACTCGGTACATTTCCAACACATCTTAGTACATTTCCAACACATCTTAGTACATTTCCAACACATATCGGTACATTTCCAACACATCTTAGTACATTTCCAACACATCTCGGTACATTTCCAACACATCTTAGTACATTTCCAACACATCTTAGTATATTTCCAACACCTCGGTACATTTCCAACACATCTTAGTACATTTCCAACACATCTCGGTACATTTCCAACACATCTCGGTACATTTCCAACACAGCACATTTCAAACACATCTTAGTACATTTCCAACACATCTCGGTACATTTACAACACATCTTAGTACATTTCCAACACATCTTATTACATTTCCAACACATCTCGGTACATTTCCAACACAGCACATTTCCAACACATCTTACTACATTTCCAACATCTCGGTACATTTCCAACACAGCACATTTCCAACACATCTTAGTACATTTCCAATACATCTTAGTACATTTCCAACATATCTTAGTACATTTCCAACACATCTCGGTACATTTCCAACACATCTTAGTACATTTCCAACACATCTTATTACATTTCCAACGCATCTCGGTACATTTCCAACACAGCACATTTCCAACACCTCTTAGTACATTTCCAACACATCTCGGTACATTTCCAACACATCTTAGTACATTTCCAACACATCTTAGTACATTTCCAACACATCTCGGTACATTTCCAACACATCTTAGTACATTTCCAACACATCTTAGTACATTTCCAACATATCTTAGTACATTTCCAACTCATCTCGGTACATTTCCAACACATCTTAGTACATTTCCAACACATCTTAGTACATTTCCAACATATCTTAGTACATTTCCAACACATCTTAGTACATTTCCAACACATCTTAGTACATTTCCAACACATCTTAGCACATTTCTAACACATCTTAGTACATTTCCAACACATCTTAGTATATTTCCAACATATCTTAGTACATTTCCAACTCATCTCGGTACATTTCCAACACATCTTAGTACATTTCCAACACATCTCGGTACATTTCCGACATATCTTAGCACATTTCTAACACATCTTAGTACATTTCCAACACATCTTAGTACATTTCCAACACATCTTAGTATATTTCCAACATATCTTAGTACATTTCCAACACATCTTAGTACATTCCCAACACATCTTAGTACATTCCCAACACATCTTAGTATATTTCCAACACATCTCGGTACATTTCCAACACATCTTAGCACATTTCCAACACATCTTAGTACATTCCCAACACATCTTAGTACATTTCCAACACATCTCGGTACATTTCCAACACATCTTAGTACATTTCCAACACATCTCGGTACATTTCCAACACATCTTAGTACATTCCCAACACATCTTAGTACATTTCCAACACATCTCGGTACATTTCCAACACATCTTAGTACATTTCCAACACATCTCGGTACATTTCCAACACATCTTAGCACATTTCCAACACATCTTAGTACATTTCCAACACATCTCGGTACATTTCCAACACATCTCGGTACATTTTCAACACAGCACATTTCCAACACATCTTAGTACATTTCCAACACATCTCGGTACATTTCCAACACATCTTAGTACATTTCCAACACATCTTAGTACATTTCCAACACATCTCGGTACATTTCCAACACATCTCGGTACATTTTCAACACATCTTAGCACATTTCCAACACATCTTAGTACATTTCCACCACATCTTAGCACATTTCCAACACATCTCGGTACATTTCCAACACATCTCGGTACATTTCCAACACATCTTAGTACATTTCCAACACATCTTAGTACATTTCCAACACATCTTAGTACATTTCCAACACATCTCGGTACATTTCCATTAACACACCGTAACAGTTTTAAGTTACTTTCTCTTTACTTCTCCCCTTCTATATCTCTCCCTCCATCACCTCTCCCTCCATCACCACCTCCTCCATCACTCCCCTTCTATCACTACCCCCTCCATAAACACTCCATCACCGCCCCTCCATCACCTCTCCCTCCATCACCCACCCCTCCATCACCACTCCATCACCTCTCCACTTCCCCCACTCACCTGATCGACCATCATTCTGATTGAAGTATCTGAGGAGAGAGTTTTTCCAGCTTTTTATGGACACACGCACGATGCTGATGATGAGAGAGAGAGAGAGAGAGAGAGAGAGAGAGAGAGAGAGAGAGAGAGAGAGAGAGAGAGAGAGAGAGAGAGAGAGAGAGAGAGAGACAGACAGACAGACAGACAGACAGACAGACAGAGACAGACAGACAGACAGACAGACAGACGGACTGACTGCTTCAGTTTCCAAGAAAATATCCATCACTATGTAGCATCCATCAATATGGATGACACAGCGTAAACCAACATGGATGACACAATAAACCAGCGTGGGTGACACAATAAACCAGCGTGGATGACACAATAAACCAGCGTGGATGACACAATAAACCAGCGTGGATGACACAATAAACCAGCGTGGATGACACAATAGACTAACATGAAAGACACACCATAAACCAACATGGATGACACACCATAAACCAACATGGATGACACACCATAAACCAACATGGATGACACACCATAAACCAACATGGATGACACACCATAAACCAACATGAATGACACACCATAAACCAACATGGATGACACACCATAAACCAACATGTATGATACGCCATAAAACATGGATGACATACCATAAAACATGGATGACACAATAAACCAGCATGGTAACGAGGTGGCCCTCCCCAGCAGCTGGAGGGGAAGGGGGTAATAGGGAGGGGGAGAAAGTAATGGGGAGCGGTAGGGGGCAATGGGGAGGGAGAGTAAAGGGGAGGCTGAGGGGAGGGGCGGAGGTTCGAGTCCTGGTGTGTACTTAACAATTACCAGAGTGATGGAGGTGTTGTAATTAAGAGTGCCACTGTCTGCTATACTCTGCCAAAGAGCACCACTGTCTGCCACAGAGTGCCACAGTCTGTCACAGAGTGCCAGTCTGCCATACTGCCACAGAGTGCCATAATCTGTCAGTGCCACAATCTGCCATAAAGTGCCACAGAATGCTACAGTCTGTCACAAAGTGCCATACTCTGTTATAGTGCCACAACCTGCCACAGTGTCACTGTCTGTCACAGAGTGCCACAGTCTGTTATAGTGTGCCACAGTCTATCACAGAGTGCCACAGTCTGTCAGTGCCATAGTCTGTTATAGTGTGCCACAGTCCGTCACAGAGTGCCCCAGTCTGTCACAGAATGCCACAATCTGTTATAGTGTGCCACAGTTTACCTGGAGATTACCTGGAGAGAGTTCCGGGGGTCAACGCCCCCGCGGCCCGGTCTGAGACAAGGCCTCCTGGTGGATCAGAGCCTGATCAACCAGGTCTGTCACAGAATGGCACAGTCTGTCACAGAGTGCCCCAGTCTGCCACGGTGTGTCACAATCTGTTATAGTGTACCACAGCCTGACACAGAGTGTCACAGTCTGTTACAGAATGCTACAGTCTGTCACAGAGTGCCACAGAGTCTGTCACAGAGCGCCCCAGTCTGTCACAATGCCACAGTCTGTCACAGAGTGCCCCAGTCTGTCACAGAGTGCCACAGTCTGCCATGGTCTGTCACAGTGCCACAGTCTGCCATGGTCTGTCACAGTGCCCCAGTCTGTCAGAGTGTCACAGTCTGCCCCAGTCTGTCACAGAGTGCCACAGGGTACCACAGTCTGTCACAGAGTGCCACAGTGCCCCAGTTTGTCACAGAGTGCCACAGGGTACCACAGTCTGCTCCAGTCTGTCACAGAGTGCCACAGGGTACCACAGTCTGTCACAGAGTGCCACAGTCTGCCACAGAGTGCCCCAGTCTGTCACAGAGTGCCACAGGGCACCACAGTCTGCCACAGTGCCCCAGTCTGTCACAGAGTGCCACAGGGTACCACAGTCTGTCACAGAGTGCCACAGTGCCCCAGTTTGTCACAGAGTGCCACAGGGTACCACAGTCTGCCACAGAGTGCTCCAGTCTGTCACAGAGTGCCACAGGGTACCACAGTCTGTCACAGAGTGCCACAGTCTGCCACAGAGTGCCCCAGTCTGTCACAGAGTGCCACAGGGCACCACAGTCTCCCACAGTGCCCCAGTCTGTCACAGAGTGCCACAGGGTACCACAGTCTGTCACAGAGTGCCACAGTCTGCCACAGAGTGCCCCAGTCTCACAGAGTGCCACAGGGTACCACAGTCTGTCACAGAGTGCCACAGTCTGCCACAGAGTGCCCCAGTCTGTCACAGAGTGCCACAGGGTACCAAAGTCTATCACAGAGTGCCCCAGTCTGTTACAGAGTGCCACAGGGTACCAAAGTCTGTCACAGAGTGCCACAGTGCCCCAGTCTGTTACAGAGTGCCACAGGGTACCACAGTCTGTCACAGAGTGCCACAGTCTGCCACAGAGTGCCACAGTCTCCTCTCCACACACTTCGCTTCTTTTAAGGACAAATTGAGCCAAAATCTTCATATTTTAGGTGTGAAAAAATATTTCGGTGTTTCCCGTAACAATTTCAGTGACGTTACAATAGTGACCACACAATAGTGGCACTGATCACCACCACACAATAGTGGCACTGAACACCACCACACAATAGTGGCACTGATCACCACCACACAATAGTGGCACTGATCACCACCACACAATAGTGGCACTGATCACCACCACACAATAGTGGCACTGATCACCACCACACAATAGTGGCACTGATCACCACCACACAATAGTGGCACTGATCACCACCACACAATAGTGGCACTGATCACCACCACACAATAGTGGCACTGATCACCACCACACAATAGTGGCACTGATCACCACCACACAATAGTGGCACTGATCACCACCACACAATAGTGGCACTGATCACCACCACACAATAGTGGCACTGAACACCACCACACAATAGTGGCACTGATCACCACCACACAATAGTGGCACTGATCACCACCACACAATAGTGGCACTGATCACCACCACACAATAGTGGCACTGATCACCACCACACAATAGTGGCACTGATCACCACCACACAATAGTGGCACTGATCACCACCACACAATAGTGGCACTGATCACCACCACACAATAGTGGCACTGATCACCACCACACAATAGTGGCATTGATCACCACCACGCAATAGTGGCACTGATCACCACCACACAATAGTGGCACTGATCACCACCACACAATAGTGGCACTGATCACCACCACACAATAGTGGCACTGATCACCACCACACAATAGTGGCACTGATCACCACCACACAATAGTGGCACTGAACACTACCACACAATAGTGGCACTAATTACCACCACACAATAGTTGCACTGATCACCACACAACAGTGGCACTGATCATCACCACACAATAGTGGCACTGATCACCACCACACAATAGTGGCACTGAACACCACCACACAATAGTGGAACTGATCACCACCACACAATAGTGGCACTGATCACCACCACACAAGTGGCACTGATCACCACCACACAATAGTGGCACTGATCACCACACAATAGTGGCACTGATCACCACCTGGAGTCTACCTGGAGGATATTCCGGGGAGCAATGCCCTCGCGGCCCGGCCCACGACCAGGCCTCCCGGTGGATCAAGGCCTGATCAACCAGGCTGTTACTGCTGGCCGCACGTAGTCCAACGTACGAACCACAGCCCAGCACCGACTTTAAGTATCTGTCCAGCTCCCTTTTGAAGGCAGCCAGGGGCCTATTGGTAATCCCCCTTATGCTTGGTGGGAGGCTTCTGAATAGTCTTGGGCCCTGGACACTTATGGTGTTTTCTCTTAGTGTACCAATGGCACCCCTACTTTTCATTGGGGGTATTTTGCATCGCCTGCCCAGTCTTTTACTTTCGTAGGGAGTGATTTCTGTGTGCAAATTCGGGACCATTCCTTCTAGGATTTTCCAAGTGTAGATTATGATATATCTCTCCCTCCTGCGTTCCAGCGAGTACAAGTCTAGTGCTTCCAAGCGTTCCCAGTAGTTAAGGTGTTTGACAGAACTTATACGTGCAGTAAAGGATCTCTGTACACTCTCTAGATCTGCGATTTCACCTGCTGTGAACGGAGATGTTAATGTACAGCAGTATTCCAGCCTAGAGAGAACAAGTGATTTGAAAAGGATCATCATTGGCTTGGCATCTCTCGTTTTGAACGTTCTCATTATCCATCCTATCATTTTCTTTGCAGTTGTGATTGTGGCACTGTTGTGATCCTTGAGCGTGAGGTCTTCGGACATTACCACTCCCAGGTCTCTCACATTATTTTTCCGCTCTACTGTATGGCCAGAGTTTGTAGTATACTCAGTTCTAGTTATTATTTCCTCCAGTTTTCCATAACAGAGTAGTTGGAATTTGTCTTCACTGAACATCATGTTGTTCTCCGTTGTCTATTGGAAAACTCTGTTTATATCTTCTTGGACTAGCTCGTGCTGCTGGGTCTGGTGCAGTGCTCCATCCTTGAGTGGAGATGATCAGACTGGGTGGGTCATTGGGCTAATCCGGGGGGGGCCATTGGTCTAATCTGGGGGGGGGGACATGGACCTGCTCCGCATGGGTCAGTGGGCCTGTTGCAGTGTTCCTTCTTTCTTATGTTCTTAATAGATGACAGTCTCATGCAGAGCCTAGTATGGTCTGCAAAGGACGACACGGTGCTGTGGATTACATCTATGTCTGATATGAGGATGAGGAACAGGATGGGGCGAGTACTGTGCCTTGTGGAACAGAGCTTTTCACTATGGCACACACTATGGCCACACACAATAGTGCCACTGATCACCACTACACAATAGTGCCACTGATCACCACGCTCACTAGTG
>NC_069433.1:6541110-6548610 GCF_026875155.1 Cherax quadricarinatus | reverse complement strand
TATGGCGGGAAACATGTAGACAGTACGCCTACCCATCTGTTTCACATACCTCCCGCTAGGGAGGAACTGTTGGCCTATGGCCTAGTTTTGGCACGTGGCCGGCAGAGGGCCAGCACCTAGGTCTACCCTAGTGCCCAAACCTCGCTTCTCACTAAATGGTTATAACTATGACCATAATTTTTAAAGTGGTGGAGGGGTAAGCCAGTGGAAGGCCTCAGTCAGATGACCAAAAACCTCCAACGGCGCTTCATCGTCTAAGACCCACATCAGGAAACAAGTGTCCTGTTTCATGACGAACCTTACCTAGCCCAACCCTGGCTTCTCACTCCTCGCCCAGCTCTCCTGAAGTCAACACCCAGAAATCCTCCCACCTTAGGAAGTGGCTCCCGGCTACCCCACTCGCGTCTGCCTGGTGTAACCACTGGACAACAAGTCCAACTCTAGTCTCCAGACGTATATGTAACCTCAACGCCATCGCTCCGGCATGTTCACCTACCTAGCTACAACCAACATCTATAACAGTCTGTCACTATGTAGCATCCATCAATATGGATGACAACAGTAAACCATTATGGATGAGACACCGTAAACCAACATGGATGACACAATAAACCAGCATGGATGACACAATAAACCAGCATGGATGACACAATAAACGAATATGGATGACAGCTTTCTGATACCTTAGTAAGGAATCGTTCAAGACACTGTACACCGTGTACGTCAGGCCCATACTGGAGTATGCAGCACCTGTTTGGAACCCACACCTGGTTAAGCACGTCAAGAAATTAGAGAAAGTGCAAAGGTTTGCAACAAGGTTAGTTCCAGAGCTAAGGGGAATGTCCTACGAAGAAATGTTAAGGAAAATCGGCCTGATGACACTGGAGGACAGGAGGGTTAAGGGAGACATGATAACGACATACAAAATATTGCGTGTAATAGACAAGGTGGACAGAGACAAGATGTTACAGAGAGGGGACACAGAAACAAGTGGTTACAATTGGAAGCTGAAGACCCAGATGAGTCAAAGGGATGTTAGGAAGTATTTCTTCAGTCATAGAGTAGTCAGGAAGTGGAATAGCCTAGCAAGTGAGGTAGAGGAGGCAGGAACCATACACAGCTTTAAGATGAGGTATGATAAAGCTCATGGAGCAGGGAGAAAGAGGACCTAGTAGCACTCAGTGAAGAGGCGGGGGCCAGGAGCTGAGTCTCGACCCCTGCAACCACAATTAGGTGAATACACTATAAACCAACATGGATGACACAATAATGTCATCAACATGTCTGTGTCATGTCTGCTACTACACCCACTCACAAACACTCACAACATTCACCTATAAACACGCACAATATACACCCACAACACACACAAACACCCACAACATACACCCACAAACGCACGACATACACACACAACATACACCCACAAACACACGACATACACACACAACATACACACACCATTCATAAAAACTTTGATGGCAGGTGTGTCATGAAGGAAGAACAATTAACCAGAGGATAATTACAATTAAGGTATATTACCCTCTCCTCTTCCTCTTCCTACTTCTCATCTTCTTCTTCCTCCTCCTCCTCCTTTCTCACAATAAACACAGCAGAAATGTCAACCTGGACCAGCCGCCAACCTCATGAAACCCCTTCCTGATTTGTTTTCTCTCTCCCCTCTTTTCCTTCTCCTTTCCTACATTCCTCTCTTCCTAGCCATCTTTTTCTTCTTACATTGCTCTCTTCTTAACCATCTCTTCCTTCCTACATTTCTCTCTTCCTTCCTACATTCCTCTCTTCCTACACCCTTCTCCCTTCTTATATCCTTCTCTCTTCCTACCTACGTCCCTCTTCCTCTCATTCCCAAGAACAATAAGAATGAGGACAAGAAAAAATGAAGAACAAGAACATGTTAGTAGACGTGTTGATACAGTTGAACAATAAACAGGAAGAACACACTACAAGAGGTGCTGATACAGTTGAAGAACACACAAGAACACAATATGACAGACATTCACTGTAGTTCATAATTAGCATATGGAGAGACGAGAGTGCCCAGGGAGACAGAGAAAAACTTCCTTGCTGGAGGTAATCAACCTCCAGCACCCTCCTGCTACCTCCACATGTCTCACTCTCAATTGATCTGTAACACAAAACATGAATGATAATTTCTTAATGCTGGATGATATATTTGCAATAGGAAAAATGTACTCCAGACAGCGATGACATCCCACATGATCAAGATTTTAGAAAGGGTTTTAAGAAGCAAGATTTGCCAATCACGTGGAAATGCAGCAATTGCACAACCCAGGTCAACATGGGTTCAGAAGAGGTCGATCTGGCTTCTCGCAATTACTGGACCATTACTACATGGTCCTGGACACACTGGAAGACAAGCAAAGTCTTCCACATGGATTACCATGAGGGTAATTAGTCATAAAATGCATGAAAAATTAATAACTGGAAAAGTTGGTAGATGGATATTCAACTCCCGAACTCATGGAGCCCAGAGAGTAACAGTAATCAGCGTAGAAATCAATGCTGCTACAGTGAAAAGTGGTGTCCCCCGAGGCACAGTACTAGTCCCACTTCTCTTTCTCTTTCTCATATCTGATATATATAGAGAGACATAACTCATAGCACTGTATAATCCTTTGTAAAACAATACTAGTATTTATATGAGAGTGTCATCCACAGAAACCACAGCTAGCCTCCAAGCAGCTATAAGCCAAGTCTTCCAGTGGACCACTGACAACAGTATGATGTTCAGTGAGGCCAAATTTGTTACTATGTCATGGAAGCCTGAAATAAAAACTAAAACGGAATAGAAGACAAACTTAAATCACTCAGTAGAACATAAATGTTAGAGACATGGGAGTGATAATGTCAAAATGTATCACATTCAAAGAGTACAACTATGTCGTTATCGCAACTGCAAGAAAAATGACAGGTTGGAAAACCAGAACCTTCAGAACAAGAGATGCCAAGTCGTTCGTTCTCTCTACGTTGGAATATTGTTATGTGTGAACGGCTTCCTTCAAGGCAGGCAACACTGCAGAACTTAAGAATGCACAGAGAACCTTCACAGTTTGTATAAACTCAGTCTGTTAATAATTTACTACTTGAAGGAAGGGGTGTTGAATTTTTTTCATAATTTTTTGTGCATTGACTTACCTCTTTGTGTACTTACTGCTTGGCAACGAGGGCATGCTTGCACAGTACACACCTGCAACCAATCTCTGCAGTATCTTCTGTGTGTAAGTTATGATACATGTTACTGTCTTGCGCCCTAGGGAAGAGCACAGCCAAGTGACTTGAGACACTTCCAATAATGTCAACAATGTCACGAGTGCACACAACTCACAATAATACTAGCCTTCTACCTATCCTTCTCGTCCTTCCTAGCCTTCTACCTATCCTTCTCGTCCTTCATAGCCTTCTACCTATCCTTCTCGTCCTTCCTAGCCTTCTACCTATCATTTTCGTCCTTCCTAGCCTTCTATCTATTCTCGTCCTTCCTAGCCTTCTATCTATCCTTCTCATCCTTCCTAGCCTTCTATCTATCCTTCTCATCCTTCCTAGCCTTCTATCTATCCTTTTCATCCTTCCTAGCCTTCTACCTTTCCTTCTCGTCCTTCCTAGCCTTCTACCTATCATTTTCGTCCTTCCTAGCCTTCTATCTATTCTCGTCCTTCCTAGCCTTCTATCTATCCTTCTCATCCTTCCTAGCCTTCTATCTATCCTTCTCGTCCTTCCTAGCCTTCTATCTATATATGCACTCGCTGGAGGAAAGGAGAGAGACATATCTGGAGTATACCTGGAGGGGGGTTTACTCAAGGTATGTCTCTCTTTTCCTCCAACGAGTACATATGTAGGTAGAAGGATAAAAAGGACAAGGGTAGAAGAAACTAGAAAGACAGTGAGAAGGACGAGGACAGATAAAAGGCTAGTATTAGTGATAATAAATACATGATAATATATACCTGGAAAGTACTTGAGGGTCTGGTCCCAAATCTGCACACTACCATAACTATATACTAGAGTGATAGATATGTAAGGAAGTATAAAGTAAACCCAGGGAAAAGTAGGGATACCATGGGCACAATAAGAGAACAGTGTATCAACATCCTTGGCCCCAGACTATTCAATATCTCACCAGAAGATATCAGAAACACTGCTGGAACAAGTGTATAAGTCTTCAAGAGGAAACTGGACAAGTATCTTCACCACGTGCCAGATCAACCAGGCTGTGATGGATATATATGCCAGAGGGCCACCAGCAGCAACAGCCTGGTTGACCAGGCTGGCCCAGGGTCTGCCAGCGAGAGAAGAAAAGCCCTTGAAAACCATCAAAGGTACCTATCCTTCTCTTCCTATAAATGTTCGTATCCTCTTCCTTCCAGTTCTTCTTATCCTTCTCTTCCTTCCAATACATCTTCCTATCCTTCTCTTCCCCCTATATGCCTTCCTATCCTTCTCGTCCGTCTCACCGTCCTCCTGCTGCAGATGTTAGGAGAACAGGGGGAGAGGAAGGAAGAATAATAGATAATTAATGGTGTAATTAGAGCAGTGTTAGGGAGGTGCAGGAGACAAAGGAACCAGCAGACACTGAAACACATGTCAGGGAGACAAGTGAGGAGTGAAGGACTAGCAGAGAGGGACGGAAGGACGGGAAGGAAGGAAGGAGAGAGAAATGGAAGGAGGCCTGAGAATATATAAATCTCTCTCTCTACTTATATGCATATGTCGTGCCGAATAGGTAAAATTTGCGATTTTGGCTTAAATAGCAACGCTGTTTTTGTATATGTTGGTAGAATTACCGACAATATGTAAAGTAAAAGGACACAAGTGCAACTAATGTGACATTTTATTGTGGCAACGTTTCGCTCTCCAGGAGCTTCGTCCAGCCGGAACGGCTTGACAAAGACAAGCGAAAACTTGTGTATGTAATAATTTCACAAAAATCATTCTGAACCTAACGAAAAAAAAATGTATTTCATTGTGTTTGTTTATTATTAAATTATTGTAAACTTATCTAAAATATATTTAGTTGGATTAGGCTAAATTATATTGTTCTTGTTAAGGTTAGGTAAGTTTTCTAAGATTCTTTTGGTGCAAAATTAAAAATTTTTACATTAACATTAATGAAAAAAATATATCTTTAAACGTATAAGAGAAGATTTTTAGAAAGGAATTAATTTTAAATGAGTTCTTGCTAATTGACCAGTTTTACCTATTCGGCAACAGACACACACACACACACACACACACACATATATATATATATATATATATATATATATATATATATATATATATATATATATATATATATATATATATATATATATATATATATATATATATATATATATATATATGTCGTGCCGAATATGTAAAACTGGTAAGTTAGCAATAACTCATTTAAAATTAAGTCCTTTCTAAAATTTTCTCTTATACGTTTAAAGATAGATTTTTTTCATTAATGTTAATGTAAAATTTTTTAATTTTGCACCAAAAGAATATTAGAAAACTTACCTAACCTTATTATAACAAGAACAATTTATTTTAGCCTAACCCAACTATATATATTTTAGATTTGTTTACAACAATTTAATATTAAACAAACACAGTGAAATATATTTTTTTCGTTAGGTTCAGAATGATTTTGGCGAAATTATTGCATACACAAATTTTCACTTGTCCTATATGGCAAGATGAGCTTTGCTATTTAAGCCAAGACAGCAAGTTCTGCCTATTCGGCACGACATATATATTTTTTTTTATTATCACACTGGCCGATTCCCACCAAGGCAGGGTGGCCCGAAAAAGAAAAACTTTCACCATCATTCACTCCATCACTGTCTTGCCAGAAGGGTGCTTTACACTACAGTTTTTAAACTGCAACATTAACACCCCTCCTTCAGAGTGCAGGCACTGTACTTCCCATCTCCAGGACTCAAGTCCGGCCTGCCGGTTTCCCTGAACCCCTTCATAAATGTTACTTTGCTCACACTCCAACAGCACGTCAAGTATTAAAAACCATTTGTCTCCATTCACTCCTATCAAACACGCTCACGCATGCCTGCTGCAAGTCCAAGCCCCTCGCACACAAAACCTCCTTTACCCCCTCCCTCCAACCTTTCCTAGGCCGACCCCTACCCCGCCTTCCTTCCACTACAGACTGATACACTCTTGAAGTCACTCTGTTTCGCTCCATTCTCTCTACATGTCTGAACCACCTCAACAACCCTTCCTCAGCCCTCTGGGCAACAGTTTTGGTAATCCCGCACCTCCTCCTAACTTCCAAAACTACGAATTCTCTGCATTATATTCACACCACACATTGCCCTCAGACATGACATCTCCACTGCCTCCAGCCTTCTCCTCGCTGCAACATTCATCAACCATGCTTCACACCCATATAAGAACGTTGGTAAAACTATACTCTCATACATTCCCCTCTTTGCCTCCAAGGACAAAGTTCTTTGTCTCCACAGACTCCTAAGTGCACCACTCACCCTTTTCCCCTCATCAATTCTATGATTCACCTCATCTTTCATAGACTCATCCGCTGACACGTCCACTCCCAAATATCTGAATACATTCACCTCCTCCATACTCTCTCCCTCCAATCTGATATCCAATCTTTCATCACCTAATCTTTTTGTTATCCTCATAACCTTAATCTTTCCTGTATTCACTTTTAATTTTCTTCTTTTGCACACCCTACCAAATTCGTCCACCAACCTCTGCAACTTCTCTTCAGAATCTCCCAAGAGCACAGTGTCATCAGCAAAGAGCATCTGTGACAACTCCCACTTTATGTGTGATTATCTTTTAACTCCACGCCTCTTGCCAAGACCCTCGCATTTACTTCTCTTACACCCCCATCTATAAATATATTAAACAACCATGGTGACATCACACATCCTTGTCTAAGGCCTACTTTTACTGGGAAAAAAAATCCCTCTTTCCTACATACTCTAACTTGAGCCTCACTATCCTCGTAAAAACTCTTCACTGCTTTCAGTAACCTACCTCCTACACCATACACCTGCAACATCTGCCACATTGCCCCCCTATCCACCCTTTCATACGCCTTTTCCAAATCCATAAATGCCACAAAGACCTCTTTAGCCTTATCTAAATTCTGGTCCACACACCCCCTACCTTTCCTAAAGCATCCTTGTTCATCTGCTATCCTATTCTCCGTCTTACTCTTAATTCTTTCAATAATAACTCTACCATACACTTTACCAGGTATACTCAACAGACTTATCCCCCTATAATTTTTGCACTCTCTTTTGTCCCCTTTGCCTTTATACAAAGGAACTATGCATGCTCTCTGCCAATCCCTAGGTACCTTACCCTCTTCCATACATTTATTAAATAATTGCACCAACCACTCCAAAACTATATCCCCACCTGCTTTTAACATTTCTATCTTTATCCCATCAATCCCGGCTGCCTTACCCCCTTTCATTTTACCTACTG
>NC_069433.1:6536110-6538610 GCF_026875155.1 Cherax quadricarinatus | reverse complement strand
TGACCACCTCAACACTAAGTCTTCAAGGCTGATGGACTGACGACATCGTCTTTACATCTCTACTGCTTCTGCTGACTCCTCTGTACTTGACTAAGAAGCCTGTGTGTAGGCAGAATGTTTCGGAATGAAGATATCTATTGTGCGTGTGACTTGGACCTGTCTAGCATGGGCCAGCAGGTCTTCTGCAGTGCTTCTTTTGTATGTTCTGTTCCTGCCATCCTTCCTACTGTCCTGCCATCCTTCCTACTTTCCTGCCATCCTTCCTTCCTGCCATCCTTCCTTCCTGCCATCTTTCCTAATTTCCTGCCATCCTTCCTACTTTCCTGCCATCCTTCCTTCCTGCCATCCTTCCTACTTTCCTGCCATCCTTCCTTCCTTCCTGCCATCCTTCACTCTTCCTGCCATCCTTCCTTCCTGCCATCTTTCCTACTTTCCTGCCATCCTTCCTTCCTTCCTGCCATCTTTCCTACTTTCCTGCCATCATTCCTTCCTTCCTTCCTGCCATCTTTCCTACTTTCCTGCCATCCTTCCTACTTTCCTGCCATCCTTCCTTCCTGCCATCTTTCCTAATTTCCTGCCATCCTTCCTACTTTCCTGCCATCCTTCCTTCCTTCCTGCCATCCTACTTTCCTGCCATCCTTCCTTCCTTCCTGCCATCCTTCCTACTTTCCTGCCATCCTTCCTTCCTTCCTGCCATCCTTCCTTCCTTCCTGCCATCCTTCCTACTTTCCTGCCATACTTCCTTCCTTCCTGCCATCCTTCCTACTTTCCTGCCATCCTTCCTTCCTTCCTGCCATCCTTCCTACTTTCCTGCCATCCTTCCTGCCATCCTTCCTACTTTCCTGCCATCTTTCCTTCCTTCCTACTTTCCTGCCATACTTCCTTCCTTCCTGCCATCCTTCCTACTTTCCTGCCATACTTCCTTCCTGCCATCCTTCCTTCCTTCCTGCCATCCTTCCTACTTTCCTGCCATCCTTCCTTCCTTCCTGCCATCCTTCCTTCCTTCCTGCCATCCTTCCTACTTTCCTGCCATACTTCCTTCCTTCCTGCCATCCTTCCTACTTTCCTGCCATACTTCCTTCCTTCCTGCCATCCTTCCTTCCTTCCAGCCATCCTTCCTACTTTCCTGTCATCCTTCCTTCCTTCCTGCCATCCTTCCTACTTTCCTGCCATACTTCCTTCCTTCCTGCCATCCTTCCTACTTTCCTGCCATACTTCCTTCCTTCCTGCCATCCTTCCTACTTTCCTGCCATCCTTCCTTCCTTCCTGCCATCCTTCCTACTTTCCTGCCATCCTTCCTTCCTTCCTGCCATCCTTCCTACTTTCCTGCCATCCTTCCTACTTTCCTGCCATACTTCCTTCCTGCCATCCTTCTCTTCCTTCCTGCCATCCTTCCTACTTTCCTGCCATCCTTCCTTCCTTCCTGCCATCCTTCCTTCCTTCCTGCCATCCTTCCTTCCTTCCTGCCATCCTTCCTTCCTTCCTGCCATACTTCCTTCCTTCCTACTTTCCTGCCATACTTCCTTCCTTCCTGCCATCCTTCCTACTTTCCTGCCATACTTCCTTCCTTCCTGCCATCCTTCCTACTTTCCTGCCATCCTTCCTGCCATCCTTCCTTCCTTCCTGCCATCCTTCCTACTTTCCTGCCATCCTTCCTTCCTTCCTGCCATCCTTCCTACTTTCCTGCCATCCTTCCTTCCTTCCTGCCATCCTTCCTTCCTGCCATCCTTCCTACTTTCCTGCCATCCTTCCTACTTTCCTGCCATCCTTCCTTCCTTCCTGCCATCCTTCCTTCCTTCCTGCCATCCATCCTGCCATCCTTCCTGCCATCCATCCTGCCATCCTTCCTGCCATCCTTCTACCCACTGCCTCTCTCTCTCCCTAATACAAACTAGTGGTTATTTACCCACGCCCACTGCCCACACCCTCGCCCACGCTTACTCCCACGCCCACGCCCACGCCCACGCCCAAGGTTCCAGCGGTTAACCAAGCCACCGTACACAAACTCATTCTCTCCCACGCCCAAGCTCACGCCCCCCACCCACACACGTTCACGCCCACGCCCATGTGTCGCTGTCTCAGACTGTCACTTTCCCTCGTGACGTCACCACCATCATGGCGTCGATGGCCACGCTTCAGCTGATTAATGTTATTGTACTCACCTATGTGTAGTTGCAGGGGTCGAATCATAGCTCTTGGCCCCGCCTCTTAGCTGGTGGCTACTAGACCGGGGATAAGTGACCCTTCATACTAACCTTACTGCCCACGCCTACACTCATCACCCACACGCCTACACTCATCACCCACACGCCCATACTCATCACTCACGCCCACACTCATCACCCATACGCCAAGACTCGTCACCAAAACGACCACACTCATCACCCACACGCCCATGCTCATCAACACGACCACGTTCATCACCCACACGCCCACGCTCATCAACACGACCACGTTCATCACCCACACGCCCACGCTCATCACCCACGCCCACACGCCC
>NC_069433.1:6526110-6531110 GCF_026875155.1 Cherax quadricarinatus | reverse complement strand
CGCCCATGTTGACATTAGCTAAAAAAAATTCTCTCAGGTTTCTGATCTCAGGCAAAACGAAGCCTCGAAATTATTCTTAGCTATCACTTAACTACTGAGGTTCTTTATACGAGGAAGGAGCTTGATGTTCCTAGTATCAGTGACAAGATAAGTGAGTTTAATACAGATCTAAATGGGTTGTGAAAACTTGGTGATATTAGGTTATATTACCTACACGATCTGCATCTCTGTAGACAACAAGAGCATTTCCTGGAAGTTGTGTTCAGTTAATATTACGTTTCTCAAAGCTCCTTCTAAGAAGCTCATCACTAGTAATCCCTTCCTACAATCAAACTCCTCAAACTTCATGCAACTTAAACTCGAGATAAGTCGTAATGGATGGATATCAATGAATAAACAAAAGAATGGACGGGCCTACCACATGCCAGCACTACGGTTCGAGTCCCCGTCCATCCTTCTCTTTATACATCTCGATGTTCGTCTACAGGGTCTACTAGGTCTTCCACTGTCCCAGAAATCAACAGCGAATAATTATCAGGGAGTCAATGTCAGGCAATCTCTGCTGTAGAGAGCACTCAGAGCAGCTTTCACCTGGGCATCTTCCACTCAATACCCAGGACCCTAGAATGGCCAGGACACTAATACAACCTTACAACCTGAATGAATCTCACATTCTTATGGTAGACCTCCCCTTATGTGTCTCGTCTTATACGTATCTGCCTCCCATTATATGTCACAACATATACAGAGCACTAGTAGAACACTCATCAGCGAGTTAGAGTAGCAGACGGCAACACAGAACAAGCAGAGCTGGCAGTAGAATCAGAAGTAGCAGAGCCAGAGAGACGGTGAAGACTTACAAAAGAAGCGGAGACTTGGGGATATCCAAGGCAAAGTGAGGAAATGAAGCAGAAGAGTAGAGAGACTGAAACAAGAATACACAATCAGCGAGTCATCATTGACATGCAGAGGTCCCTCCATCTCAACAGGTCATGAGAGACACATGAGGTCATCGCGGACACGGGTCATCATTGATACAAGTCATCACTGACACAGGTCATCACTGACACAGGTCATCACTGACCCAAATCATCGCTGACAGGTCATCACTGACACAGGTCATCATTGACACAGGTCATCACTGACACAGGTCATCAGTGATATAGACACGGATCCCTCCCTCTCTCCCAGTAGGTCATTACAGACACGACTGCTTGGTCAGCAATATTGGCCAGTTCTTAACGAGCTACTGATTTCCTGGGGATGTCATCCACCTCCATTCCCTTCCTTCCTTCCTTTCTTCTCTCTCTCTCTCTCTCTCTCTCTCTCTTATATCCACAAACCGTATTTCAGATTCCAAATATTGGGAAAGTTGGGGCTAGGAATATCCAATGACCTGCCGAGGATGCGTCGTCTGCCAAGGATGCGTTTCCTACCGCAAGGATCTGCGGAGGATGCGTCGTCTCCAGCTAAGATCTTCCAAGGATGTATCTGCTGAGGATATGTCGCCTACTGCAAGGATTTACTAAAGATTCACTGAGTCGAAAGAGCCCAATTTGGGCAGGAAGAACTGTGATGCTGATGGTGTCATCTCATGGTCCTACTGGTGTCAATTGGTGGTCCTGCTGATAATGTCATCTGGTGGCCCTGTTGATAGTGTCATCTGGTGGCCCTGTTGACAGTGTCATCTAGTGGTCCTGTTGATAGTATCATCTGGTGGTCCTGTTGATAGTCATCTAGTGGTCCTGTTGATAGTGTCATCTGGTGGTCCTGTTGATAGTGTCATCTGGTGGTCCTGTTGATAGTGTCATCTAGTGGTCCTGTTGATAGTGTCATCTGGTGGTCCTGTTGATAGTGTCATCTGGTGGTCCTGTTGATAGTGTCATCTGGTGGTCCTGTTGATAGTGTCATCTGGTGGTCCTGTTGATAGTGTCATCTAGTGGCCCTGTTGATTGTGTCAACTAGTGGTCCTGTTGATAGTGTCATCTGGTGGTTCTGCTGACTGTGTCATCTAGTGGTCCTGTTGATAGTGTCATCTAGTGGTCCTGTTGATTGTGTTATCTGGTGGTCGTGTTGATAGTGTCATCTAGTGGTCCTGTTGATTGTGTTATCTGGTGGTCGTGTTGATAGTGTCATCTAGTGGTCCTGTTGATTGTGTTATCTGGTGGTCCTGTTGATAGTGTCATCTAGTGGTCCTGTTGATAGTGTCATCTAGTGGTCCTGTTGATAGTGTCATCTAGTGGTCCTGTTGATTGTGTTATCTGGTGGTCGTGTTGATAGTGTCATCTAGTGGTCCTGTTGATAGTGTCATCTAGTGGTCCTGTTGATTGTGTTATCTGGTGGTCGTGTTGATAGTGTCATCTAGTGGTCCTGTTGATAGTGTCATCTAGTGGTCCTGTTGATTGTGTTATCTGGTGGTCGTGTTGATAGTGTCATCTAGTGGTCCTGTTGACTGTGTTATCTGGTGGTCGTGTTGATAGTGTCATCTAGTGGTCCTACTTACTAAGGTCATCCTAATCTGAAGAATACTAGCATCCTACCACAATCCAACCTTATGCCTAGTAACCTATTTTGAAGGATATAGTGTATGTACTGTATCAGGAGTGACATTCTATTGAAATGGGAGGAACATCCTACTGAGACAGGAGGGACATCCTATTAAGATAGGGACAATTCTACTAATACAAAGGTATATCCTACTGATTCAAAGGTACATCATATGATGAGTAACAGTGACATCCTACAGTTAGTGGAAGAAGCATCATACATACAGTGAATCAAGAATATACACTTTTAAAATCAATAAATCGGTTACAGATATGCTACAAGTATGCCCCTGTGACACACACCTGTGATTGGTTTCCAGAGTTCTACTCTGGAAGCCAGACATCACTGTTAACTGCCTTGTCAACCAGACTGTTGCTGCCAGCAGCCCTCAGGCTCACGTAGCCATCACAACCTAGGTGATTAGTCACCCGTGGCAAGCAGAGGTTCAGTTCCTTCATGGAAACCAGGTGTTTACCAAGAGAGCTTTACTGCTGGTCCAGATCCTCGTCTGAAGTGACATTTACTGGCCCTCATCTCCTCACCCCGTCTTTTAATAACGCCAAACACTAGCAGTTTCATTAGTAAGCCTTATACTTGCTTGCATAGTTTTGGGTCATGCCAAGTCGCAAAACTGCAACTATATGCATACCAATGAGTGTCACTAGTGAGGTGCCTGGCATGCCACATTAAGAACACTTGCTTGGCTGTCCGAGTGTTGGCACTCTTATGTGATCGTGTTGATAAATTAGACACTTACGCAAAACGGACCGAAATAGCGCCATGAGTTTCTTTCTCCCATGTGCGGGTTATCTGTGTAAGCTATTAACATTATTTACATGTTGAACATGCCTTGTACCTTTCTTTTTCAAATGTTTATAAGACCGAATGTTTACCAGGACTCTAACCTAAGTATCCTGCAAGAACTCCAGAAACTCCCCGACACGCGGGAGCTTACAATGCTTGTGAGAGCTCCCTACCAGGGCTCTGGGTACGTCCCTGCCCGCCCTGAGTTCTCTACCAGGGCTCTGGGTACGTCCCTGCCTGCCCTGAGTTCTCTATCAGGGTTCTGGGTACGTCCCTGCCTGCCCTGAGAGTTCCCTACCAGGGCTCTGGGTACGTCCCTGCCTGCCCTGAGAGTTCCCTACCAGGGCTCTGGGTACGTCCCTGCCTGCCCTGAAAGTTCCGTCAGGGCTCTCGGTACGCCCTTGCCTGCCCTGAAAGCTCCCTACCAGGGCTCTGGGTACGTCCTTACCTGCCCTGAAAGTTCCCTACCAGGGCTCTGGGTACGTCCCTGCCTGTCCTGAAAGTTTCCTACCAGGGCTCTGGGTACGTCCCTGCCTGCCCTGAAAGTTCCCTACCAGGGCTCTGGGTACGTCCCTGCCTGCCCTGAAAGTTCCCTATCAGGACTCTCGGTACGCCCTTGCCTGCCCTGAAAGCTCCCAACCAGGGCTCTGGGTACGTCCTTACCTGTCCTGAAAGCTCCCTACCAGGGCTCTGGGTACGTCCCTGCCTACCCTGAAAGTTCCCTACCAGGGCTCTGGGTACGTCCCTGCCTGCCCTGAAAGTTCCCTACCAGGGGTCTGGGTACGTCCCTGCCTGCCCTGAAAGTTCCCTACCAGGGCTCTGGGTACGTCCCTGCCTACCCTGAGAGCTCCCTACCAGGGCTCTGAGTAGGTCCCTGCCTGCCCTGAAATTTCTCTACCAGGGCTCTGGGTACGTCCCTGCCTGCCCTGAAAGTTCCCTACCAAGGCCCTAGGTACGTCCCTGCCTGCCCTAAAAGATCCCTACCAGGGCTCTGGGTACGTGCCTGCCTGCCCTGAAAGTTCCCTACCAGGGCTCTGGGTACGTGCCTACCTGCCCTGAAAGTTCCCTTCCAGAGTTCTGGGTACGTCCCTGCCTGCCCTGAAAGTTCCCTACCAGAGCTCTGGGTACGTCCCTACCTGCCCTGAAAGTTCCCTACCAGAGTTCTGGGTACATCCCTGCCTACCCTGAAACTTCCCTACCAGAGCTCTGGGTACCTCCTTGCCTGCCCTGAAAGTTCCCTACCAGAGCTCTGGGTACGTGCCTGCCTGCCCTGAAAGTTCCCTACCAGAGTTCTGGGTACGTCCCTGCCTACCCTGAAACTTCCCTACCAGAGTTCTGGGTACGTCCCTGCCTGCCCTGAAAGTTCCCTACCAGGGGTCTGGGTACGTCCCTGCCTGCCCTGATAGTTCCCTACCAGGGCTCTGGGTACGTTCCTGCCTACCCTGAGAGCTCCCTACCAGGGCTCTGGGTAGGTCCCTGCCTGCCCTGAAAGTTCTCTACCAGGGCTCTGGGTACGTCCCTGCCTGCCCTGAAAGTTCCCTACCAAGGCCCTAGGTACGTCCCTGCCTGTCCTGAAAGATCCCTACCAGGGCTCTGGGTACGTGCCTGCCTGCCCTGAAAGTTCCCTACCAGGGCTCTGGGTACGTGCC
>NC_069433.1:6518610-6521110 GCF_026875155.1 Cherax quadricarinatus | reverse complement strand
TCATCACCCACGCTTCACACCCATATAAGAGCGTTGGTAAAACTATACTCTCATACATTCCCCTCTTTGCCTCCAAGGACAAAGTTCTTTGTTTCCACAGACTCCTAAGTGCACCACTCACTCTTTTTCCCTCATCAATTCTATGATTCACCTCATCTTTCATAGACCCATCCGCTGACACGTCCACTCCCAAATATCTGAATACGTTCACCTCCTCCATACTCTCTCCCTCCAATCTGATATTCAATCTTTCATCACCTAATCTTTTGTTATCCTCATAACCTTACTCTTTCCTGTATTCACCTTTAATTTTCTTCTTTTGCACACCCTACCAAAATTCATCCACCAATCTCTGCAACTTCTCTTCAGAATCTCCCAAGAGCACAGTGTCATCAGCAAAGAGCAGCTGTGACAACTCCCACTTTGTGTGTGATTCTTTATCTTTTAACTCCACGCCTCTTGCCAAAACCCTCGCATTTACTTCTCTTACAACCCCATCTATAAATATATTAAACAACCACGGTGACATCACACATCCTTGTCTAAGGCCTACTTTTACTGGGAAAAAATTTCCCTCTTTCCTACATACTCTAACTTGAGCCTCACTATCCTCGTAAAAACTCTTCACTGCTTTCAGTAACCTACCTCCTACACCATACACTTGCAACATCTGCCACATTGCCCCCCTATCCACCCTGTCATACGCCTTTTCCAAATCCATAAATGCCACAAAGACCTCTTTAGCCTTATCTAAATACTGTTCACTTATATGTTTCACTGTAAAACCTGGTCCACACACCCCCTACCTTTCCTAAAGCCTCCTTGTTCATCTGCTATCCTATTCTCCGTCTTACTCTTAATTCTTTCAATTATAACTCTACCATACACTTTACCAGGTACACTCAACAGACTTATCCCCCTATAATTTTTGCACTCTCTTTTATCCCCTTTGCCTTTATACAAAGGAACTATGCATGCTCTCTGCCAATCCCTAGGTACCTTACCCTCTTCCATACATTTATTAAATAATTGCACCAACCACTCCAAAACTATATCCCCACCTGCTTTTAACATTTCTATCTTTATCCCATCAATCCCGGCTGCCTTACCCCCTTTCATTTTACCTACTGCCTCACGAACTTCCCCCACACTCACAACTGGCTCTTCCTCACTCCTACAAGATGTTATTCCTCCTTGCCCTATACACGAAATCACAGCTTCCCTATCTTCATCAACATTTAACAATTCCTCAAAATATTCCTTCCATCTTCCCAATACCTCTAACTCTCCATTTAATAACTCTCCTCTCCTAATTTTATACTGACAAATCCATTTGTTCTCTAGGCTTTCTTAACTTGTTAATCTCACTCCAAAACTTTTTCTTATTTTCAACAAAATTTGTTGATAACATCTCACCCACTCTCTCATTTGCTCTCTTTTTACATTGCTTCACCACTCTCTTAACTTCTCTCTTTTTCTCCATATACTCTTCCCTCCTTGCATCACTTCTACTTTGTAAAAACTTCTCATATGCTAACTTTTTCTCCCTTACTACTCTCTTTACATCATCATTCCACCAATCGCTCCTCTTCCCCCTGCACCCACTTTCCTGTAACCACAAACTTCTGCTGAACACTCTAACACTACATTTTTTAAACCTACCCCATACCTCTTCGACCCCATTGCCTATGCTCTCATTAGCCCATCTATCCTCCAATAGCTGTTTATATCTTACCCTAACTGCCTCCTCTTTTAGTTTATAAACCTTCACCTCTCTCTTCCCTGATGCTTCTATTCTCCTTGTATCCCATCTACCTTTTACTCTCAGTATAGCTACAACTAGAAAGTGATCTGATATATCTGTGGCCCCTCTATAAACATGTACATCCTGAAGTCTACTCAACAGTCTTTTATCTACCAATACATAATCCAACAAACTACTGTCATTTCGCCCTACATCATATCGTGTATACTTATTTATCCTCTTTTTCTTAAAATATGTATTACCTATAACTAAACCCCTTTCTATACAAAGTTCAATCAAAGGGCTCCCATTATCAATTTACACCTGGCACCCCAAACTTACCTACCACACCCTCTCTAAAAGTTTCTCCTACTTTAGCATTCAAGTCCCCTACCACAATTACTCTCTCACTTGGTTCAAAGGCTCCTATACATTCACTTAACATCTCCCAAAATCTCTCTCTCTCCTCTGCATTCCTCTCTTCTCCAGGTGCATACACGCTTATTATGACCCACTTCTCGCATCCAACCTTTACTTTAATCCACATAATTCTTGAATTTACACATTCATATTCTCTTTTCTCCTTCCATAACTGATCATTTTAACATTACTGCTACCCCTTCCTTTGCTCTAACTCTCTCAGATACTCCAGATTTAATCCCATTTATTTCCCCCCACTGAAACTCTCCTACCCCCCTTCAGCTTTGTTTTCGCTTAGGGCCAGGACATCCAACTTCTTTTCATTCATAACATCAG
>NC_069433.1:6498610-6516110 GCF_026875155.1 Cherax quadricarinatus | reverse complement strand
TCCGGCACAGACTTTAGGTATCTGTCCAGCTCTCTCTTGAAGGCAGCCAGGGGTTTATTGGCAATTCCCCTAATGCTTGATGGGAGGCTGTTGAACAGTTTTGGGCCCCGGACACTTATGGTGTTTTCCCTTAGTGTACCAATGGCGCCCCTACGTTTTGCACAGACGTTACGTCGAGGCAACCCAGCAACTAACTGATGAGTGACACTTGTGCAACATGTAGCAGTCATTCTTCAACTGTCGGTTTTACAGACCATTTATATCAGCAATTAATTAACATCGCCACAAGACACAGTTAATGTAATATAAGGTAAACATTACTGTAATAACAATCTGATATAAAGTAAACACTAGTAATAACACATATTGTAACCTAGAACAAAGTAAACACTATAGTAATTACACTTAACCTAACATAAGGTAAACACTATAGTAATAACACATAACCTAGTATAAGGTAAACACTATAGTAATAACACAACCTAGTATAAGGTAAACACTATAGTAATAACACAACCTAGTATAAGGTAAACACTATAGTAATAACAGAACCTAGTATAAGGTAAACACTATAGTAATAACACATAACCTAGTATAAAGTAAACTATAGTAATAACACAACCTAGTATAAGGTAAACACTATAGTAATAACACAACCTAGTATAAGGTAAACACTATAGTAATAACACATAACCTAGTATAAGGTAAACACTATAGTAATAACACATAACCTAGTATAATGTAAACACTATAGTAATAACACATAACCTAGTATAATGTAAACACTATAGTAATAACACATAACCTAGTATAAGGTAAACACTATAGTAATAACAACCTAGTATAAGGTAAACACTATAGTAATAACACATAACCTAGTATAAGGTAAACTATAGTAATAACACAACCTAGTATAAGGTAAACATTATCTCCGAGCGTCACTCAGTATAATGAAAGTGACGTCATTCATATTGTCTCCTATAATAAATTTGTCTTTATATATATTCACGTCCCAAAATATTTCAAAATAGCTTTCACTAGCGCAGCTAGTGTGGTTGTGTTGGTGAGAGGCAACACTGGTGGAGCTCAGTGGTGGTGAGTGGCAACACTAGTGGAGCTGTGTGAGTGGGTGGCACACTGGAGAAGCTCAATGTTAATGGGTGGCAACACTGGAGGAACTGTGAGAGTGGGTGGCAACACTGGAGGAGCTCAGTGTTCGTAAGTGGCAACACTGGTGGAGCTCAGTGTTCGTAAGTGGCAACACTGGTGGAGCTCAGTGTTCGTAAGTGGCAACACTGGTGGAGCTCAGTGTTCGTAAGTGGCAACACTGGTGGAGCTCAATGTTAGTGAGTGGCAACACTGGTGGAGTTCAGTGTTGATGAGTGGCAACACTGGTGGAGTTCAGTGTTGATGAGTGGCAACACTGGAGGAGCTCAGTGTGAGTGGCTGGCACCACTGGTGAAGCTCACCATTCTTACCATATAAAGGCTTGACCGAGTAACGGTCTCTCTTCGTATTCTTTTCTTCTCATCTTCCTTTCTTTCTCCGCTTTACTACTTTCTCTCCTTCAGTACTCTTTTTCACAGGTCCTGTATGACTTCCATGGGCTTACCACGTTCCCATCAATATAATAATAATAATAATAATAATAACAATAATAATAATACCGCACTCTTGCATCACTGCTGTTCACAAGTTGGTGCGGGTGTAACAGGTGAGACTTTGGTATAACATTATTTTTTTTTTTTACATCGACGAATTTATAGGCTAAGAACTGTTATTCGAGCTCAACTTATTTCAAAATCCAGCCCTATTTATGGTATATATTTATAAATGAAGAACAAAAAGACACGAGACAGTGGTTGGAACAATACACAAATAACCCGCATATAGGAGAGAGAAGCTTATCACGACGTCATAAGCTTCTCTCTCCTTTCTGCGGTTTATTTGTATATTTATATATACTGCCAACCCCTAGGTAGCCTCCCACGGTAGTCGACTAACACACACAGGTACCTAGTTGCTGCTTTGGAAGAATGTCTCCACCCGCCCCTGGATTGAAACCAGGTGCTTTAGTTATTAACCGAACGTACTTTCTACCTCTGATCTAAGAGCCAGACCACCACTGAGTTTATTGTATGGAACTCTTACAACTTATACTAGAATCCTGCAGGGGCAACAGGCCTCGTTCTGCCCTAGGTTGGAACCCTGAACCTCTCGGTTGAGCACAGAACGTTCTGACCACACTGCTTTAAGTTACATACAATAACCTATTTATAATAGGACGCAATCAGGTTCGATTAGAGACAGGGGAGAATAGGTTCACTTTCCCTGGATCAAAAGCACCACACTGGCCTCAAAGAATCTCCCTTGAGTGGTCCCATTCCCATGCTTCCTCCCTTATAGTAACTCTTTCTTATTGTTCAAGAGTTCCTCAATATGAAAGTTAAGACACATGTGCAACATCTGGATATCTTTATTGTAGTAGACGTTTCGCCATCCAGTGGCTTTATCAATACAGATTCTAGGACATAATAGGAAGACAGTAGAACTATATACAAAAGATGAGGTAATCAGTCCCTCGGCCTTGGAGTTAGTGTTCACAGCATCGTGGTGGAGGAGAATCTGGAGCAAAGACAAGAAGACTGGCGGTTTATATAGGCGTCAGTGGATAGGGACGGGCAGCAGACGAGGGCAAAGTCACTGGTAGGCGGGATTCCCCAGTGGAAGTAGGTCCTTCCCAAAGAGATGGAAAGCCACTGGATGGCGAAACGTCTACTACAATAAAGATATCCAGATGTTGCACATGTGTCTTAACTTTCATATTGTCGGTATTTTATACCTTTCTTGCACAACTTGTCAGACACTGCAACATCATGGAATCTTGGTTCAGAGGACATCTACAAGACCTTCACGGCTGCTGCAACTAACCCATCTCTTTGGGAAGGACCTACTTCCACTGGGGAATCCCGCCTACCAGTGACTTTGCCCTCGTCTGCTGCCCGTCCCTATCCACTGACGCCTATATAAACCGCCAGTCTTCTTGTCTTTGCTCCAGATTCTCCTCCACCACGATGCTGTGAACACTAACTCCAAGGCCGAGGGACTGATTACCTCATCTTTTGTATATAGTTCTACTGTCTTCCTATTATGTCCTAGAATCTGTATTGATAAAGCCACTGGATGGCGAAACGTCTACTACAATAAAGATATCCAGATGTTGCACATGTGTCTTAACTTTCATATTGTCGGTATTTTATACCTTTCTTGCACAGTTCCTCAATATCCAATTTGCCTAGCACTAAGCTAGGAAGCACCGCATCAGTGCTTTCTTACAGTCTAGGAACACGCAGTCCACCCATCCCTCTCCTGTTTGATCTCTGTTAGTCTTGAAGCACGACCTTCCTTTTCTGAATACGCTGGTGCTTTGCGAGGAATGTCCTACTTTGTAGATGCTTAAGAAGTTTTTTTCTTTTTAATCTTTTCTAGCAATTTGCACGTTACCCTCGTTAGTGACACTGGTCTGAAATTCGGGCCTTCTTGTCTGTGTATGTACTCACCTATTTGTGGTTGCAGGAGGCCGAGTCACAGCTCCTGACCCCGCCTCTTCGCTGGTCGTTACTAGGTCCACTCTCTGCTCCAAGAGCTTTATCGTATCTCTTCTTAGAGCTATGTATGGATCCTGCCTCCATTACATCTCTCCAGTATGTGTACGTGTGTGTGTGCGTAATATACATGAAGCCCTCTTAGGTATTGCATTATTATTTCTTCTGGTGCTACAATAGCGGGGGTTCAAGAGCTTGGTTGGGTAATTACTAATGATGAGTTCCCGGAAGTCATTACAGATGTAACATATCCAATATTTAACCTCACAGTTAAATACAAATTATGTCTTGGTAAACAAGGAGGTTATCAAGAGCTGGAGCAGTTCCCACTCTTTATTACCTGTTACCACTAAGCTTTAAGCTTTAATAGAGAGGATATCAAGCAGCTGGAGCAGTGCCCACTCTTTATTACCTGTTACCACTAAGCTTTAATATAAAGGGTATCAAACAGCTGGAGCAGTGCCCATTCTTTATTACCTATTACCACCAATCTTTCCTCAACCCTAACAGCTGACAAATCAGTCGCCAGCAACACTACACATGATTCTGTTTGCTAAACTACGATCACTACAACACAATGCTGTACTTCCAGCTGGAAAATAGACCAATCGCGTGCAACTAGAAACAACTCTGCATTTACATTAACCAAGAAACACTTGTCAGTGTGGTACTGGAGAGCTAGTCAGTAGTTTAGTTCTTTTCTTCTGCTTCTTTCTTCTTCTTATGCTCATTATTATTATTATTATTATTATTATATTATATTATATTAATATTCATAGAGAAGCGCTGAACCCGTAGGGGTCATGCATCGCCCTGCGAATGACAATTCAAGAAAGGGGAAAGTAGCTTAGCTTCCTTGGATCAAGAGCTCTTTACCGGAGTGTTTGTGTTAGTAAAGGAAAGATTTTCAGTATTTGCACATAATGCTTTCTGCTAATAATAATAATAATAATAATAATAATAATAATAACTTCCCTTGTTTCATGGTTAAGGACATTCGCGTTTACTTAATTACACAATAATATGCAAATTTCTGGCAGAGCTGTGTGAACAAGGATTTGGATTTGCATGTGAAAATGTTTGGCCAAGTCATGTGTAAAAACTTCTAATGTATTGTTTATATATTTGAAAAAAATATTATGGCTTAGTGTGTCCTAGCTGATTTGTTTTGGCAGGGGGTCGAGTCTAAGCTCCTGACCCAAGGTTCTAAGATACCTAAGGCCATGAGAATGAAGAAACACTGCAGCAGACCTACTGGCCCATGCTAGGCAGAGTCAACTCAAACCCAACCACAACCACTCACGTACCGGTCTAATCTATATTTAAAGCTTCTCAAAGTTCTTGCCCCAATAACAGAACCTGGGAATGTACCTATATCCCCTCTAAATCTAAATCTGTTCACCGTGAATCATTTGTTTCAGGTCTTGTCTTGGTTAGATGCTGTCACCACGTTATTTATATCTCCTTTATTTATTCCGATTTTCTATTTCTTTACTTCAGTCGTATCTCCCTTAATTCTATGTCAGCCCATCTTCGTATTAAAGTTTTCTGATACATGAGATCAACTTGGTCATCCTTCTCTGGACATTTGTTTAGATCATTTGTGTCCTTTCTGTAATATGGAGACCAGAGCTAACCAGTATAACGTACATGAGGCTTTACTAAAGATTTATGAAGTTTACGTACAACCCGAAGACTTCCATTATTTATATTTCTTGATATGAAGCCAAAAATTTTATTAGATTTATTGCAAAATACCTCTGTACAGTTGTCTTGGCTTGAAGTTTCTGTTAAACAAAACTGGAAAATATTTCTTGCATTCAGTTTGACTAAGCTCCATATTATTTAGCTTATAAGTAACATAATTTTTTTCTTCTAGGATTATAACCTTACATATGCCAGCATTTACTGTATCTACCGGTTCTTCGACCATCTAGGATTATAACCTTACATATGCCAGCATTTAACTGTATCTACCGCTTCTTCGACATCAACCTATCCAGGTCATACTGTAGCTTCGTAGTGTCCTCATCAGAAATGATATGACGGCCTATTTAAATAATGCAGGTTAATTTACTTGCGTCGCTCATCTATGTCGTTTATGTAAATTGTGACCAAGAGTTCCAGTACTCTGTTTTCTACAGGTCAGTCATCACTCGATCCAGAAGATAATTTATACCATGTACCACACCTGTCTTCACCAGTCTCCTGTGTGGGACTCTATCAAAGATCTTATTGAAATCCATATCCACAACATCGTATCCTTTATCTTCGTCTACTGTCTCGAATATCTTAGTGGGATTATTATCTTCATCGGGGAGCACTAAACCCATAGAGATTATGCAGCGCCTTGGGGGGGAGGGGGGAGGAGATAGACGGCATTCAGGCCTAATTCAGGGAATTGGAGCACAGATACAATTCCCTAGACCAAGACCCCCTCACCAGCATCAAGGAACCTCTCTTAAAGGGTATCTTAGTGGAAAAAGGTTGGTAAATTCATAAGGCAAGAACGTCTCTTTGTAAAACCGTGCTGACATTTGTTGATCATATATCTTTCAAAGTGATTTCGATTTGCATCCGTAGTTAATGATTCCATCAACTTTCCCACAACTGAGGTGAGGCTGACTGATATATAATTTGAAACTAAGGACCTATCTCCGGCCTTGTAAATAGGTACCACGTTAGCCATTTTCCACTTACCTATTACGATATCCGTTTGTAGTGATCTGTTGAAGAGCCTAGCTAATGATTTGTTAAGTTCCTCTTTACGAACCCTTGAAAACAGTTCGTCAGTGCTGGGTGACTTGTTTGGTTTCAATCTGTGACTTGTTTGGTTTCAGTCTACCTAGCTGTCTGAGGACCATGTCACTAATGACATTGATCTTACGTAAGTTATTTTCGTCCTGACCAGTGTAGGTAACCTGCAGGCAACTGCCTTTAATCTGTGCACCGAGTGCCTCCACCACTTCTTCAGGTATATCCTAGTTGCTATCTTAGTTATTGTTTTAGTTATTATCTTTCTTACTTTTTTCTTCTAAAACGTATCCCATGGGAGACTTAGGTCTCAGACACTCCCTAAAGAGGGAGCCAAGGCCGGGCCACCACTTGGAAAAGGCCCGAGCCGGGAGAATACCGGCTAATCTTTAATAATAATAATAATTCTAAAACGTAAATCAGGTAATTCAGTATCTCCTGGCTATCTTTGTAACACGACCAGCCTGGCTGTCTTTGTAACACGACCAGCCTGGCTGTCTTTGTAACACGACCAGTCTGGTTGTCTTTGTAATACGATCAGCCTGGCTGTCTTTGTAACACCACGAGCCCGGCTGTCTTTATAACACGACCAACCTAACTTTTTGGTAACACGACCAGCCTAGCTGCCTTTGTAACACAACCAGCTTAGCTGTTTTTGTAACACAAGACTCTTCCAATGCTGTTCGTAGAGGGATCTTAGCAAAAGCAGGAAAAATATGGTTGCTACAACAGTGCTGCGAAAAACATCAACGCACTGCACATATAATTGGGCGAAACACATTGCACATATAATTAACACCATATTGCATGACCAGCAAATTAACAATATTAATAATACTAACGACGGTCCATTTTTACAATAATGACACCAATAAACAACAAATTCATTGCTCATTTAATAATGACTGAATAATTATTATAAACTAATAATTATTTAATTATAAACTAATTTTTAGATAATTATTAAACTCGCAGTGTAATTACAGTGTAATAAAGAATGTTATCTAACTTTATTAAATAATATTCACCCATTGCGTCAGGTATCGAACAAAAGGAATATTGCTGACGGTATATCAGGTGTTGGATAATGCGAACATTATATACAATATATCAGGTATCAGAAAGTGAACTTTATCAACTAGAGTAGTAACTTTGCTCTGCACCTGTGTAAGGTGCACTTGTGGGAAGGGCACCTGTGTGAGTAGCACCTGTATGTGCTGCACCTGTTTGAGCTGCACCTGTGTGACCTGTACCTATGACCTGTACCTGTGTGACCTGCACCTGTGTCAACTAATAATAACGCTCTCAAAAGTCTTAATAAATTAGTCTGCTTCTCGCAGTTTATTTCTCTAAATTCACCAAAGGGAAGTCTTGAGTTCCTAGTTCAACTGTCACAAACAAAACAAAGGAATACAGACGTTTAAAAATTATTAACTGATAATATTTCAAATTTAATCAGACTATACAAACATACCTGTATATAAGCAGGTATCAGACCGCAAGGCCGTAATTGCCATTACTTCTGTCAAATGTACTGTATATCCTTAAACATGAGAATATGCAGCATAATGAATATTAATATTACCCCCGATGAAGTAGGGTGTCTCGTGGCTCGGCTGGCAGCACACTAAGCTTATACACTGAGCGTCCGTGGTTTGATCCCCGGTACGAGTGGTGGAAACGTTGGGCATGTTTCCGTGCACCTGCCGCCCCTCTGTTCGCCTAGCAGTAAGTAGGTACCTGGGTGTTAGTCGGCTCGTGTGGGTCGCATCCTGGGGGTGGTAATATACCTGAGACAGGGCTGGGCTTTTATATGAGCTGAGGCAGGATAATAACTCATAGCCTGAATAACTCATTTCTCTCTCAAAAAAAAGGTAAATGTTGTTTAATCCGAGGAAAGGGAGAAGCCCCAAGGCAAGAACGCAAAAACATGATAAACAGCATACATAAATGACCATACGAAGTCACTGTTACGTTTCCTGAGCATATATGCATGTGTAGGATGGAAGGATCAAACACTATAACATTACGGACTTTAAATAAAGGAACTAGACATGCAAGTGATATTTACAACACAAGTATAGCACGTTTTCAAAATGTATTTCACAGAAAAGTTCATTTCACAGTTCAATAAAGTGCATCACTTGACGTGTGAGGGTATTCATTACACAATCTATAATGTACACTGTTAAAGGTCAACACAGCACTGTCCAACAAGCATGCCAAATTAACAAGTAAGCAATACTGAGAAATTCGTACGCCAAATTTACAACAGCAACAAACTTAGAAGCACGCCAACTTAACTAGGACAACTGAGAAGTACGCCAACTTGACTAGGACAACTGAGAAGCACGCCAACTTAACTAGGACAACTGAGAAGCACGCCAACTTAACTAGGACAACTGAGAAGCACGCCAACTTAACTAGGACAACTGAGAAGCACGCCAACTTAACTAGGACAACTGAGAAGCACGCCAACTTAACTAGGACACAAATTGAAGAACACGCCAAGTTTACCAGGACAACAAACTGAGTAGCAAATCAACAATGGGAACAAGCTGAAAAAAGAAACACGCCAAATTTACAAGGGCAACAAGCTGGAAAAACATACACCAAATTTACCAGGACAACAAACGGAATTTCCCAGGCCAACAACTGAAAACACACACTAAATTTACCAGGGCAACAAGCTGAAAAACACACAAAATTTAAAAGGACAACAAGCTGAAAAACACACCAAATTTACAAGGGCAACAAGCTGGAAAAACATACACCAAATTTACCAGGACAACAAACTGAATTTCCCAGGCCAACAACTGAAAACACACACTAAATTTACCAGGGCAACAAGCTGAAAAACACACCAAATTTACAAGGACAACAAGCTGAAAAAAACACACCAAATTTACGACGGCAACAAGCTGAAAAAAACACACCAAATTTACAAGGGCAACACGCTGAAAACACACCAAATTTACAAGGACAACAAGCTGAGAAAAAACACCAATTTTACCAGGGCAACAAGCTGAAAAAAATACACCAAAATTACCAGGGCAACAAGCTGAAAAAAAAAACACGCCAAATTTACCAGGACAACAAAATGAAAGTAAAACACGCCAAATTTACCAGGGCGTCAAATAGTCTGGAAACGATGGGGTCAACATCTCAGCGATAAAACACGAGACAGTTTATTTGAGCACGATCTAAAAATACCGACAGTTCATGAGTGTCGATGCAGGCTGGCGTCAGGATATATAATATTATATATATATATATAATATATATATATATATATATATATATATATATATATATATATATATATATATATATATATATATATATTAATATATATATATATATATATATATATATATATAATATATATATAATATATATATATATATATATATAATATATATATATATATATATATATATATATATATAATATATATATATATATATATATATATATATATATATATATATATTATATATATAATATATATATATATATATATATATATATATAATATATATATATTTATATATATGTATATATATATATATATATATATATATATATATATATATTATATATATATATATATATATATATATATATATATATATATATATATATATAATATATATATATATATATATATATGCAATAAGATCACAGTAAGCAGGTGATTTCAGAATATGCAAAACAACCACTCTGAAAGAATAGAGAAATTCCAATCGCTTTCGTGACTACTCACATTATCAAGGAACTATGAAAGTAAAGCATCCAACGAAGCTATATAAGGGGTCTGGCCAGCACCTCACTATCAGATCCCACAACGGTTAAACACCTGACGCGCGCCGACCCAACTTGGATAGGTCCTTTGCACAACTCACCCACAAACTATTCTACCCAAGAAAATTTAAAAATTATTATTTGTCCAGTGTATTATTAAATTCTTCCCAAATTCTATTAATTATAAATGGATCTAATTTATATAAACCAAAGGAAATATTCATATTATTGTCAAAACTGCTTTTTATGAAACAAGATTCAATTATATTCCTGTCGACCATGGACTTGCTTGATACTACTTTCTCAACTTTTTGAAAATCAATTGGATGGTTAAAATCTCTTACATGAATAAATAGAGCATTGGAATCTTGTCCAGTTCTAATGCTATATTTATGTTGTTTTAATCTTAGTTCGAGATTTTTACCAGTTTGACCGTAATAAACTTTATCGCAAATTTTACAGGGAATCTTATAGACAAATCCATCAGCATTTTGGGGGGAATTCTTTATCAAAAGTTCTTTTACTGTATCAAGATTTTTGAATACAACTTTAATATTAAAAGTCTTAAGAAGAGAAGGCATATCAACCAAGTTTTCATGGTAAGGGAGTGGTTCTTTTGCATATATATATATATATATATTATATATATATATATATATATATATATATATATATATATATATATATATATATATATATATGTATATATATATATATATATATATATATATATATATATATATATATATATATATATATATATATATATATATATATATATATATATATATATAAAGAAGTGTATCTAGCAGGTGGGATAAAGCAGAAGGGTGTAAACACATTCTTCCTGGTGAGGTCCACATAGCCTCTTTCTGTCATCTATATTCACTTTTTTTCATGCTGACTAGTAGTAGTAGTAGTAGCAGCAGTAGCAGTATTATTATTATTATTAGTAGTAGTAGTTGCAGTAGCAGCAGCAGTAATATTAGTTATTATTATTATCGATACATTATAATTGTATAATTATTATTAGTAGTGTTATTATGAACATGAGTGTGAAGGAAAATGTGTAACGTTTCTCTTAATAATAATAATCTTAATTATTATTTTTATTGGTGTTATTATATAATATTAACAACAGAAAATAATAATAATAACAGTAATACTATTGCAAGTACTACTACTAATAATAATGCTATTATTATTATTACATTATACTCATATAATAATTATTACTATTACATAATTATATTATTTTACTATTATTAACACATTATAATTTTATAATAACGCCAGTAATAATAAATTATTAATAATTATTATTATTCAGAGAAACTTTACACATTTCCCTTCACACTCATGATCATTCTTCACAGTCGCAAAAAAAAAAAAATATCTATTACCTGCCAGCTGACCACAATGAAAACAGAAACCAGTCGAGGCCCTTTCCGTGACGTATTTATCATATTCTATTTAGATCAAGATAACGGTATATGTTGATTCGCAGTTAGTAATTTTCTGGCTGCAGTCTCACGTTTTCGCTCCAAAAAAATTTGCGAAAACTCGATGACATTCTTAAATCTATTGAGGGTTGACAAGTTGCTAGTAACTCCTAGCAGCCTAGTGGAAAATTATTTACTAAATAACATTTTCATCATTAAAGCTGCATGTAAAACGAGACACAAATGGAGTATATTATGATGATTTACTGACAACGTTTCGCCCACACAGTGGCTTATCAAGTCACAAACAAAACTGCCTGATGACAAAAAAAAAAAAAAAAAACTGCCAGTCTTTGCTCTAGAATTATTTAGAATAATTTCGATAAAGACACATTAACTTACACAACACTGTTATCTGCACGTTTACTTAAATTCTGACGAGGTTTAGTTAGGTTAGGTGAAGTTAAACATATAAAAAAATTAACATTAATATTACAAAGCCTTTTTAAAATAATGAATGAAGAAATTATTTGCATCAGAATATACGAAAATCGCTGAAATAAACTGATTGACAAGAAGAAAAATATGACATATATAAGAAATATAATAAAGAACACTAAGATACACACACGCACACACAAACACACACACACACACACACACACACACACACACACACACACACACACACACACACACACACACACATTTGTATTTGTGAACATGACGGAAGGAATAAACTCCGAGGTGTCCCTGTTTGCAGATGACGTGAAGTTGATGAGAAGAGTTCATTCGATCGAAGACCAGGCAGAAATACAAAGGGATCTGGACAGGCTGCAGACCTGGTCCAGCAACTGGCTCCTGGAGTTCAATCCCACCAAGTGCAAAGTCACGAGGATTGGGGAAGGGCAAAGAAAACCGCAGACGGAGTACAGTCTAGGGGGCCAGAGACTACAAACATCACTCAAGGAAAAAGATCTTGGGGTGAGTTTAACACCAGGCACATCTCCTGAAGCGCACATCAACCAAATAACTGCCGCAGCATATAGGCGCCTGGCAAACCTCAGAACAGCATTCCGACATCTTAATAAGGAATCGTTCAGGACCCTGTACACCGTGTACGTTAGGCCCATATTGGAGTATGCGGCACTAGTTTGGAACCCACACCTAGCCAAGCACGTAAAGAAACTAGAGAAAGTGCAAAGGTTTGCAACAAGACTAGTCCCAGAGTTAAGAGGTATGTCCTATGAGGAGAGGTTAAGGGAAATCAACCTGACGACACTGGAGGACAGGAGAGATAGGGGGGACATGATAACGACTTACAAAATACTGAGAGGAATTGACAAGGTGGACAAAGACAGGATGTTCCAGAGACTGGACACAGCAACACGGGGACACAGTTGGAAGCTGAAGACAGAGATGAATCAAAGGGATGTTAGGAAGTATTTCTTCAGCCACAGAGTAGTCAGGATCCATACATAGCTTTAAGCAGAGGTACGATAAAGCTCACGGTTCAGGGAGAGTGACCTAGTAGCAACCAGTGAAGAGGCGGGGCCAGGAGCTTGGACTCGACCCCTGCAACCTCAACTAGGTGAGTACAACTAGGTGAGTACACACACACACACACACACACACACACACACACACACACACACACACACACACACACACACACACACACACACACATATATATATATATATATAATATATATATATATATATATATATATATATATCCATCCTGATAATTTCACATTACCGTGAAAATAAATAATAGAAAGTCTACAATTTAAGAGAGATAAAAGAATCATCATTACGCCACATCACATGACCTCGTCAGCTGGAATATGATACGACTTTGCCGTCACTGACTTGACTGTGAATGGGTAACAACTAACTTCACTCGAGTTGATCCTGGAGAGTTTGACTCTTTACAACTTTAACATTAAACCTTTTACTAAAATGAATATTGACTTGGTCTTACTGGTTCTTTGTTAAACTGTGGTTCTTCTATGTCTATCCCCATATATGTATATACTGAATATATTGAATCTTTCCCTCGAAGATGGACAGTGGTTGCAAGCCTCATTTCCAGTCAGGCTTGAGGGACTGGGAGTACGCAAATCCTCCCAGATTCCCCTACCAGCTTTCTTATCCTCTTCCAGTGCAGCAAACGAGTTAATAAAACAAATTCTTCCGGACAACCTCAGTGACTCAGCAGGAATACAGGACCCCCAGCTACGCCAGTGCCATCACTGAATGGGACTCTTGCTGTTCCAGCACCAAAACCTAGTGCAGTACTGGCCTACAAATAGTCAACATGGGATAGCCTCATCGCTGAAAAGGTGCTTGCCAACATGCTTAGGGCTGTAATATCAGACAGGGAGACTGCCCGTCTCCAAAGCTGTGAGTGCGCCCCACTCCGGGGACTTCCTCCAAACAGTTCCCATTTCAGCAATGGAAACATGCCTCGACCCTATTGCAGTGGCCCTCCGCCTCGCTGCCCCAATTCACACGGAATGTATGTATTTGCGGCGATGCGCAAGCTGACCAATATGGTCTACATGGTTTTAACTGTTCCAAAACCAAGGGCTGGCATGCAAGACACAATGAAGTCAAGGATGGATGGGTGCCCAGCCGAGAAAGCCCCGATCACTAGCAGCCAACAATACCCACAACCCAGCAAACCGCCCCAACGGGATCACCATCTATCCTTGGAAGAATGGCAAAGCTCTTAGCATGGAACTATACCCTTGTGTCGATATTGGCTGACACTTACATCAATCACAGTGTCGGGCGACAGGGAGGAGCTACTGATCACCGGGAGGAGTACAAGATGGGCAAGTACAGGGACATAAGCCAACAGTACCATTTGTCCCAGTGGGATCACAGACTTTGGGATCATGGGGAAAAAATGCCACACGCTTCCATAAAGAACTCATCGACACCACCAGGGACCCAAGGGCAGCCACTTCCATGTTCCAGCGCCTCAGCGTGGCCATCCAGAGGGGAAATGCATACTGCATATTGGGCTCGCGTCCAGCTTCAGAGGAGCTGGAGGAGATTCATAATCTTTGATATATTGTACCAATGTATTCATGTTTGTGTTTTCTGTCTATTAATAAAGTTCACATGTAATATAAAATATGGAGAGTGGTAGGAGGAGAAAATATTCAAACAGCTCCGGGGAGAACCTTGAGTTTTCCCTGAGGTACGTATACTGTCTTCTCTGAGGATGAGGGTCCCCAGTAAAGTTCTAGAAGAAAAAGAAATTATATATATATATAATATATATATATATATATATATATATATATATATATATATATATATATATATATATATATATATATATATATATATATATATATATATGTCGTGCCGAATAGCTAAAATTGGTCAATCAGCAAGAACTCATTTAAAATTAAGTCATTTCTAAAATTTTCTCTTATACGTTTAAAGATATATTTTTTTCATTTATGTTAACGTAAAAACTTAAGAATTTTGTACCAAAAGAACCTTAGAAAACTTACCTAACCTTATTATAACAAGCGCAATTTAATTTAGCCTAATCATACTAAATATATTTTAGATAAGTTTACAATAATTTAATAATAAACAAACACAATGAAATATATTTTTTAGTTGGGTTCAGAATGATTTTTGCGAAATTACTGCATACACAAATTTTCGCTTGCCTTATTCGGCAAGAAGAGCGTTGCTATTTAAGCCAAAATCTTAAGTTTTACCTATTCATTCAGACACATACATACGACATTCGCTAATAACTCATACAAAATACATGATATTTCCAACTAGCGTCTATGAGCGTTGTTTTCTGAACTGTATATTTCCAGGCGGTGTATATTCTCAGTAAGCCCCTCCTCTAGTATTCTGAATATCCCCAACCATGCATTTTCTCGTGCGCTGTAATATCCCGTGTTCGTAGTAGAGATTTCTTAGTGGAGTATTCCAAGCTGTAATATTTTGAGACATAACGTAGAGCAAATGGCTTTCTAACTGAATTCTACTGCCTGTGTACTATTATTTTGTAAACCCTTGCAACACAATATTTAGTACCCTTGGTGTGTGTGTGTGTGTTTATACACACACACACACAGATATATATATATAATATATATATATATATATATATATATATATATATATATATATATATATATATATATATATATTGAATGCAAAATTCTGAATAATACATTAACTAGTGGTCTAACAAAAAATCAACTTCTATGTGCTTAGGATTGAATTTCGTATGTCGTGTTATTACTGTGCTAAAATATACATTATATTCACTGTGGTTATCATTTGAAAAAGATTAAATGTATGTAACTAGGTTCTTCTTGGACCAAAGATTTGTTGTTGCTTTTTTTGATAAACTGTTGAAATCATTATTGAACACTATCCTTGTTTTTTTTCAGCAGCAATATGATATACACACAGAGGTATATATCTCTCAATATATTTATGCTGAAACTTTAAACCCTACTTTAGGGATTAAAGCATTCGTGACTGGTGAACAGGTTACTTGCAGACTTAATGACCCTCATAAGGTCAATAGGCTGTAAACTCTAATTGACTAGAGTAGCACCAGACGGGTCTGGCCCATGGCTGGGCCCTGGAAGTATAAAGAATATCGAAACTCATCAAACGTATAATTAAACAACTAACCAACCTTCTCCAGAAATTCCAATAATAGTGTCCAAAAATGTCTGAAGCTCTTTTTAAGGGCTGCTTCTTACCTATAATATGCAATTTATATAAAATGTTTTATGTTTATCAACAAAGGATCAATGTAATGTATGAATACGGGCGTTGTGAGGGTTATGTCACACGTGAGAGGGACTTGATAATCAAGACTGAGCATAGAAGCTTACTTCGTAGAAAGCCTGCCTAATACGCCTCTCATTCTCTGGAATCAGAGAACACACGGAGCATTGACAGTAACATCATCAGCGTGTTCAATTATTTTACTGAAGGTACGATCATAAACTACAATTACATAGTCAACACATTAATTAAAAAAATAACAGTTGAATACAAACTTCTTTTAAGATCAGTAAAGTGTATTTTTTTTATCAGCTGTGAGTTTCCTTCCCTTCATATTTGAGAGTTAGAATTGTTTTGTTATTTGGTAGTTTTGGAATGGTTGGTGCTCCTATTTAACACTTTCATGCAAGCGTGAGTGTTATATAGGAGCGAGTGGTGGCAAATGGTTTTATGACTTGACGTGCTGTTGGAGCACGAGCAAAGTAACATTTATGAATGGATTCAGGGAAACCGGTTAGCCGGACTTGAGTCCTAGAGGTTACAGTTTCTACAGTCTGAAGGAAGGGTGTTATGCTGCAGTTTTTGAATTGTAAGTGTCGGCACGCCTCTGGCAAGACAGTGACGGAGTGAATGATGATGAAAGTATTTCTTGGTGGGAAACGGCCAGTGTTAATAAAAAAAAAAAGTTATTGTAGCACGAGAATAGTTTCTTAAATCTGTCTACCTCTTGTTTCAAGTGTAAAGTCGAATCTTCACTCCCCACTTGCAGTTACAAAAGATAACACACCTCCAGGTAACTCGTTTTTTGTTATACGTATTTGTGTTTTTCGAGTACATTTTTATATATTTTTCCCTAATAATCTTTATATTTTTAACTGATGGTGATGGAAGTCACGAAACGCTATTATGTTTATGCGAAATGAGACATTAAATAGTAGGAAAATGATGGAAACACTTGCGGCGTAGAGACTAAGAAATTTAAGAGTAAGCAAGTTACGTAGCCAAGCAGAGTGAAGACACGCGTTAGGCCAAGAACCAAGATTCGTCCCCTGCAACCAAATACAGGTAAGTACACCCAACCACACACACACACAAAGCTTTA
>NC_069433.1:6481110-6493610 GCF_026875155.1 Cherax quadricarinatus | reverse complement strand
CCACTACTGTCACACGTGATAACACACCAGGCCACTACTGTCAGACGTGATGACACACCAGGCCACTACTGTCAGACGTGATGACACACCAGGCCACTACTGTCAGACGTGATGACACACCAGGCCACTACTGTCACACGTGATAACACACCAGGCCACTACATTAAGAGACACATTGTGTTGGGGTTTATGCAATGGGAGAGGATGGACAGAGCATCATATAAATAAACACGAGGATATTTCCGCGGATTAAATTATACTGCCATTCATGGGGGCTGGAATGGGTGGTAATGAATGATAATGGGCGGGAATGCGTGGGGAAAATGGCGGGAATGAGTGGAAAAAATGGCGGGAATGGATGGGAAAATTTGGCTGGAATGCGTGGGAAAAATTGGCGGAATGACTGGAAAAATTTGGCGGGAATGAGTTGGCAAAATTGGCGGGAGTGGGAAAAATGAGCAAGGAATGGGAGCAAGGAGTGGGAAAATGGGCAGGAATGAGTTGAAAGAAACGAACGAACGGAGCTGGTAGGAATATAGTGGGTGGGAATATTGTTTATAAAATAGTGGATATTGGGTATACCGTGTTGGAGGGAGGAAGGAAGGGAGGAAGAATGAAGAAGGGAGGGAGGCGGAAGGAAGGAAGGAAGGAAGGAAGGAAGGAGGGGAGGGAGGGAGGGAGCCATAATATAAACAAAGGTATATCTGCATAAGTCAAAATAAGCAGCGAGCTGAAGTGTGGGATGGAGGGAGGTGTGGGATGGAAGGTGTTGGATGGAGGGAGGTGCGGGATGGAGGGAGATGCGGGATGGAGGGATATGTGGGATGGAGGGAGGTGTGGGATGAAGGGAGATGTGGGATGGAGAGAGATGTGGGATGGAGGAAGGTGTGGGATAGAGGGTGGTGGGGATTGAAAGGTGTGGGATGGAGGGAGATATGGGACAGAGCCACGGTGGTGAGGGATGGAGGGTGGTGTGGGATGGAGGGAGGTGTGGGATGGAGGAAGTGATAATGTGGTAGGTAGGGATGGGGGTGATGAAAGTGTTTTGGTGGTGGGATGGAAACAAAATAGTGAGAGAAAATCAGGATGGAAGATAGGGAGGACTGGCAATAGATTATTATTTTTTAATTAACTTCGACAGATGGGCAGTGGCGTAGAGAAGGGTGGATGTTGGAGGGAAAAATGTAATTACACATGAGAAGGATTGGAGATGGGGAGGGAAGAACGTTATACATGAGAAGGATGGGAGATGGGGGAAGGGAAGAACGTAATATATACATATATAAACAGGACAATTTGCTGGACTAATTGCACTTCTTTGTTTTGTGGGCCCAGACGCCTTTAATCTCTTTCATTAGCCTCTAGTCATGTGTGAGGGAGAGGAAGGGGACTGTAGGGGTGGGAGGGAGAAGAAAAGAACGGAGGAAGTGATGGAACTTGGGCTAACTCCCGTCCAGCTGAATGAGTGTGAAACCTGTTAAATGTTTTGCACTCTGGCAAGAATACTGATTTCTTCTTTTTGTCTCACGAACACGTAAGATGACAGGTAAATCTTACAAACTTCAGGCAAAGACGGCGAGTATGTGAGTAACAGGGAGGAAGTGAGACATAAATGAGACACGAAGTGGGAAACTGACACGTGGAAGACGTGAAACAGTAGACGGAGAAAAATGAGAAAATAAGACAAACAGAAAGTGAGAGAATTGAGAAATGGAGGAAGAATGAGATACAGGGAGGAAGAATTAGAGACAGGACGAAAGTAGAGAGGGAGACAAACCGAGGAATGAGACAAGGATGAAGTGGTATGTATAGGAGGAAGAAGAAAGAGAGGAAGAATAAGAGATGAAGGAATGAGACTGCAAGCAAGCCTGTCCTCATACTACTATAACATAGTAGTATGAGGACATTCATCAAATGCTTAACATTCATCAAATCAACTGTTAACAGCTACGACAGCCAGAAGTACTGCTTTTACATTAGTTTCATAGCCAAGTAACATTTGGAGCATAAATTCTAATTTTGATTAGGCTAGATTAAGTAGGCCCCGTGTCCACACTAACTAAATCTCGCAAAAGACTGAAATTTAGGTTAAAGTAAGCCTAATACAGCACCTACACCTAGTCTTAAGCCTAACAAATTCAAGTTATGATTTCTTCATGAATGAGCCTCAAAACTCCATAAATGTATGCCAGATTTCCGACAATACCCTAACTCCGATAGACTTCGAAAAAGCCCCGGGCCCAGACTCGTGGAACTCTGTTTTCATTAAGAACTGCAAGAAACCCCTCTCGCGTGCCCTAAGTACACTATGGAGGAGGAGCTTGGACATGGGTGAAATTCCATAGTCACTTAAAACGGATATAGCCCCACTCCATAAACGTGGCAGCAAAGCATTAGCTAAGAACTATAGACCAACAGCTCTGACGTCCCACATCATAAAAATCTTTGAAAGAGTGCTAAGAAGCAGGATTGCAAATCACCTGGATTCCCAAAATCTGCACAATCCAGTGCAACATGGGTTCAGGGCAGGTCGCTCCTGCCTCTCACAACTACTAGATCATAATGATATGGCCTTGGATGCACTGGAAGAAAATCAGAATGCAGATGTAATATACACAGACTTTGCAAAAGCGTTTGACAAATGCGATCATGGCGTAATAGCCCATAAAATACGTGCTAAAGAAATAACTGGGAAAGTGGGGAGACGGTCTTCAACTTCCTAACAAATCAAACACAAAGAGTAGTGGTCAACAGAGTTAAATCGGAGGCTGCCATAGTGAAGAGCTCTGTTCCACAAGGCACAGTACTCGCCCCCATCTTATTCCTTATCCTCATATCAGACATAGACAGAGATATACATCACAGCACCGTATCATCCTTTGCGGATGATACTAGAATCTGCATGAGGCTGTCATCTGCTGAGGACGCGGTTAACCTCCAAGAAGATATAAACAAAGTTTTCCAGTGGGCAACGGTAAACAATGTGATGTTCAATGAGGACAAATTCCAACTACTCCGTTATGGAAAACTTGGAGATAATAACTAGAAAAGAGTATACTACAAACTCTGTCCATACAATAGAGCGGAAAAATAATGTAAGGGACATGAGAGTAGTAATGTCTGAGGATCTCACTTTCAAGGATCACAACAGTGCCACGATTACAAGTGCAAAGAAAATGATAGGATGGATAATGAGAACGTTCAAAACGAGAGATGCAAAGCCAATGATGATCCTTTTCAAATCACTTGTTCTCTCTAGGCTGGAATACTGCTGTACATTAACATCTCCATTCAAAGCAGGTGAAATTGCAGATCTAGAGTGTACAGAGATCCTTTACTGCACGTGTAAGTTCTGTCAAGCACCTTAACTACTGGGAACGCTTGGAAGCACTTGACTTTTACTCGTTGGAACGCAGGAGGGAGAGATATATCATAATCTACACTTGGAAAATCCTGGAAGGAATGGTCCCGAATCTGCACACAGAAATCACTCCCTACGAAAGTAAAAGACTGGGCAGGCGATGCAAAATACCCCCAGTTAAAAGTAGGGGCGCCATTGGTACACTAAAACACCATAAGTGTCCGGGGCCCAAGACTGTTCAACAGCCTCCCATCAAGCATTAGGGGAATTACCAATAAACCCCTGGCTGCCTTCAAGAGAGCTGGACAGATACCTAAAGTCAGTGCCGGATCAGCCGGGCTGTGGCTCGTACGTTGGACTGCGTGTGGCCTGCAGTAACAGCCTGGGTGATCAGGCCCTGATCCACCGGGAAGCCTGGTCATGGACCGGGCCGCGGGGGCGTTGATCCCCGGAATAACCTCCAGGTAACCAGGCACCAGATCTTACTTATCCTAGCTTAAACGATGTATGCTAAAATTTTACTCGAATATGGAACACATTGTATATCTGTACCTCCTTGTTTTATTTTGATAGTTGTAGTATTTACAGCCTATTTAAACCGATTCAACTGTTCCACCACTGAGAGAGTGAACGTGCATTCGTTCATATATGTGATTGAAGGGGTGGAGTCACAGCTCCTGGCCCCGCCTCTTCGCTGGTCGCTACTGTGTGTGTGTGCGTGCGTGCGTGTGTGTGTGTGTATGTGTACTCACCTATTTGTGGTTGCAGGGGTCGAGTCATAGCTCCTGGTGTGTGTGTGTGTGTGTGTGTTGTGTGTGTGTGTTGTGTGTGTGTGTGTGTGTGTGTGTGTGTGTGTGTGTGTGTGTGTGTGTGTGTGTGTGTGTGTGTGTGTGTGTGTGTGTGTGTGTGTGTGTGTGTGTGTGTGTGTGTGTGTGTGTGTGTGGTGTGTATGTGTGTGTGTGTGTGTGTGTGTGTGTGTGTATGTGTGTGTGTGTGTGTGTGTGTGTGTGTGTGTGTGTGTGTGTGTGTGTGTGTGTGTGTGTGTGTGTGTGTGTGTGTGTGTGTGTGTGTGTGTGTGTGTGTGTGGTGTGTGTGTGTGTGTGTGTGTGTGTGTGTGTGTGTGTGTTGCAAGTTACCCAGCTGAGCCCCATCATGACCCTCACCCACACCCACACTCCTAAACAAGTCTCACTCTCCACAGTCTCAAAACCATTCTATTCTGTTATTGAAAGAGATAAGTCACGTACTCGAGCGTAAGACATTAGGTACTCAAGGGTAAGTAACAGGTACTCTTATGTAATTATTAGGCAGTCGAGGGTACTGTAAGCCTTAGGTAAGATACGGATATTAGTTACTGGAGAACATATTACCATACGTACTAGAGTAACTAATAATTTCGAATACCGTAGGTATTCGGGATGATAATTAGTTACTCAAGGATAAGTATTAAAGCAAGGCAAAAGTTTCTGCTAATTTTCTTACCAGGTGTATCAATAAATTCTCGTTAATGCCTATACAATATTATGATTGGTATCTCTTGAGGAATAAGAGGGGGAGGGGTCTTTGAAACTGGTGAAATTCTGATCCAAGGAATTATTATAGGGATCCTCCTCTACCTCTGTCCGTTTCCCCTACCATTCCCCAGGAACTGTATGACCCATAAGGGTTTAGCGTTTTCCTGAGTAAAATATTAAGTTCATATTATTATTAGTGGTAGTACTACTCATTAGTTATTATAACTAAGAGTGCTAGTAGCTGATAAATATATAAGAAACAGGAGACAAACGCACCCACTGAAAGCAGCAAGAGAAAAAACGAAGTGACAACAGACAGAACGAAATAACAACAGGATGAACGTAAGTGGCAATAGAAGGAACAACTGCAAGAGCAGTGTTGTGGGGGGGTGCAAAAGAATGAACGGAGAGTGGCAACAAAAGAAATAAATGCGAAAAGCTGTTATGTGGCGAGGACTCACCTGCAGAAGTAGGCTGGAGGTTGACAGCGAGCAGGAGTACTGAGGTCAGGAGGAGGAGGGGGAAGGAGAGGCCCTTGTCCGGACCCCACCCACACCACGCTGACGCCCCCCTCCACCCACTCTCACCCCACTCATCACCCCCGCCAGGGGCACCACAGCCTGCCTGGCATGGGAATTCTCTTAGGGCGCAAGGGAAGCAGGTATCGGGTAGCTGGCCTTGGGTACACGCTAAGCACAATACCCGGCCCTCGTGCTGCCCCTTCTGCTGGTGTTGGTACCTCTTCTGGTGATGTACCTTCTGGTCACTTTTCTGTTGGTGGCCGTGTTTGGCGTAGGTGTGGGTTATGGAGGTGGGCCGCACGGGGAACCCTAGGGGCCCAGGTCCCCAACAGTGGGGGTCACACATCGGTCTCCCTCAAGGAAATAAACCCTAGACTCCACCTCGCCCTCCACGTTCACTGGTGGGACCTCATCCTGGAGGCGAGGCTTCGGGCGGCCTACCATACTTGTTCTTCTATGCCCTAGTGCGCATCGTTAACGGTGAAGAAGGTGGTGGAGCAGCGTGAGGCGAGGCAATAAGGACGGAGCACAGGTACTCTGGTCCTCCTCACCGCTGGAACCACAACAACGCCCCTTGGACTACTACGGCCAAAATAGAACCCAATGCCAACGAACTGCCCCGTGACGGCAAAAATCCACTTTTTTGTCGAGATTAAGGCGTTCTACACCAACAGTAGAACGCAGTTTGCTACTCCAATGCCTCAAAAATTGTTTAAAAAGGAATACAAGAGTTCTCACTTTAACACCACACACGTAAAGGGCACCACAAAAGATCTATATGACACACAACAACGCACAACCACCCACTCCCACATCCGTACAGACACTGAACGGTGCTCTATGTTTTCGAGGTCGAACAGCTGAGCTGCTGAAGCCTGGAAGCTGATGCCAGCTAGTGTTTTCCATCGAGACTGGAATAGCTTACACGGATTTAATCAAAGACGGAATGTTTTGAGAAGTCGCTGGTATGGCGAATATCCTCTAGGGAAAAATGTGAGCAAGATAACAATATGAGTTTTAATGCCAAAGACAAAAAAAATGTGAGAATTGTTTCCAGGCCTTCTGGCGCCTCTGATGCCACCCTCCAGATTAACTGTTGACCGCATAAACACTGACTTTTCTCCAGTTTTATTTCATAAGAGAGTCACGTGGGCACGTGCGGATATGCTAAGCCTCTGTCATCCTACACCCACTCACCCGCAACCGCGATGACACCAAAACACAAAACAATAAACTCTCACCGAGCCACGTGCTAAGAACAGAATATTATGAACTGAAAACTTTTTTATTTGCTTCTCCACATCCAAGTACAATCATCTCACAGGAAGAGAGGTCGTGTTTAAGTCATCAACACCTTCCAAATTCACATCCTAGCCGTCTACAAGCATTGGAATTGGCAGAGAACAACAAAGCATTTCAGTTTACATCTGATGGTGTTTCATTGATTTTTGGTGTGTGTAGCGCCGGCGCAGGAGTCCCCCCTGACGTTACTCACAGAAAACGGGCGTCCAGCTGAGCCAGTATCAACATAGCATCACCAGGGACGGTGCTCCTAAGCCAGTATCAACATAGCATCACCAGGGACGGTGCTCCTGAGCCAGTATCAACATAGCATCATCAGGGACGGTGCTCCTGAGCCAGTATCAACATAGCATCACCAGGGACGGTGCTCCTGAGCCAGGATCAACATAGCATCACCAGGGACGGTGCTCCTGAGCCAGTATCAACATAGCATCACCAGGACGGTGCCCCCTGAGCCAGTATCAACACAGCATCACCAGGGACGGTGCTCCTGAGCCAGTATCAACACAGCATCACCAGGGACGGTGCTCCTGAGCCAGTATCAACACAGCATCACCAGGGACGGTGCTCCTGATCCAGTATCAACATAGCATCACCAGGGACGGTGCTCCTGAGCCAGTATCAACACATCACCAGGGACGGTGCTCCTGATCCAGTATCAACACAGCATCACCAGGGACGGTGCTCCTGATCCAGTATCAACATAGCATCACCAGGGACGGTGCTCCTGAGCCATATCAACACAGCATCACAGGGACGGTGCTCCTGATCCAGTATCAACACAGCATCACCAGGGACGGTGCTCCTGAGCCAGGATCAACACAGCATCTCCAGGGACGGTGCTCCTGAGCCAGGATCAACACAGCATCACCAGGAACGGTGCTCCTGAGCCAGTATCAGCATAGCATCACCAGGGACGGTGCTCCTGAGCCAGTATTAACATAGCATCACCAGGGACGGTGCTCCTGAGCCAGGATCAACATAGCATCATCAGGGGCGGTGTTCTTGAGCCAGCATCAGCATAGCATCACCAGGGACGGTGCTCCTGAGGTAGGATCAACATAGCATCATCAGGGACGGTGCTCCTGAGCCAGTATCAACATAGCATCACCAGGGACGGTGCTCAGCCAGGATCAACACAGCATCACCCAGGAGGGTGCTCCCTGAGCCAGTATAAAACATAGCATCACCAGGGACGGTGCTCCTGAGCCAGTATTAACATAGCATCACCAGGGACGGTGCACCTGAGCCAGGATCAACACAGCATCACCAGGGACGGTGCTCCTGAGCCAGTATCAACATAACATCACCAGGGACGGTGCTCCTGAGCCAGGATCAACACAGCATCACCAGGGACGGTGCTCCTGATCCAGTATCAACACAGCATCACCAGGGACGGTGCTCCTGATCCAGTATCAACATAGCATCACCAGGGACGGTGCTCCTGAGCCAGTATCAACACAGCATCACCAGGGACGGTGCTCCTGATCCAGTATCAACACAGCATCACCAGGGACGGTGCTCCTGAGCCAGGATCAACACAGCATCTCCAGGGACGGTGCTCCTGAGCCAGGATCAACACAGCATCACCAGGAACGGTGCTCCTGAGCCAGTATCAGCATAGCATCACCAGGGACGGTGCTCCTGAGCCAGTATTAACATAGCATCACCAGGGACGGTGCTCCTGAGCCAGGATCAACATAGCATCATCAGGGGCGGTGTTCTTGAGCCAGCATCAGCATAGCATCACCAGGGACGGTGCTCCTGAGGTAGGATCAACATAGCATCATCAGGGACGGTGCTCCTGAGCCAGTATCAACATAGCATCACCAGGGACGGTGCTCAGCCAGGATCAACACAGCATCACCAGGGACGGTGCTCCTGAGCCAGTATCAACATAGCATCACCAGGGACGGTGCTCCTGAGCCAGTATTAACATAGCATCACCAGGGACGGTGCACCTGAGCCAGGATCAACACAGCATCACCAGGGACGGTGCTCCTGAGCCAGAAATCAACATAACATCACCAGGAGGGTGCTCCTGAGCCAGGATCAACACGCATCACCAGGGACGGTGCCCTGATCCAGTATCACACAGCATCCCCAGGGAAGGGTTTGCTCCTGAGCCAGGATCAACACAGCATCACCAGGACGGTGCTCCTGAGCCACTATCAGCATAGCACCACCATGGACGGTGCTCCTGAGCCAGGATCAACACAGCATCACCAGGGACGGTGCTCCTGAGCCTGTATCAGCATAGCATCACCAGGGACGGTGCTCCTGAGCCAGTATTAACACAGCATCACCAGGGACGGTGCTCCTGAGCCAGGATCAACATAGCATCATCAGGGACGGTGCTCCTGAGCCAGTATCAGCATAGCATCACCAAGGACGGTGCTCCTGAGGTAGGATCAATATAGCATCATCAGGAACGGTGCTCCTGAGCCAGTATCAACATAGCATCACCAGGGAAGGTGCTCAGCCAGGATCAACACAGCATCACCAGGGACGGTGCTCCTGAGCCAGTATCAACATAGCATCACCAGGGACGGTGCTCCTGAGCCAGGATCAACATAGCATCACCAGGGACGGTGCTCCTGAGCCAGTATTAACATAGCATCACCAGGGACGCTGCTCCTGAGCCAGGATCAACACAGCATCACCAGGGACGGTGCTCCTGAGCCAGTATCAACGTAGCATCACCAAGGACGGTACTCCTGAGCCAGGATCAACACAGCATCACCAGGAACAGTGCTCCTGATCCAGTATCAACACAGTATCACAGGGGACGGTGCTCCTGAGCCAGCATCAACACAGCATCACCAGGGACGGTGCTCCTAAGCCAGGATCAACACAGCATCACCAGGGACGGTGTTCCTGAGTCAGTATCAACGCAGTATCACCCGGGACGGTGTTCCTGAGCCAGTATCAACAGCATCACCAGGGACGGTGCTCCTGATCCAGTATCAACACAGCATCACCAGGAACGGTGCTCCTGATCCAGTATCAACACAGCATAAGCTGGGACGGTGCTCCTGATCCAGTATCAACACAGTATCACCGGGTACAGTGCTCCTGAGCCTGTATCAACACAGCATCACCAGGGACGGTGCTCCTGAGCCAGTATCAACGCAGTATCACCGGGGACGATTCTCCTGAGCCAGTATCAACGCAGTATCACCGGGGACGGTGCTCCTGAGCCAGTATCAACAGCATGACTAGGGACGGTGCTCCTGAGCCAGTATCAACAGCATGACCAGGGACGGTGCTCCTGAGCCAGTATCAACACAGCATCACCAGGGACGGTGCTCCTGAGCCATTATCAACACAACATCACCAGGGACGGTGCTCCTGAGCCAGTATCAACAGCATCACCAGGAACGAATTAACACAACAGCAGGCCTACTGGTGTATGCTAGGCAGATCCAGTTCACATCCACCCACAGTCATGTACCTATCCAACCCACATTTAAAACTATCCAAGCTTCTTGTCTCAGTGACACTAGGAATTTGTTCTACGTATCTACAGTTCTGTTGCCACACATGTACTTCCCACTATCCTTCCTAACTCTAAGTTTTCCAACTTGAATCCACTGCTGCGAGTCCTGTCTTGGTTAGATACTATATTCAAACGCTATGTATAACCTCCTTGATTTATTCCTGTTTTCTGTGTTCACTTCACTTATATTTTCCCTAATTCTACACTTTTCCAAAGCGAGCAAGTTTAATGCCTTCAGCCTATATTTTGTAGGAAAGTTTTCTGATATGTACATGAAATCAACTTCATTCTTCTCTCTATATTTTTGAGCGCATTTATGTCTATCCTGTAATATAGAGACTAGAACTGAGCAGTATAATCTAAATGAAGTTCAGCCAATAATGTATAAAATTCAAGTACAAACTTAGGACTTACATTATTAAACTACTAGATATGAATCCAAAAATTCTGTTAGCTGTTTTGCGAGAAGTGCATTATTGCATTGGCTTTAAATTTTTGCTAACCAGGACCATATCTTTTTCGCATTTACTTGGACTAAGATCTATATTGTTTAGCTTATAAGTATCATAATTATTTCTTTTTCTTAGGATTAGAACCTAACACTTGTCTCCAGTGAACTGCAACCGGCAGTTCTCCGACCGCATCAATCTATCCAGGTCATCCTGTAGCCTTCTAGTGTCCGTATCAGAAATTATTTGACGGCCTATCAGCGCTGTATGACCCTTATGGGTTTAGTGCTTTGTTATGACTATAATAATATTTGATGACCTATTTTAGTGTCGTCTCCTGTTATGCAGGCTGTGAACAACAAGGGTTCCTTACACTTATCCCTGTGGCACCCCACTCGTAGCAGATCTCCATTCCGATTTATCCCCGGGAATGTCAACTCTGTTGTGTATCGATCAGCCTTGCCTCTACCAAGGAGAGGCTTCCGAGCCTCCTCTCACTTAACACCAATTTGCAAATAAAAAAATGAGCCTCGTTATTGCAATTACCATTCATCTATATCTCTTTTACAACTGACATACGGCAAGTCAGACACATATATAAGATGGCAACAGGAAAACAATAGTGGTTTTGTTGTAAGCTACTCACATAGATGATCTAGACGCTTACACGCTATTTAATAATTATTGTATAGAAACTAGTTTGTGGAACAAATTCGTAACTAAAGTATGACAAAATTGATTCCTCTAATTATGAATGTTCCTCCATCACGCGAAAATTGATAACGAAAAATGAAGATCATTGTTATTACAAAGCAGCCTATGAATGACTGTCATTCCTTGAAGGTTGAATCTGATTGCTCCCCATTATATATAATTATGAAATGGTGTACAATACAGACATTTAGATGAGCAAGACACAGGTGTAACAGTTGAGCACTTTTATTGTTGATATGTTTCGCTTGGACGGTAGGCTTCTTCAGCCAAATAAAGAGAATAAATATGGAGACAGCAAAAGTGGTGATGAGGTAATGCTGATGTGATCAGTACATCACCCTTCAGTGCTGATGCATAGACATGAGCATTGATAGCTTGCATGATAATATAATAATAATAATAATAATAATAATAATAATAATAATAATAATAATAATGATAATAATAATAATAATAATAATAATAATAATAATAATAATAATAATGTTAATAATAATAATAATAATAATAATAATAATAAAATAATAATAATAATAATAATAATAATAATGATAATAATAATAATAATAATAATAATAATAATAATAATAATGATAATAATAATATAATAATAATAATAATAATAATAATAATAATAATAATAATAATAATAATAATAATAATAATAATAATAATAATAATAATAATACCAAAATAAATATCAAATTTAAATAATGTACATAAACTATCACAGGTATCAAATTGCAATTTTTTACTATAATTAAGTTTTGAAATTTTTTAGCAAATTTATATTATATAGATTATGCCTCCCAAAGCTCTCACATGTTATAGCAAAAATGGGTATAATCGTAACCATAAATTTTAAAGGGGTGGAGGGGTAAGCCAACGGAAGGCCTCGGTCAGATGACCAAAATTCCAGCTGTGGGTCATCATATGACCAAGACCCGCGTCAAGAAACACTTGCCCTGTTTCCTGACCAACTTGACCTAACTTAACCTTTCATCTATATAATTAAGACCAGCGTCAGGAGACAACTTGTCTCCCGACTAACAATATAACCAAGATCTTCAGAAGTAAATCGCGTTTAAAAACCCTTAATACTAACATGGTTCTTGGTATTTATACTTGCCAAAAATAATT
>NC_069433.1:6468610-6476110 GCF_026875155.1 Cherax quadricarinatus | reverse complement strand
TGCTTTCTGACATTCCTGTGACTCATATATGTCTCTTCTCAACCCCTGTCCCTGTCTGCCTTATCAGTTACTCTTGTTTTGTATATTGTTATCATGTCTTTCCTGGTCCTTTTGTCTTCCAGGGTCGTTATTCAATTCCTTTAGCCTTTCCTTATAACCAGTATCTCTTAGCTTGAGAACTAACCTCGTTACATACTTCTGCACTTACTTAGATAACACTTGTCATCTCTGAATCCCTGCTGGTTGTTACTGATGAAACCACTTCTCTCCAAGTGCTCACTATTCTCCTGACTATCTTCTGCATTATCTCTCATAGTACACTGTATAACAGCAAAACTGGATAATGTGTATGTACTCACTTATATGTACTCATTAATATGTGGTTGCAGGGGTAGAGTTACATCTCTTGGCCCCCACTAAGCTAGTCGCTATTGGGCTCACTTTCCTAGCCTCGACCTCTCCATTCTCCAGGTCGTTCTATTTCCTGACACTGAAGAAATACTTCCTAACATCCCTGTGACTCATGCTTTCCAGTTGTTCCCTCCTGTTCCTGTTTCCCGCTTCTCGAGCAGACTGTCCCTGTCAACACCATCAATTACTCTCAGTATTTTGTACGTTATTATTGTATCGCTCCTAGTCCTTGTCTCCTCTAATGTCGTCAGGTTGAGTTCTCTTAACCTGTTCTCATAGGACATACCTCTTAACTCCGGGGCTAGTCTTGTTGCAAACCTCTGCATTTTCTCCAGCTTCTTGATGTGCTTGACCAGGTGTGGGTTCCCTACCGGTGCCGCATACTCCAATATAATAGGCCTGATGTACACAGTGTAGTTAGTGGATAACTGCTTACTTAATCTCTGAAGTGTGTGTGTACTTGAGAGACTACAAAAACGTCTTAAATAAATAATAAGGAACACACAACAAAGTCATCGCACACATGCGAGTAATAAAGATAACAGACACATGGCAACCCTCACAGCAACAGCAACAAGCCACACATATAAAAATATTCAAATCCGTTTAGGTCAGGCAGAGGCGCCCTTGTTGCCTTGGAAACCTCGGGTCTCTCTCTCTCTCTCTCTTTATGGGTCATTTTATCACCTCACTTATTATATCCATACTTTTAATTTATTAAATTCAACCATCATCATTTTCTCGTAATGTTTGACCCCACCACACTTCTCACCTTCCCTCTCTTCTCTCCTCTTTCTTCACCCTCTTTCAGCGTCAGTGATCTTGCTATTCGATGATCGACCAAATTATATCAATAAATCAATCTTTCTGCTCTTTCTCCTCCTCTTGCTCTTCTACTTCATCCTCTTCTTCCTCCTACACATCTTCAAAATGAATAGTTCTTCCTCTGCATCATATAGTAATTATAGTACATTTCAGAACTCAGTGAGTTATGTAAATGGTGAGCCCAAATATTACTATTATTATTTATCATTATTATTATAATTTTTATTAGTTATAATTATTTTATTATCATTATTATTAGTAGTAGTTGCAGTAGTAAATGGTCCGACTTGGACCATTTACTACTACTAATAATAATAATAAATGGTCCGACTTGGACCATTTACAAGGACGTATATATGCACACAAAATTATTAAAAGAAAAAAAAAAGATAAAAATAAACAAAAATTAGCAATTGCCATGATAACTCTGAAAGCAAATAATTCCATTTTGTACACTGAAAACTGAAAGAGGATTGGAAGAAATAATACCAGAGATTTCGAAACTTTATTTCTGGAATATCTGACTCTGCAACACATATTAAAACATCACAGACTGAAAAAATAACTATCACATTTTAAAAGCGTTCAAAAAAATAATTATTTTCCTCTTATTAAAATATTCTTCAGCTCTGGAAGACCAGTTCGAGGTTAGACTTCACTGTATTACCGGGTCAACTAGACTGTTGCTAGTAGCAGCCCACATAGCCTAACATCCTATTTCATCTGACGCTTCTTATTATTATTTTATTATCAAGGGGGAAGCGCTAAACCCATAGGATTATACAGCGCCTGGGGGGAGGGATGTGGAAGGTATTCAGGCTTAATTCGGGGAACTGGAGCACAGATCCAATTCCCTAAATCAAGAGCCCCTCACCAACATCAAGGAACCTTCCCTGAGGGGCTGACGCTTCTTAGCATTGGTAGTTCAGTTTCCTCACAGAATTTCTTCCGTCAGTTTTTATATTATACTAAGCGTTCCATACACTTTTTCTTCATTTGGCCCCTGGGTATAATACATCTCTTAAGCAAGGAAATATATTTCTCATCAAAGTATATCTCTAAGTGTATATACAAAGTAAGAATAAGACACTTATGCAACATTTGGGTATCTTAGGAAACATTTCGCCAACTAGTGGCTTCTTTAGTCCAATACAGAGAAGAACTGTGAAAGATGAAGAGTTTGAGATGATAGAGAAAATTACTCTTGTCTAGTAGATAGGCTTTAAATATATCAAACTATTCAAAAATGGGTCTATCAAACCATACCCCCGGCCGGGATTGAACCCGCGGTCATAGAGTCTCAAAACTCCAGCCCGTCGCGTTAGCCACTAGACCAGCTAGCCACAATAAGATTCATCCAACTAGGTATATTTCTACACCATAGGAAAGTTAGTACAGGCACCTCTGTGACCACAAATGCAAGTTTTTACAGACGAATCTCCAGCTAGCGTGGCCGTGACGAACTCTAGCTCAAGTCCCTTCACTGCCGTCAACATGACTCAAGAAATCGTAATGACACGATTGCAAATAAACCATACCCCCGGCCGGGATTGAACCCGCGGTCATAGAGTCTCAAAACTCCAGCCCATCGCGTTAGCCACTAGACCAGCTAGCCACGCGGGTTCAATCCCGGCCGGGGGTATGGTTTATTTGCAATCGTGTCATTACGATTTCTTGAGTCATGTTGGGTCTATCAAATATCTAAACAAAGCAAGAGCACTTGCTGAACTGAACTGAAGACTCAGAGGTAAGACCCACAAGGGATGGGGGAAGTAGGGACAGGCGGAGAATACCTCAGGAATGTCTTCAGTTGTTAAAAAAAAGAGCCGGGGTTAAACCCAGCCACAGAGCATTGTAAGGCTGATGTAGAAGAGAGGAAGGCACTTGCTGATAGTTGTCTTAAGTATATCTTGCTAATATATTGTCTCCCACAAGTCTACTAATACTTGGGTACCTATTAACTGCTAGGCGAGGAGGCAGGACAGGTAAGGACACTTACCCACATATCTCGCAAAGCCGAGGACGCCATCCACAAGTCTACTTATGTATCTCCTACGAGTTTAGCGCTTCTCCATAAAATAATAATATATTCACAGGTTAAATTTTATGTGAGTACAATATTTGGCGTTTATTCATCAATGTTTGACATAATTTCACCAGATCAGGAAAGTAACCCATTATCTTAGAATCTTAGATTAAATCTACATTATCATTCTTATGTGTCAAAATCTACATATATCATTGTTATTTGGGTCAGACACCTATGCTGCCCTCAGAACCATTGTGCAAAATTTTATTACTCTTTAAAATGTAAATATCCTCTTCTCTATAAAGAAAGATTATTATTATTTTTATTACTGTTACTTGAGACAATACTGTACCGACTAGGCTAGAGTGTATATGTGCATTTCCTTCGTGTAAAAGGCACATGATAACCACAGACATATAGTTTATGATTGCATATTTCGAGTTCACCCTTCAAAGGGTTGTACTGAATGGTGGTAAAGGGCTGTTGATTCTCGGAATTGGAGCTCCCTTCATCCTCCTGTGGATCAAATCTGATTAATTCCCCATTCTCCAGGTACTGGGGATTTTACGCTTCTCGACAATAATAATAATAATAATAATAATAATAATAATAATAATAATAATAATAATAATATTAATAATAATAATTGATTCTTATCAAGTCGTGGCTTGATAATGATGCAGGATGGATGGAAGCCTCGTCTAGTCATGATTTAGTTGAGAATTATTCCAGCCTTGGTAGTATGGCTCACGTAGTCTCCCGAGATATGGTTGTAGTGGTTCTGTCCACTACACTTCCCTTTACACTGCTGTCAGCTTGGACCACACCGCTGTCAGCATGGGCCACTTTGTTGTTAACATGGACCAGCAGCGTCTTGAGCAACCGGATATTCTCTTCCATGTTGACGTTCTCAAAGAGGTGGGAGCCTAGAGGAAGAGCGTCCAGGCCGGGGATGTCAGGAACGCCAAACCTGCAAATAATCATCAGAAAGAGCTTATATAACAGGACTATTCAATTACTATGAGCAAAGGTCCACTTAGACAAGTATCAATGTATGCAAACGTACGGATACATTTTTTTGCACGCAATCATGAAAAGCATTATTATTATTATTATTATAATCACAGGGAAGCGCTAAACCCGTAGGGTTATACAGCGCATGTGGGGGGATGGAAGGTATTCAGGTTCAATTCAGGGAACTGGAGCACAGATCCAATTCCCTAGATCAAGAGCCCCTCACCAGCATCAAGGAACCTCCCTTGAGGGGTCATGAAAAGCAACAAATCCGAGAACCTGGAGAGGGTTTCGGGGGTCAACACCCCCGCGGCCCGGTCTGAGACCAGGCCTCATGGTGGATCAAGGTCTGATCAACCAGGCTGTTACTGCTGGCCGCTCGCAAGCTGACGTACGAACCACAGCCCGGTTGGTCAGGTACTGACTTCAGGTGCCTGTTCAGTGCCCAGTGTCCAGTATAGGGCAGTGAACTCATCATTTTCTATGAACTTTCAGTCCTCGTCTTATAAAAATTTACAAAATACGAAGATAAAGTGGGGGAAAATAATTTTTACATTATATTGATTAAGTTTTGGATTTTTTTTTACTCAACTGGTTTAAATGAGTTTTCAAACTACAAACTCTTTTTCCAAAATACCGAAGAAGCAAACTTCATTGCACAAGTGATAATTACCAATATGAATTACCATTGAATGGAAGAAAATATCACTATTTAGCTATGCTAGAATACTGTATTCAATTCATTGTACACATTCCATACAGATAGAATAATGTATTAATCCTGCTCTTGTGTACCACCTGATTCTGAACGTGGTAATAGCTGTTATTTAACTAAGCTTTGTCCTGAAGCCCGCAGTTCAACTACGACACTCAGAAGGTCCGGATTCGGACCGCCAATTGAATAGCCTTGTTATGTAGTGTGCACAGGTGAGGTGAAGCAGTCGTGGGCGGTATCACCTTGGATAAATCTACAGGTTGGCCAGACAGCAACATCTTGGGATCTTGATCCAGGGAATTCTACGCTTGTCGAACTCATAGGCATGACCTACTTCCATCTGTGGATCTCTCCGAGGCGATACCATGGACAGATCCACAGATTTATAAACTTTAAATAAATTCCTGTATTGAAAAAAAATAGTTATATGAACTCATACCCTGTGAACCCATGTATGTGTGAGAAAGAAAGGAAGTACAGTATTAGAGGCAGTGTGTCTTTGCAACTGAGACATAAATGGGAATACAGACTCAGTCAATGGCGAAGGTTAAAATAATGAGAATGAGAGTAGACATAGACGAGACCGAGACCCTAGACACAAGAAAGCGTCCAGGCAGACCACCACCCACCTCTTGCAGACCTCTGCCCTCTGTATCCCTCTCAACAGGTTGATGAAGGAGATCTCTGATCTGGAGTACTGGTGACACTTGGTGTTGCCGGAGCTAGCGACGTAGCCTTCCACCTGTCAAAACAGTATTCTTAGAATGCTAGTCCGGATGTGAAAACGCTGCGTAACTGAGTAATACTAGCTGAGTAACACTAGACCCTGGTACAGCGCTTTATTATTAATATAACATTAGACTTTGAATAGACGTGTGAAAAAAAATTGTGAAAGACTGCGGCTGCTGTTTTACTCCAGTAACGATAGTACAGTGTCGCAGCGGCCACACACCACAATATACATTTCATACCAGCCATCTTAATGCCAGTGAACGAGCTGCTCTTAATGCAAGAAAATGAAGGTATCCTTTCCTTCCTCGGATCAGCCCTTCCTACCTCTCATCCCTCACAACTATAATACCTAGGTATATAATACTTACCATGTTAGACCATGGCTTCTCAGCCCCCGCTAGGAACACAGAATCTTCCTTGATGAAGCCACAGGTGTCCATCAGACTCTTGGTGAGAGCCTGGAGTCTGGAGACCTCACTAGCCATGCGCTCCTTACCGAAGTCTTCCACAAGCTCCTCAAACCTACTGGAGAAGTGCTCGTAAAGCAAGTAGTCAGGAGCCAGCTTCTGACGGAGCACCTTCAGGGTCTCGCTGCTCAACTTCTTCTTGAACTACAGGAGAATGAAGTCATGATTTTGAATAGAGTTGCTACGGGATGTGAAATTAGTGTAGAATGACATGAAACAATGTGTAATCTTAAAACAATGAATGGTGATTCAATCATATCCCAGTTGTTGAAGACAATCTCTGAATATAGGAGATAATTTCGACAATATGTTTATACACATTTAAAAAACGTGCGTATGAACACAGAAGAGATGTTAGAAAAGGCAATGACAATAGTGCTCTGTCTATCAGATACAATGTGCTGGCATGACAGCTGCAAAACTAGTATTTAAATTTGAGAATTCATGTATGTTAGCCGTATTGCATAATGAACCCTGCAAAAAAGCTGCCATAATGCCGGTGAAGGGCGCTAGATTAAAGGAAATGGAGTTACTCTCCTCTTCCTTAGATGAAATCTGGTTACCTTCAATTCTGTAAGCGCTAAACACTTGGGGGTTTAGCACTGCCTTTTAATATATATATATATATATATATATATATATATATATATATATATATATATATATATATAATATATATATATATATATATATATAAATGTATAATAAGTGAATAGCTTTAAATTCGTCTGAAAGTCAGCTTGACACGATAATTCTCAGCTAAGTGAATGCTGACCCTGGAGGTCCTGGCGTTGAATTTGAGAGCTACAACGTCCTTCAGGTCCCAGCAGAGGATGTGACTCAGGAGGACCAGTGACTCCTCCATCCTCTCAGCCACCATCACCAGTTGGAAGTTATCCTCAGCCTCCTGCACCTGTAGTACACAAACACAGAATGTGTAAGTTATGGTTAGTGATGACAAGGTGCCACAACCGGGTCCATACACTCACTCCTTCCTCATTGCAGTTCATAGGTTGGAACCTATGGAGTGTGATGTGAGGCAGCTCTCCATAGACAACCTCGGAGTAAGACGAGAGAGGTATATAATACCCACAAGTTTTTTAACAAAGACAAATAAAACAGTCTGTACAATGTTTAGACAAGTATGGAGATCAAGCTTTTCCAAGTCCATAGAGAATAGGCTAGGAAATAAGAATAGATCCCGGCAACAAAAAATAGAGCAGGTGAGTAGACCTACACCTGTTTTCAAGCACGTACCAGCTGCCTCACAGCTGTGAGGTTATTAACGAGAGTCTTATTTGCTATGC
>NC_069433.1:6393610-6463610 GCF_026875155.1 Cherax quadricarinatus | reverse complement strand
GGAGGTAAGGCTTATTGGGCTATAGTTCAAAGCTAAGGACCTGTCATCTGCCTTGTAAACAAGTATTACATTTGAAATTTTCCACTTATCAGGCACTATGCCAATTTGTAGTGATATGTTGAAAAGATTAGCCAAAGGTTTGTTAAGTTCCTCTTTACATTCCTTTAACACCCTTGCAAACAGTTCATCAGGACCTGGGGATTTGTTAGGTTTTAGTTTCTCTATTTGTCTGAGGACCATGTCACTAGTTACCCCAATCGTGCATAGTTTATTATCGTCCTGTTCTACATAATTTATTATTTCTGGAATTTTACTAGTATCTTCCTTCCCTAACAGTGTTAGGGTAGTGACTGTCACAGTAACAGGCAGAGTGAGGGAAGTGACTGCCACAGTAACAGGCAGAGTGAAGGAAGTGACTCACAGTAACAGGAAGAGTGAGATAAGTGACTGTCACAGTAACAGGCAGTGAGGGAAGTGACTGTCACAGTAACAGGCAGAATGAGGGAAGTGACTGTCACAGTAACAGGGAGTGAGGGAAGTGACTCACAGTAACAGGCAGAATGAAGGAAGTGACTGTCACAGTAACATGCAGTGAGGGAAGTAACTGTTACAGTAACATGCAGTGAGGGAAGTGACTGTCACAGTAACAGGCAGTGAGGGAAGTGACTGTCACAGTAACATGCAGTGAGGGAAGTGACTGTCACAGTAACAGGGAGTGAGGGAAGTGACTCACAGTAACAGGCAGTGAGGGAAGTGACTGCCACAGTAACAGGCAGAGTGAGGGAAGTGACTGTCACAGTAACAGGGAGTGAGGGAAGTGATTGTCACAGTAACAGGGAGTGAGGAAAGTGACTGTCACAGTAACATGCAGTGAGGGAAGTAACTGTTACAGTAACATGCAGTGAGGGAAGTGACTGTCACAGTAACAGGCAGTGAGGGAAGTGACTGTCACAGTAACATGCAGTGAGGGAAGTGACTGTCACAGTAACAGGGAGTGAGGGAAGTGACTCACAGTAACAGGCAGTGAGGGAAGTGACTGCCACAGTAACAGGCAGAGTGAGGGAAGTGACTGTCACAGTAACAGGGAGTGAGGGAAGTGATTGTCACAGTAACAGGGAGTGAGGAAAGTGGCTGTCACAGTAACAGGGAGTGAGGGAAGTGACTGTTACAGTAACAGGGAGTGAGGGAAGTGACTGAGTAGTAGACACTGTCAGAAAAGTGACAACTACAGTGGAATAACAGTCAATGTAAACGCAAGAAAGAGTAGGAGTACGTACCTCCTGAGGAGGAGTACCTACCTCCTGAGGAGGAGTACGTACCTCCTGAGGAGGAGTACCTACCTCCTGAAGGTGATGACACTGGAGGTGAGGTGTAGTGTGAAATACACAGCAGCAGCCGCCAGCACAGAAATCAGCACCTTCTGACGGAGAAACCGGCAGTACTGCGCCTTCAGGTACAGCTGTAGCTGGATCAGTAAGCGAAGCACCATCTTCGTGTGCACGGCAGGTTCCCACTTCTCGCCTGGTAGGAGACAACAAGGTACAAGTCACTGACAACCTGCAACACAGAGACAATGCTTTCTTCCTAAGTTCCCCTTTCAAAGAAACATCCTTGATGCCGATAAAGGTCTCTTGATCCAAGGAAAGGGAGCTACCCTCCCCTTTCTCAGAACAAACCTGATTGCCTCCCATTCTCTGGGCACTGTTTGGCCTATACAACTTTACTATCCCCAGTGAGTGTAACAATAATTTCCCTTCACAGCTGTGAGAAACTGGGTAGCTTCGTAATCCGAGGGTATCCCCGTATCCCATAAGCCCAGCCCCGTCTACATCACTGCACGCAAAAGGAATCGTACAGGGTGCGGCATAAGCTTCTACTGCAATTAAATATTAGCATTAAAGATTTGAAGACAATGAAAAGGCGTTTAAAAGTAATCGCATCATAACCTTTATCTCAGTTTCTTTAACAAAATGACAACTTGGCACATATATAGCTGAAGTTTCAAGTCGCTCTTAAGCTGTGTTCACCAGTCCACTGGTGCAGCTGGTAGTGCTGCTGCTGTCATACAGAGTGATGGCTCTCATAAAGAAATTGGAGCACGCATCAGTAACTGGGCCTCTACCCTTCAAAAAGAACTGTTTGCCATACTCCTTGCACTTAAATGCGTCCATGTATCTAAGGTTGACACTTTAATTGTAACTGATTCTCTGTCATCCATAAATGCTCTCAATTCATTAAGTATAAATTGTAGCATACTTGTGTCAGCAGCCAGACACAGGTATGGTAGGACTGTGGACAGTGGAGTCAGAGTGCACATGCTGTGGATTCCATCTCACATTGGTCTTCAGATGCATGATAGAAATGATAAATTGGCTAAGCTGTATGCTTTCAAAGAGGGAGTAGATTACAATCTTGGCTTGTCAGTTAGCAGTTTGAGAACAATAATACGAAAAGAACTTCAACTGAACTTTATTGACTTAAGACTTAGGGAGATTGACACAAGTCAGTCCATCTATCATCATTCCATCATGCAGGAGGAGCCACATGTCTATGGTGCATCTAACAAAATAAGCAGACTCTTGGATGTCACTACTGCCCGGCTCCGGCTGGGTTACAAGTATCTTCGGCAGGTTAAATCACCACCACCAGATGTAGACCAAACGAAATGTAAACTTTGCCAAATGGACAATAGTCCATCTGGCAAAGTTTACTGGAGTGCGATAAAATTAATGAATTTAGAGACAACTCACTCAGAAATGTTCAAGAAATGGCAAGGTATTTTATCTACAGTGTTGTATTACAGACCATTCTGGAGAAATACCCTGACTTTGCTAGCTGTAAATAAAGCATTACCACGTGTGTGTGTGTGTGTGTGTGTGTGTGTGTGTGTGTGTGTGTGTGTGTGTGTGTGTGTGTGTGTGTGTGTGTGTGCGCGTGTGTGCGCGTGTGTGCGCGCGTGTGTGCGCGTGTGTGTGTGGGTGTGCGTGCTTGTGCGTATGCATATGTGTGTACGCTCGTGTGCATGTGTCTGTGTGTGCGCCCTCGTGTGTGTATGTATGCGCGCGCGCGCTCCTGTGGGTGTATGATCCACTTAATATTTGTATTTATAACTCATTACAATTGTGACCAGGTGTGGACGTATCAGTGGCTCATTACTTTGTAATTTGTTCATGACTGTAACCATGTATAGGAGTGAGGCTGATTCATTACCTCTGTAACTTGCCATGATTGTGACCAGATCTACCTGGAGTTCATTACCTTTGTAACTAGTTCAACTATCATAACTTTGGGGTCCAGTCCCTGGACCCATTATATACCTCTGTAATCTTTTGACTACCGCCCACAGGATGGGTATGGGGTGCATAATAAATATATTAAACTAAGAAAGTTGTATCCTCATGTTATCGGCGCTGAGGGTTTGAAGCCTATTGTATGAGGCGTTCACGAATCATTGCGTGAAAACCAGTATTAAAGATTTCTCATTTTTTCAGTACATTTGGTAAACAATATCTATACAACTCAAAATTAATACAAACTGTTCTCTCAAATACACCAGCATACAGCAGTAAGGCTTTGTAAATGTTGATATGTGATAAGAAGACACAACATACCGGAAAGACTTAATTGGTGCAACGTTTCACCCACGATGGAATGATGTGACTTCATGAAGTACACAGAAACATGAGAGCAATACTTCTTAACAACTACACTCTGCACCTGAGGTCAGGTGAAAGATCAGGAAGTGGAGCATAAGAACTTTGCAGACCCATGCTATGCTTGACGCTTCGGTTGTTCTAAGATGATATGTACGATGCGTCCATGACATTGGGTGGCCCGGTGGTCTGGTGGCTAAAGCTCCCGCTTCACACACGGAGGGCCCGGGTTCGATTCCCGACGGGTGGAAACATTCGACACGTTTCCTTACACCTGTTGTCCTGTTCACCTAGCAGCAAATAGGTACCTGGGTGTTAGTCGACTGGTGTGGGTCGCATCCTGGGGGACAAGATTAAGGACCCCAATGGAAATAAGTTAGACAGTCCTCGATGACGCACTGACTTTCTTGGGTTATCCTGGGTGGCTAACCCTCCGGGGTTAAAAATCCGAACAAAATCTTATCTTATCTTATCTTATTGAACTAACACAAACCGTCTATTTTACAACCCATATATAGACTGTTACTTCACAACTAACTACAACACAATGCGTGGCTTTACAACCCATAAGTGAACAAATCGTGCAGGAGAACGAGGTGACGTTCTGGCAGTCGAATAGAAAGAAATGAAAAGATTGAAAGGATTCTGCTCTTGATTCTCGCCCAGGCAGGTCATAGCAGCTCTCCTTACTTACTCTGTCTCCCTACGATCCCCGTTGGGGAGGGGAACCTTTACCAGCGTTGTCATCGCCTTGACTTACACGATGAGCTACGCAAATCGTGTAAAGATCAAACCAAGAAATGGTACTGTTGATGATTCAACGAAGATTGCTCTTGCAACTGTTGTTCAGGGAGCACTGGAAGTAAAATTCAACACCATATTGTCACTGAAAGAAGCATTCATTGTTGTGTGTCACGATGATGCTGAAGCAGAGAAGCTACTCACTACAGAAGCCATCACTACTCTTACTACTCAAGGGTTTACTGTTACGTCATCTCCTGCCCTCAGGGCAAGGAAATCAGTATTCCTAAAAAAACTGGACAAGATTCTGACGTCTCAAACACCTGCTGAACTCAAGTCATCCATCCAGACGCAAAATACCTGGGCTACTGTTGACAGCATTACAAAAATCCCAAATGCAACGTCCATGATCAAGGTCACCTTCACCGACGTGAACATGGCTGCCACTGCACTGAACGAAGGTCTTGCTGTCTACTACTACTACATCAGCCCTACCTACATTGAAGCAGAGAGATATCACTACATCCAACATTGCTGGAACTGTTATTCATACCATCACACCACCAAAGCATGTTCAGTAAAAGACAAGAAGTTCTGCACTACATGTGGTAGTGAGGGACACACCTTCAGTTCCTGCACCGCTGCTGCTCCAACACAACCAGCGTGCTTAAACTGCAAGAGTAATGATCACCATACACTGGCAGCAAAATGTCCTACAAGAAAGGATATTATGAAGAAAACACAAGATGCAGCAAAGAAAAAACCTACTAGCAACACTCCAACGTATGCAGCAATTGCAAAAATACAAGCAGACACTACAAAATTACTTCAAGCATCTACTCAGCCCGCCTCCACCACCACCACTACCATCACTCCTCCAACATGTGACGTAACGAAGATTCACTACTGTCTACTATACGCTCATATGCAAAACATGGCTGTACCTGGATCATTTAACTCTACCATCAACGAGTTATTTGCATTAAATAACATGCCTTCATTTACATTTCCAGCATCTCCACCTTCTGAAGAAATTCTCAAATTCACCAAAAACTTAATCGCCAACTCTTCTGCAGAAGTTCCATCAACACCACCAACTAGTGACGTCAATCCAACAACGACCAATGAGAAGCCTCCACCGCCACCACCTCTCACTGAATCCAACCAATCAGAAGCCTTACCACCAGAAACATCTTCTAATTCGTCTACTGAAGTTGAAAACGAAGCAACACCACCTTCCTCTACTCCACCACCGCCTTCTCTACTTAGCTCACGTCGATTACCTGGAACACCATGGGTTAAACACAAAGGACTCATATTCTACACCACGAGGCTATACCCTGCAAGCATGACTCGCCTAGAACTCATCCAACATCTCCAAGACAACACTGTATCGTACCAAAGCGAAGAAAGACCATTCCCTACCTACAACCAGATACTCCACCAACTCCAAACCAACGAATACTACTACAGCTCTCTCATAAGTGTGATACAACTCTCTCGAAAACAATTTACCGCACTGATAAACGGTTTAAGACCATAACCAACTCATCCTGCTTGCTGCCTTCTGACACTCCCAGCTCCTACCACTGCCTTCGCCATCCTCTCCTAGTGAGCCAAGCAATGACATCAGTCAAGCCTCTCTATCTACGTCTCCAGTACTTTTGTACCACATGTCCCAAAGTGGTTGGGCCACTTGCCTTGATTCCTCCTCTTCCCCTCCTCCCCATCCTTTTCCAGTTATTTCCATCCTTCCTTATCCTTCTTCCTTCCCATCTTACGACAGCTCTCGTCGTCCTCGATTCGATTCGATTCGAGTCGAATAGAACGCCTGCCTCAACATTCAGCCTCGACGGTCGCAGGGTCATCCTTGACCTGGTGTGAGCTTATTAAAACTAACATGACGGCAGATGCAACAATCTCATCAACTTGATCAACTCATTGGGGTATATGAGCAGTTATCTAGAGACCATGTGGAAACAGCCCCTAGATTACTTTAAATACAGTAATTTTACTCGTTTTCATTAGTGTATGGCCATGTAACCATCTTGTGTATTAAGACTCGCGAAACCGTAATAACACGAATGCTAACAAACCACGCACTGGCCTGGAGTATGACTCACTTGCCATGCGTTCCAACCCCACTCGTTCCGTGGTTTGTATGCATTAAGAGATAACACCAAGTGACAACAATTGTTTTCCTTCGTTGCCAAACAGTTGCTGCATATTTGGACGGTCTGCTTGACCTTTTAATTAACTGCCTCTTCACAGTAATATTACTAAACATACGAGTCACAAATACTCCTCCAGCGTCGCTACCACATCACCTTTCTGGACATTTTTGTTTATAGCTGAGGCAATCCATATTTTAGCAATTCCTTTGTTTCACACACACACAGAGTCGTCAGGAAGTGGAATAGCCTAGCAAGTGATGTAGTGGAGGCAGGAACCATACATAGCTTTAAGACGAGGTATGACAAAGCTCTGGAAGAAGAGAGAGGACCTAGTAGCGATCAGTGAAGAGGCGGGGCCAGGAGCTGAGTCTCGACCCCTGCAACCACAATTAGGTGAGTACACACCAAACACACACACACACACACACACACACACACACACACACACACACACACACACACACACACACACACACACACACATACACATACACACATACACACACACACACACACACACACACACACACACACACGCACATATATATATATATGTGTGTGTGTGTTTTATGTTGTAATATTACACGCCGTTAAGTTCAGTGTCCTCAGTCAGCGGTCGGTCTGAGGGCACCTGTGCCATGCTTTTGAAGTGAATAACAAATAGCATGACACTTGTGTCATGCTGTATTATAGGAATACAAGTGTTAAACCTTGTATATGCAGATGAAGTGAAGCTCTTACACTACTGAGTTGTGTCTGGCCTAAGTGACTGTTATAGAAGGGGAGTGTTTTTTTTTTTGTATAGCTGATCCTCTCTCTAATGTTAATGTAAATAACTCAGTTTACGTTGTTCCTAATATATCTCATTGTATTGTAAGTGATCTTCACATAGTAGAGTAACCAATAGCTGTTTTAACTTTTAAGGTTTAAATAAAACATAATAAGGACCCCAGTGGAAGTAAGTCTCTTCGTCTGCCTTTTTTGGGGGGGTTATCCTAGGTAATTTACACATGTATGATAACTGTACTTACGTGTATCTGTGCCTGTCCATAAGTAAGTTACTTGCTGAAGGAACAAGTTTCAACTGTTATTTCTTTTCGGCTGTCAGTCGAGAGATCCACCTCTTGAGCAGCTGTGAATAGTGACTGCTAGAATGCTGGTACATGCAACAGTTAACCCTTACAATGAACTGTGCAACGAGAAGTTAGGGAAAAATGATTTCCATAGCACTTAGTAATATTGTTAAATATGGATAGAAATTCAAGATATAAAATGAAAAGAAAACAGGTATAAGGATGAAAGAATTTTTAAAGTCGGTGGATAAATGAAGCACATGGAAGAATGAAATAGTCTGTGCTACACGGTTAATGAGAGAAGCAGGAAGACGAAGAATCTAGGTAATAGCTGGTAATGGTGAATTATAGCGTCATCCTGTTCCACCTTTGAACTGTAATGCCTATCCTTATGTCAATGATAATAACCCCGTGTTAGTCGCCCAAATTAACGTATTGTTGTGCTCTTTAAGGCACCTGAGTTCTTAGATTAAGTCTTGGATACGTTGTGTGTTGGCAGGCGGAAGCCACGCATAGTTATATGCCAGATGAAGTATCACGTTGTATAATACGTGATTGCTTGTGTATGTGTGTAATTCTGTGTGCTTGTTTCTGTCACATTGTTTATTTGTATAGTGTTTATATTTTCCTGTGTTTTGAATTTATTATTTATTATATAATAATCTAGTTAGTGCCTGGTATCTCGTTGACACATTATTTTATGCACCCATATCTATTTTGTACCTGAGTTTTAAATAAAATATAAAAAAAAATAGCTGGTAAATTAAGAAAGCAGGGGAAACAATGATAGAATCTGAGTGTGCCGGTGTATGAAGGAGGCTGGGAAGGGCATTAATGAGCCTGGATGATAATTTATGAAGAAGAGAGAATGATGGCACTGGTGTTATTGGTGACTTGTGTTAGCCGGTGTATGAAGGAGACCGTGGAGAGAATGACAGGACCTGAATGCTAGATTAGATAGATTTTGCCACCGAAGTGGCTAGTTTATTGTGCACCCCAAATCCATCCTGTGGACGGTAGCGCAAGAGCATATGGATACACAAAAGGCCTAGGAACTAGGCCCCAAAGGGTTAACAGGAATACATATGGATTTATATCTACAAATCTATAGTTCACTTATCTGTTACAAGCAAATTTAGGAAATTTGCTTAGTATATCTGGTATCTTATTTTCATTAATAAGATATCTTGACATGTCACATAGGTTATTATACTGTCTCTGTATTCCTCAATAAGTGGACAATTAAGCACATAGTGTTCAAGAGAGTGACCATATGCCTGATCACATAATTTACATTTAGTTTGATCATCATCTGTGTGTCTCCCAAACTGCCAGAAGTACTTGTAACCAAGCCTAAGCCTGGCCACTACAACATCAGTCAGGCTGTTCACATTGCACGTTGCTCCATAAACATACTTATCTACGTTCATGTTATCATAGTGGGTTATAGATCTACTCAGGCTTCTAATTGCATTCCTATAACAATCATTTTCATTATTTACTTCTCTCCTAATATTATTTCTAATGCTAGACAAAGTTATATTCCACATTCTCCCTCTGGGTACTCTTCTTGGCTAACATATCAACTTTATCATGAAGGAGTAATCCAATGTGTGATGGGATCCATAGCAATTGTACATTAATTCCTTTGTCCCTAATTTTTGAGTATCTATACCTGGCTTCTCCAATGAGTATGTTGTTGGAGTCATTATATGAGTCAAGAGCCTTCACTGATGACAGAATCAGTAATGATGATAGAGTCAAGCTCAGTGTCATAGGTTAGCTTTAGCGCCATTAGGATTGCAAACAATTCAGTTTGCAGTGTAGACGCCCAGTTGTTAATTCTTATGCCTAACTCAACAAATTTATTATGGTTCTTAACTAGGGAGGTGGCAACAAGAGCAGCTGCAGCCCTGCCAGAAGACTCCTGTTTAGATCCATCAGTGTATATAACTTGTGATAACTTATTACTACCAGCTAGGTGAGAAATTTCTTCTTGAGCAGTTGCTCTAACAAGTGATTTAAGGAAGGGATTACTAGCAATGAGCTTCTTGGGAGGGACTTGCAGGTACTCACCTATTTGTGGTTGCAGGGGTCGAGTCTTAGCTCCTGGCCACGCCTCTTCACCGGTTGTTACTGGGCCCTCTCTCTCCCCGCTCCATGAGCTTCATCAAACCTCGACTTAAAACTGTGTATGGTTCCTGCCTCCACTACGTCATTTTCTAGGCTATTCCACTGCCTGACAACTCTATGACTGAAGAAATACTTCCTAATATCTCTCTGACTCATTTGTGTCTTCAACTTCCAATTGTGGCCTCTTGTTTCTGTGTCCCCTCCCTGGAACATCCTGTCTTTGTCCACCTTGTCTATTCCATGCAGTATTTTATATGTCGTTATCATGTCTCCCCTGACCCTCCTGTCCTCCAGTGTCGTCAGGCCGATTTCCCTTAATCTTTCTTCATAGGACATTCCCCTTAGCTCTGGAACTAACCTTGTCGCAAACCTTTGTACTTTCTCTAGTTTCTTGACGTGCTTTATCAAGTGCGGGTTCCAAACAGGTGCTGCATACTCCAGTATGGGCCTGACATACACGGTGTACAGTGTCTTGAATGATTCCTTACTAAGGTATCGGAATGCTGTTCTCAGGTTTACCAGGCGCCCATATGCTGCAGCAGTTATCTGACTGATGTGTGCTTCCGGAGACATGCTCGGTGTTACACTCACCCCAAGATCTTTCTCCTTGAGTGAGATTTGCAGTCTTTGGCCACCTAGCCTATACTCTGTCTGTGGTCTTCTGTACCCTTCCCCTATCTTCATGACTTTGCATTTGGCAGGATTAAATTCGAGAAGCCATTTGCTGGACCAGGTGTCCAGTCTGTCCAGGTCTCTTTGAAGTCCTACCTGGTCCTCATCTGATTTAATTCTCCTCATTAACTTCACATCATCTGCAAACAGGGACACTTCTGAGTCTAACCCTTCCATCATGTCGTTCACATATACCAAAAATAGCACTGGTCCTAGGACCGACCCCTGTGGGACCCCGCTCGTCACAGGTGCCCACTGTGATACATTATTACGTACCATGACTCGTTGTTGCCTCCCTGTCAGGTATTCTCTGATCGATTGCAGTGCCCTTCCTGTTATATGCGCCTGATGCTCTAGCTTCTGCACTAATCTCTTGTGAGGAACTGTGTCAAAGGCCTTCTTGCAGTCCAAGAAGATGCAATCAACCCACCCCTCTCTCTCGTGTCTTACTTCTGTTATTTTATCATAAAACTCCAGAAGGCTTGTGACACAGGATTTGCCTTCCATGAATCCGTGCTGGTTGGCATTTATACTCTTGTTCCGTTCCAGGTGCTCCACCACTCTCCTCCTGATAATCTTCTCCATAACTTTGCATACTATACATGTCAATGACACAGGTCTATAGTTTAGTGCCTCTTTTCTGTCTCCTTTTTTAAAAATGGGAACTACATTTGCCGTCTTCAATACCTCAGGTAGTTGCCCAGTTTCCAGGGATGTGTTGAAGATTGTGGTACATGGTACGCACAACATATCTGCTCCCTCTCTAAGGACCCACGGGGAGATGTCCGGTCCCATTGCCTTTGAGGTATCGATGTCCCTTAGCAGTTTCTTCACCTCCTCCTCATCTGTATGTATGTCGTCCAACAATTGTTGGTGTATTCCTTGCTGGTGTCCCCATCTGGTCTGTCCCCCCAGAGTCCTTCCTGTCTCTACTGTAAATACTTCCTTAAATCTCGTGTTGAGCTCCTCACATACCTCTTGATCGTTTCTTGTGAGTTCTCCACCTTCTTTCCTCAGCCTTATCACCTGGTCCTTGACTGTTGTCTTCCTCCTAATGTGGCTATACAGCAGTTTCGGGTCAGATTTGACTTTCGATGCTATGTCGTTTTCATACTGTCGCTGGGCCTCCCTCCTTATCTGTGCATACTCGTTTCTGGCTCTTCTACTAATCTCCTTGTTTTCCTGGGTCCTATGCCTCCTGTACCTTTTCCATTCTCTGTTGCACTTAGTTTTTGCCTCCCTACACCTTCGGGTAAACCAAGGACTCGTTTTGGTCTTCCTATTATTTCTGTTTCCCTTGAGAACAAACCTTTCCTCTGCCTCCTTGCACTTTGTTGCCACATATTCCATCATCTCGTTTACTGATTTTCCTACCATTTCTCTGTCCCACTGAACCTCCTGCAGGAAGTTTCTCATACCTGTGTAGTCCCCCCTTTTATAGTTTGGCCTGTCCCCTTCAGTTCCTGTTACCTTCTCCACTTGTAACTCTACTATATAATCAAAACTCAGAACCACGTGATCGCTAGCTCCAAGGGGCCTCTCGTAAGTGATGTCCTCAATGTCTGAACTGCTGGCTCATCCTCCCCTCTCTCTCTGGTTGTGTCCCTGACATGTTGATGCATGAGGTTTTCAAGTACCACATCCATCATCTTGGCTCTCCATGTTTCGGGACCCCCATGTGGCTCCAGGTTTTCCCAGTCGATCTCCCTGTGGTTGAAATCGCCCATTACCAGTAACTTTGCTCTGCTCGAGTGAATTCTTGCCATCTTGCGAAGATGGAGATTCGGCGACTGACCGAGGAAAACAAGAAGATTCGTAGTAGTCCTCCTGTTTTGAGTCCTCAGGTCAAGAAGGGAAACTGGTCAGTGGCTGGACAGCAGGGAACGAAGTTGACGATCAAGAAGACGAATGGAAAGGTAGAAACGATGAAGAAGAAAGAGACTGCCGTGGAAACTGTTGTGGAAACATCTAATACATTCTCAGTGCTACCCGATGAATGTGAGTCGACTACTGGGAACATCACGACAAATGACACCAAGGAAGGTAAGAATATTGTTGGTGTTGGGGATAGCCAAGTTAGTATTGGATAGGGGTTCTGCTTGAAGGACAGGAGTAGGGGACAGAGATTTTTGCTTTCCTGGGGTGGGATGGAGGATATTGTTAGCCGTCGGGTTTGACATCATGAGGGGTTTAATGGGAGCAATCCTATTATCTGTCTCAGTGCTGGAGCAACGATTTTTGGCAGACGTAGGAGTGAAGACCTGATTAGCAGGTATAGGTCAGCAATAGAAAAAATTTAGAGTAAGGGTGGGAACCCTGTCATATGTGGTATTTTGCCAAGGAGAGGGTTGGAAATGAAGGGTTGTCCGGGGGAAATTTGGTGTCAATTGCTGGCTGGACAAATACTGTAAGGAAATGCAATAACATTCATTGACAACTGGGACCTCTTCTATGGGAGAAATGACATGTTTTGCCAGGGATGGGGTTCACTTATCTAGGTCTGGGGGTGGTAGCACTGACAAACTGCAGTGGAGGGAGCAGTTAGGACTTTAAACTAGGAATAGTTAGTGGTATGGGGGTTTTGGCAGGAAAACAGTGAAGTCCCAGTGTAGTAATATTATGAGTTCTAGGGGAACAAGTAATAAGCAGAACGAGGTAGATATTGAAAAGTCAGGGACTTTGGGGTGATAAGGACAGTAATAGGTTTAGTAGAAAAAAAGAAATGAGCAGGAAGGGTAAAGAGAAAGGAGAGTCTTTCAATGTTTATTATGCTAATTGCCGTAGTGCTAGGAATAAGATGGATGAGTTGAGATTAGTTGCTAGTGCAGGTAACATTGATGTATTTGCCTTAACTGAGAGTGGTTTTAAATTCAAAAAGTCGGGACATGCTGCGGAATGTTTATATTCAGGGTTTTAAATTTGTTCCAAGTAGATAGAAGCATCGGGAAGGGGGGTGGGGTGCCATTGTATGTCCGAGATCGCTTGAACTGTTGCATAAAAACGGGTATTAAGTCTGAAGTAACACATACAGAAAACTGTTTGGATAGAATTTTCAGAGGGGCATGAAAAACTGATTTAAGGAGTGATATACGTCCCCACAACTTAGAGAGGGACCAAGGGAGACTACTATGGGAGGAAATTGTTAAGGCCACAAGGCACGATAATGTATTATTTAGGATACTTTAACTTTAGTTCATTTTGATTGGGAATTTCTTGACTGGGAATTTAGAATCATACGATTTCTCTAGAAGTAGTTCAGGATTGTTTTTTGAAGCAGTTTGTGACAGAACCTACAAGGGGGAAAATAAACCTGCTTGAACTTAGTTATGGCAAAACAATGAATCCCTTGTTTAATAATTTAGGAAATTTCAGAGGAACTGGGTGCTAGCGACCACCAAATCAATTACATTTAGCATTGAATGGAAGTACGATAGTAGCGATAACTCAGTAAACAGTCCCTGAATTTTCGCTTAGCAGATTACGATGGGCTTAAGAGAACACTTTCATCTGTTGAACTGGGGTAACGAACGTGAGCTATCAATATGACAGTTTCTGAACACTATACATGCTGCTCAAAGAACGTTTATTCCCATATAAAGAAATTAGATCAAATAGAAAATGACCCAAAATGGGATGAATATAGGACTCATAATATCTATAGCGGCATTTAAAGAAAGGAATTTATACGCATATCAAAAGGAGGTGAGGCTCATCTTAGAAATCAGTATATTGGACATTAAGAGGGACATTTAAAAAGGGGATAAGAAATGAACTAAATGGGACCTATGAAATTAAAGTTGCTAGGGATTCATAAAACTAACCCAAAAAGTTTTTTCAGGTATATAGAACAAAAAGTTTTAGTGAGAGATAAGATAGTCCCCTTAAAAAATAACTTTGGGCACCTTACGACAAAGAGATGAAATGTGCTGATTTTTTATATTATTTTCTCTCAGTTTTTACACAGGAAGACACTAACTATGATTCCAGTAATAATTTTTATAGTGGCTAGAAGATAAACTATGTAACATTCCAGTCACTAGTTGAAATGGTTGTGAAGCAGATAGACAGACTGAAGCAAAATAAGTCGCGGGTCCTGATGACGGTTTTTTTCAAGGGTTCTTAAAGGAATGCAAAAGGAAACTCTGTGAACCAAATTAACTATATTTTTTAATTTATCTCATTCAAACAGGTGTAGTGTCTGGATATGTGGAAGATGGCTATGTAATTCCTTTTTTTAAAACTGGGTGACAAGTCGTTACATCAAATTACCGCCCAATAAGCCTGACCTCAAATTGTAGGTAAAATTACTAGAGTCAATTATAGCGAGATTATAAGAAGCCATCTCATAAGCATAGCTTGATTAATGATACTCAGCATGTGGATTTCACAAGAGGCCGGTCTTGTCTAATTTTATTAAACTTTTTCAGTAAAGATTTGAGGCTGTTGACCACGATAAAGAATTTGATATTAATTACTTAGATTTTAGTAAGGCTTTTGATAGAGTTTCCGACCACATAGACTGTCTAAGAAAGTGGCAAGCTCATGGCATGGGGGAACAGTGCTCTCGTGGATCGAGCCATGGCTCACTAAAACAGGAAGCAGAGAGTGTCCATAAATGGGGTTGGTTAAATCCGAGTGGGGATTCTGGTAACAAGTGGCGTTACAGGGATCAGTCTTGGGCCGTTGTTGTTTATAATATATATCAATGATCTTGATGAAGGGAATTACTAGTGATTATGAGCAATAGTCGGATGACACAAAGATAGGTAGGATAATTGTTCAAACGTAGATGTTATGGAATTTCGGAGGATTTAAACAAACTCTATTCTTGGTCAGAAAAGTGGCAGATGCAGTTCAATGTAGATAAATGCAAGGGTTCTGAAGCCTTGGGAGTGCCCATAACCCTAAGTATTTTAAGTTAAATGATGTAGAACTTAGCCATACAGATTGCGAAAGGACTTGGGGGTTATGGTGAGCAGCAAACCTTAAACCCAAGGACAGCAATGCCTAAGCGTACGTAATAAGGCAAATAGATTACTGGATTTATATCAAGAAGTGTAAGCAACTGAACAGTTCAGAGGTCTACTGCGCTTTAGACATCATTATAAGGCCTCACCTAGATTATGCAGCTCGTTATGTCTCCATATCTACAGATGGACATAAATTCGTTAGAAAACATTCGCCGTAGGATGACTAAATAAATTACATAGCATTAGAAATCTTCCTTATATGAATGAAAGGATTGAAGACTCTTAAGTTACATTAACTTGTTAGACGAAGTGAATGAGGGGAGACCTGATCGAAGTGTATAAGTGGAAGTATAGTATTAATACAGGGGTATTTTAAGGGTTCTTGAGGATGTCTCTCCAAGAGAGTACCCGCAGTAGTAATGGATTTTAAATTGATAAGTTTAAGATTTAGAAAGGACATAGGAAAAATATTGGTTTGGAAATAGGGTAGTTGATGAGTGGAACAGTCTACCTAGTTGGGTTATTGAGGTGGGACTTTGGGTAGTTTCAAATTTAGGTTGGATAAGTACATGAGTGGGTACGGGTTGGATTTGAGTGGGGACTTTCACATCAGAGCTTTATTCTTGGGTGGAATTGAAAATTGGGTTGGGCACAAATTTTTTGTTTAGTGGATGATGGAATTGTAAAGGACCTGCCTAGTATGGGCCAACAGGCCTCCTGCAGTGTTCCTCCTTTCTAATGTTCTTATGTTCTTTAGATCTGGGACAGCCAAGAATAATCCTGAGAGCTTCATTTTGCATTAACTCCAAGGGTCGGAGAGAACTTTCTCTAGCTAATATCAACATGGGAGCAGCATAATCAATTAAGGACCTAACATAGGCTATGTACATCATTCTCATGATTCTCACATTAGCACCATAGTTGGGGTTGTAGCCAGCAACAGCTTTGAGAGCATTTAGCTAGCTTTGCATTTCTTATTTAGTTGTGGTATAGTGGATTTGTTAAAGGGTAAATCTACACCAAGATATCTGTAAGTTTTAACGTAGCTAATGATTTCACCCTGCAAAATGGATGGGTGGGGGCGATGTCGTTTGCTTGTTTAATATCTTTGTTTTAGAGAAGATATTATGAGGCCTAGTCGATTACAAATTGCTTGAACTTCATTAAGAATGGTATCATCTTCTTATGCCCTTGTCTTGTATGGATCATGATATCATCAGCATGCTTTAATATCTATATGTTTAGGTGAGGAGGTAGAGCATTTATCAGACATATTTTAAATTAGATGGGACTAAGATCTTCCTCCCTAGCGGTTGCACTAAAGACATTTCTTTAGACTCACTTCTGAAGCCGTGGTAAAAGGGACAGAGGATACTCTATTTGACAGGTATCTATTATCCAGCAGAGTAAGCTACACCAATATTTCATTTTGGCTAGTTCAAGTGTTAACGGTTCTGTTTCGCAATATCAAATGCAGATTTTAGATCAAGAAAAGTGGTAAAACTAGCTAGAGGTGTGTGCAGTGAGAAAGGGGGAGATTACAGTTCTGCCACACTTTTACCTTTCATGAAACATTAGAGGTAGGGGGTGAAAGTTGTTGTCTGTTCGTATAGTACAGTCTGTTAAGGATCATATCTTTTAAAAGTTTTACAAAGACAATAGTTAAGGAGATCGGCCTAAAATGTATCAGGCCTTGTCGGGGCTAGGGTTAGGCACAATGAGACTATTGGTCCAGGAAGTAGGATAGAAACGCCCTCAGTGTAACAGGATTATACAGTGTTACAAAAACAAACGCGAAAGCGGATTGTTCTAATAAGCTTAGAGATATCCAGTGAATACTAGAAAGTGACCTGCCCTTCTAGCATCCAGCCTGTTACTGGGTTTTTCGTAACAAGTAGTCAGTATCCTTGGTCCATTATCCTATTAGAATTAGTATGATTCAATAGTTGCTTAGGATTACAAATGGTAGGCTATAACTAGAGAAAATAAAATTTAATAAATTTATTGAGTATCGTCTAGAGGTTATTATCAAAGTAAATTAATTAATAATAATCAAATAAATAATAATCACTTCTTTCGTTTTACAAGTTAGTTATTGTGCTGGTAAGCACATATCACATTTATAATTCTTAAGTACCCGTCTGGTACTTTAACATTTAATAAGATTATGACAAATATGTACAAGGTAAGTTTGTGTATGTGTTAAGTGCTCTAAGTAGTTCGTTGTCTCACAAAGACTCGACTAGACTTAACAAGTGACTGACAAAGTCTTCAAAAAAAACTAAGTTCTTGACCAACTGGCAATCAGACAGTCTACTTGAACACTAAAAAGAATGCTAAGACAATAGCATATAAACAAAGCAACTGCGACCACGAATCAGGAAACAAGGAGATAATATAACGACACTAGTAGGGCCATCTGGCAGAATCCTCTCACAAGTCACCAAACTCCCATACTACTGAATTCTAAGTTCAGCATAGAAAATCCCCGACTGTGATTATACACAGATACCAGTACAAGTTAGGTCAGAAGCTAAAGCTCAGGACCTGAGTTGCTCAGGTGTCTATTGCGACACACCTCAGTACACGTCGCGAAAATCACTAAGTCTATACAAATTGGTCTGTGAACGGAGTTCTACAGAACTAAACAAGAATAATGAGGACAGACAATTGTCAACCACAAGAGAGTCTAGCCAGACTGAATACTTCAGCGAGGTGAGGGCACCCCCCCTCGATCATCGTTGATATCTCCGTGTACATCTGTAGCTCAGAAACAGAAGAAGCCGGCATGTTCTACGAGCCACAAGCGATAATTACAGTAGTTAGACAATCAAGACTTGAACTGAGCACATATGTTACATCCTACCTAACCAAAGGAAGCTAAGTCAAATAACAATATAAAGCAATACATTTACGATTTAGCTATTATCGCAAATATAAGCAATATAAAATTATATGAAAAGGTAATAATTATATATATACATAATCATTGCAACCCATTCAGGGGTTGCAACATACAGTGCCAACAAAGGGTTATCAGGCACGTGCCTTAGAGTTCTGAGAATATCATAGGTTATACCATCCTCTCCAGGAGCAGTTGATCGACCTTTAGTTAATGCATTATCTAATTCATACTCGGTAAAGAGGCAATCACTCTCATCAATATTTTGGCTCATAAAATTAATCAGTTTCAACATTTCTTCAGAAGTACTCTCTAATTTTTTTCTAATATGAGATAGAAGGTTTTCATGCCTGGATGTTTTGGACCAGTCATTTATGAGGTCATTTGCTTTTTCAAGAGGAAAGGGATGAGCAACATTGCCAGTCTTTTTCCTGGTTATTTTATTTATACCTTTCCAAGCCAAACTTAAAGGGGTGGACCTATTTAATCCACTAACAAACTGTTCCCATTCATGTTGCCAAAGTTTTTGCTTTCTATTCCTTGCATTTGTTAGTGCAGCTTGGAACGTTCTGAGCAGGTCTGGGGTCCTACATTCACGGTATGCTTTACCAATCCCCCTAGCTGCATGTGTTAGATTGCGTAGCTGTGGATCATTATAGTATTTACATTGGTTTTTATTGTTATTAGTGGAGGGTCTTTGTTTCTTATTCCTGCCCACTTGATGTGTGAGAACACTCTCAATAGTGTTAACTAAATCATCATTAAATTTTTGTGTGCCAATGGGCTCGTAATTCTTATACCATTGATCCAAGTGGTTAATAAAGCTGTCTCTGTGTTCTGGTTTGAGAATAAGTTTCCTCCTGTATTTAGCTCCTTGATTGCTGGAGATGTGATCAAGATTGACAGTTGTTAGTCTTGGGAAGTGATCAGATAGAAGATCATCAACTATGACAGTCATGCATCGTATATGATGTATTAAATCCAAGGCACAGATCTAGTATGTCACCATATATGTGAGTAGGCTCAGTAGTGCCCACAATTCGAACATTATTATGCTCATTTAGCAATTTCACTAGTTTAGTTCCATTGAGGTTTGTTACAGACCCACCAATATTCTTATGTCTGGCATTAAAATCTCCAAGAATGATGGTAGGTTCACTATTGATGCGTTCTGGTAAAGCATCAGGTCGAAGCTGGTTCGCTGGGGCATAGAGATTAAAAATGTTTACGGAAAAATGGCCTGCATATACTTTGACACCGTGATAATGCATGTTAACTCGACTCTGCAAGGAAAGGAGTGAATGTGGCAAGTTCTTTCTGACATGCATCACACAACAGTTGGTTGACCTTAGGTTATAAGCTGCATATCCAGGCAAGTTTGGTGGAGGTGCTCTATCTTTCAATCTACATTCCTGCGAACAGATGACATCAATATCCTATATATGCTAGATGATGTATAAAGATGAAATAATAAAAGAAGTACTAGCCGGTGTCTGAACGAAACGAGGAAGAGCATGAAAGAATTTACTAGCCAGTGTATGAAAGAAGCAAAGAGAATGAAAAAATCTGCACTAGCAGACGCATGAAGCATTAAGAGGTAGAGAGGTCTGGTGTGGAAAATGAAGAACAGAGCAGTACATGGTCCTGGGGAGCTAAGATCAACTTACTTTCACTCTCGGAGGTGTTGTAAGACTTCTAGTAGTTACTGCACCAGTGCTATCTCCACCGTAGACACTCCTCGGGGAACAGCTCTCGCGTTTATTACACAGGACAGCTAAACATTAACTTGCACAAGCTCACCAGGACTGTCTCAGGGCACGCAGGACAGTGTCCTGATACGAAATTATGCGATGACTACAGTGTCTCAGCGCTGGGGAACGAGGCACTACACCCGCATGCTGGTTAAAAGTTCTTTTCGGAAGCACGAATCGTATCTTAGAGTCAGTAATTATTGTGGAATATAAGAACTGTGGGGTAAGAAATGGGCATTGAGTTTACACTGTACAACGTGTGGTGTGAATATGAAAGTTACCCTCGCTAGCGTCCCCAGGCTACCGTGTCCAACGTATCGTACGTTAACAGTCCTGCAAACCTTAGTTTGCTAGGCTTAGCATCATTAATCTACACAAGGGTGATTAATGATGCAATACACGCGATCAGTAACACCATAGACACTTTATTACATTAGCTGGGGACTACAGAAAACTCAGTGTGTGCACACTGAGATACAGTCTACTGCAGCCTATCCATACCCCAGCCTCATCAGTCATTATTTTACTGTGATTTTGGGCCTTAGACAATAATATATTTTTTATACTATTTAGTAATGAATACAATGGTTTACAATGGGTAATAATTGTTTTAAAAAAATTACTAAGTCAGTTTTATCACGATTTCAAGCAAATTTCTCGATATGCGATATACATTGTTTAGGTTTGGTTAAGTTAGATTGTTGTCTACAAGTAAAATTTAGAGAATTACAATAATTCATAGCGCCAATGAAGACAATAATACATAAAAGCGATAGAAAGTTTTGGAACACTAGCTGAAAACGGGATCCCAAGAGAACACTTTAGAATAGACAGTCACATAATTTGGATTATTTTGGCGAACTACCTCATAGTGTGCTGCAAAATTTGCAAAAGCTGCTGACACAGCCTACCCGAGTTAATATCTCGGGCACACAAGTGGCTCATGCAACAAAATTCCACGTAGCTACGGTGTTGTGTAATTCCTAACCAGGGGCGTCGTAAGGGGGGGCCCAGGTGACACCATTTAGGGGGTGACACCATAGAGCCTCTAAAAAAGTGACACTAATGCCCAAAACAGTGCTACACCAACATAAGAGAATAATCCTTCTATATAGCCTATTATATATTAACAAAGTACAGATAAGCCTATATAAGGAAAATCATTGATTCTGATGATTTGATAAATGATTTTGCATAATTGAAGGCAAGGAAATGTAAGATCAGATACACTGAGGCGTTACCTTTACTCAAGGTCAAATTGGAACTAGCATTTTTCTGATATTGCAATGTTTTCCTTTATTTTTCAAGTTTTTTTTTTTTGACATTGTTAAAGATGAATAAATGTTGGTTCTGTTGCCTGTACTCAAAGTGGTATTTGAGTTTGTTTCCTCAATATTATTACAGCTTCTCGAGGGCCGAGAAAAACTAATTTTGGGTGTGATTTACAGGGCCCCAAATCTTGATAGGGAGTGCAGTAAACTTCTATGAGACGAAATTCGTAAGGCTTCTACATACGAAAATGTTGTGCTAATGGGAGATTTCAACTATAGACAGATTGACTGGAGCAATTTGACAGGAAATTTAGAGCCAGGTGACTTTCTTGATACGATCCAGGATTGTTTTTTAAAACAGTTTGTGACAGAGCCAACTAGGGGAAATAACCTCCTTGACTTGGTTCTTGCCAGTAGGGAAACACTAATTAATAATCTTGAGGTTAATGATGAGCTTGGGGAAAGTGATCACAGTCACTCAGTTTTAATATATCATGGAATTCCCCTAATAATGGCAATCAAGTCTCTGTCCCTGACTTCCGCTTGGCTGATTTCATAGGACTGAAAAATTACTTAGGTGGCTGAACTGGAATGACCTGACTAAGGGTCAGGTAGGTGGTGATGGTTGCCGATATGACGCTTTCCAGGGCATAGTTCTAGCTGCTCAGTCAAATTATGTTCCAAATAGGGAAATTAGATCAAACAAAAATGATCCTAAATGGATGAACAATAGATTAAAGTATCTAATTGGTCAAAAGAGAGGCATATATAGGCAAATCAAAAGAGGAGAGGGGCAATTATGAAACCGATATATTCAGTTAAAGAGAGAAATAAAAAAAGGGAATTAGAAAAGCAAAAAGAGATTATGAGGTTAACATTGCAAGAGAATCGAAGACTAACCCAAAAGGATTCTTTCAGGTATACAGAAGTAAGATCAGGGACAAGATAGGCCCACTCGAAAGTTCCTCGGGTCAGCTCACTGACAGTGATAAGAAAATGTGTAGAATTTTTAACACATACTTCCTCTCAGTTTTTACACAGGAGGATACCAGCGATATTCCAGAAATGATAAATTATGTAGAACAGGACGATAATAAACTGTGCACGATTAGGGTCACAAGTGACATGGTCCTTAGGCAAATAGATAAATTAAAACCTAACATATCCCCAGGCCCTGATGAACTGTATGCAAGGGCTCTAAAGGAATGTAAAGAGGAGCTTAGCAAACCTTTGGCTAATCTTTTCAACATATCACTACAAACTGGCATGGTGCCAGATAAGTGGAAAATGGCAAATGTGGTACCTATTTTCAAAGCAGGTGACAGGTCCTTAGCTTCGAACTATGGACCAATAAGCCTAACCTCCATAGTGGGAAAATTTATGGAATCAATAATTGCCGAGGCAGTTCGTAGCCACCTTGAAAAGCATAAATTAATCAACGAATCTCAGCATGGTTTTACAAAGGGGCGTTCCTGCCTTACGAATTTATTAACTTTTTTCACTAAGGTATTTGAGGAGGTAGATCATGGTATATGGACTTCAGTAAGGCTTTTGACAGGGTCCCACATCAGAGACTATTGAGGAAAATTAAAGCACATGAATAGAAGGAAAAATTTTTTCCTGGATAGAGGCATGGTTGACAAATAGGCAGCAGAGAGTTTGCATAAATAGGGAGAAATCAGAGTGGGGAAGCGTCACGAGAGGTGTTCCACAGGGGTCAGTGTTTGGTCCCCTGCTGTTCACAATCTACATAAACGACATAGATGAGGGCATAAAGAGCGACATCAGCAAGTTTGCCGATGACACCAAAATAGGCCGTCGAATTCATTCTGACGAGGACATTAGAACACTCCAGGAAGATTTGAGTAGACTGATACAGTGGTCGGAGAGGTGGCAGATGCAGTTTAATATAGACAAATGCAAAGTTCTAAATGTTGGACAGGACAATAACCATGCCACATATAAACTACATAATGTAGATCTTAATATTACGGATTGCGAAAAAGATTTAGGAGTTCTGGTTAGTAGTAATCTGAAACCAAGACAACAGTGCATAAGTGTTCGCAGTAAAGCTAATAGAATCCTTGGCTTCATACCAAGAAGCATAAATAATAGGAGTCCTCAGGTTGTTCTTCAACTCTATACATCCTTGGTTAAGCCTCATTTAGATTATGCTGCACAGTTTTGGTCACCGTATTACAGAATGGATATAAATGCTCTGGAAAATGTACAAAGGAGGATGACAAACATAAGAACATAAGAAAGGAGGAACACTGCAGGAGGCCTGTTGGCCCATACTTGGCAGGTCCTTTACAATTCATCCCACTAACAAAACATTTGCCCAACCCAATTTTCAATGCTACCCATGAAATAAGCTCTGATGCGCAATTCCCACCCAAATCCAACCCGTCCCACTCATGTACTTATCCAACCTAAATTTAAAACTACCCAAAGTCCCAGCCTCAATAACCCAACAAGGTAGACTGTTCCACTCATCAACTACCCTATTTCCAAACCAATACTTTCCTATGTCCTTTCTAAATCTAAACTTATCTAATTTAAATCCATTACTGCGGGTTCTCTCTTGGAGAGATATCCTCAAGACCTTATTAATATCCCCTTTATTAATACCTATCTTCCACTTATACACTTCGATCAGGTCTCCCCTCATTCTTCGTCCAACAATTGAATGTAACTTAAGAGTCTTCAATCTTTCTTCATAAGGAAGATTTCTAATGCTATGTATTAATTTAGTCATCCTACGCTGAATGTTTTCTAACGAATTTATGTCCATTCTGTAACATGGAGACCAGAATTGAGCTGCATAATCTAGGTGAGGCCTTACTAATGATGTATAAAGCTGCAGTATGACCTCTGGACTTCTGTTGCTTACACTTCTTGATATAAATCCCAGTAATCTATTTGCCTTATTTCGTACGCTTAGGCATTGCTGTCTTGGTTTAAGGTTGCTGCTCACCATAACCCCCAAGTCCTTTTCGCAATCTGTATGGCTAAGTTCTACATTATTTAACTTATAAGTACTAGGGTTATGGGCACTCCCAAGCTTCAGAACCTTGCATTTATCTACATTGAACTGCATCTGCCACTTTTCTGACCAAGAATAGAGTTTGTTTAAATCCTCCTGAAGTTCCCTAACATCTACGTTTGAATCAATTATCCTACCTATCTTTGTGTCATCGGCGAATTTGCTCATATCACTAGTAATTCCCTCATCAAGATCATTGATATATATTATAAACAACAACGGGCCCAAGACTGATCCCTGTGGAATGCCACTTGTTACAGATCCTCACTCGGATTTAACCCCATTTATGGACACTCTCTGCTTCCTGTTAGTGAGCCATGACTCGATCCACGAGAGCACTTTTTCCCCAATGCCATGAGCTGCCACTTTCTTTAACAGTCTATGGTGCGGAACTCTATCAAAAGCCTTACTAAAATCTAAGTAAATAATATCAAATTCTTTATCGTGGTCAACAGCCTCAAAAGCTTTACTGAAGAAAGTTAATAAATTAGTTAGACAAGACCGGCCTCTTGTGAATCCATGCCGAGTATCATTAATCAAGCTATGCTGATCGAGATGGCTTCTTATAATCTCAGCTATAATTGACTCTAGTAATTTGCCTACAATTGAGGTCAGGCTTATTGGGAGGTAATTTGACGGTAACGACTTGTCCCCTGTTTTAAAAATAGGAATTACATTAGCCATCTTCCACATATCAGACACTACACCTGTTCGAAGAGATAAATTAAAAATATTAGTTAATGGCTCACAGAGTTCCATTTTGCATTCCTTAAGAACTCTTGAAAAAACCTCATCAGGACCCGGCGACTTATTTTGCTTCAGTCTGTCTATCTGCTTGACAACCATTTCACTAGTGACTGTGATGTTACATAATTTATCTTCTTCTAGCCCACTATAAAAATTAATTACTGGAATATTGTTAGTGTCTTCCTGTGTAAAAACTGAGAGAAAATAATTATTTAAAATCGAGCACATTTCATTCTCTTTGTCAGTAAGATGCCCATAGTTATTTATGAGGGGACCTATCTTATCTCTAACTTTTGTTCTATATACCTGGAAAAAACTTTTTGGGTTAGTTTTCGAATCCCTAGCAACTTTAATTTCATAGTCCCTTTTAGCTTTTCTTATCCCCTTTTTAATGTCCCTATACTGATTCATAAGATGACCCTCACCTCTTTTGATACGCCTATAAATTCCTTTCTTGTGCCCTAGCAGATATTTCAGCCTATTATTCATCCATTTTGGGTCGTTTCTATTTGATTTAATTTCTTTATACGGGATAAACGTTCTTTGAGCAGCATGTATAGTGTTCAGAAAACTGTCATATTGATAGCTCTCTTCGTTACCCCAGTCAACAGATGATAAGTGTTCTCTTAGCCCATTGTAATCTGCTAAGCGAAAATCTGGAACTGTTACTGAGTTGTCCCTCCTATCATACTTCCATTCTATGCTTAAGGTAATTGATTTGTGATCGCTTGTGCCAAGTTCCTCATTAATTTCTAAATTATTAACAAGGGTTTCCTTGTTCGCCAGAACCAAATCAAGTAGGTTAATTCCCCTTGTAGGTTCTGTCACAAACTGCTTCAAAAAACATTCCTGAACTACTTCTAAGAAGTCATTTGATTCTAAATTCCCAGTCAAGAAATTCCAATCAATGTGACTAAAGTTAAAGTCCCCTAGAATTACTACATTACCGTGCCTTGTGGCCTTAACAATTTCTTCCCACAGTAATTTCCCTTGGTCCCTATCTAAGTTTGGGGGACGGTATATCACTCCTAGAATCAATTTTTTATGCCCCTCTGAAAATTCTATCCAGACAGACTCTGTATGTGTTACCTCAGATTTAATACCCATTTTTATGCAACAGTTCAAGTGATCTCGGACATACAATGCCACCCCACCTCCCTTACCGACATTTCTATCTACTTGGAACAATTTAAAACCCTGAATGTGACACTCCGAAGGCATGTCCCGACTTTTGGAATTAAACCATGTCTCAGTGATTGCAAATACATCAATGTTACCTGCACTAGCAACTAATCTCAACTCATCCATCTTATTCCTAGCACTACGGCAATTAGCATAATATAATTTTAAAGACCCTCCTTTCTCTCTACCCTTCCTGCTCATATCTGTTTTTTCACTAAACCTATTACTGTCCTTGTCGCCTAGTGCCATTGGCTTTCCAATATCCACCTCATTCTGCCTATTACTAGTTCCCCTAGAACTCATAGTATTACTACACTGGGACTTCACTGTATTCACGACAAAACCCATACCACTATCCATTCCTAGTTTAAAGACCTAACAGCTCCCTCCACTGCCAGTGCCCCCACCCCAGACCTAGATAAGTGAACCCCCATCCCTGGCATACATGTCATTTCTGCCATAAAAGAGGTCCCAGTTGTCAATGAATGTTACCGCATTTTCCTTACAGTATTTGTCCAGCCAGCAATTGACACCAATTGCCCTGGACAACCATTCGTTTCCAACTCCTGTCCTTGGCAAAATACCACATATAACAGGGTTCCCACCCTTTTTCCTAATTATCTCTATTGCTGACCTATACCTGCTAATCAGGTCCTCACTCCTAAATCTGCCAACATCGTTGCCTCCCGCACTGAGGCAGATAATAGGATTGCTCCCATTACCTTTCATGATATCGTCCAGACGGCTAACAATATCCCCCATCCCAGCCCCAGGAAAACATACCCTGTGCCTCCTCTTCCTGTCCCTTAGACAAAAGGCCCTATCCATAAACTTAACCTGTCTCCAACTAAAACTATGTTCTTACCTTCATTTGTGGAATTTGTCGTGACGTTCTTGATGGTCTTCATTGGAGTATCAAGGAATGTCTCACTCACTTCTGCCAATGCTCCCTTGGTGCTCATTGTGACGTTCCCAGTAGACAATCCACATTCGTCTGGTAACACCGAAAATGGGTTGGAAGTCTCCACAGCAGTCTTCTGGATCTTCGTTGTTTCCGCCACTCCATCAGACTTCTTGATTTTCAGCTTTGTTCCATGTTGGCCGGCCACTGACCAAGTTCCTCTCTTGACCTGAGGACTCACAACAGGAGGATTACTTCGAATCCTCTTGTTTTCCTCCGTCAGTCGCCGTATCTCAAGCTTAGCAGCCCTAAGCTCCTCTTTCAGCTGCTGGTACAGTTGCTCAAGAGAGGACATCTTGTGCAGATTCACGGAGGACACACTGGACAGAACTTCACAGAGCTAAGTACACGTCACCACTCAAAGCTAAGTACACGTCACCACTGTGACGTGTACTTAGAAACCTTCCCTATGAGGATAGACTAAGGGCCCTGAATCTGCACTCTCTAGAAAGACGTAGAATTAGGGGGGATATGATTGAGGTGTATAAATGGAAGACAGGAATAAATAAAGGGGATGTAAATAGTGAGCTGAAAATATCTAGCCTAGACAGGACTCGCAGCAATGGTTTTAAGTTGGAAAAATTCAGATTCAGGAAGGATATAGGAAAGTACTGGTTTGGTAATAGAGTTGTGGATGAGTGGAACAAACTCCCAAGTACAGTTATAGAGGCCAGAACGTTGTGTAGCTTTAAAAATAGGTTGGATAAATACATGAGTGGGTGTGGGTGGGTGTGAGTTGGACCTGATTAGCTTGTGCTACCAGGTCGGTTGCCGTGTTCCTCCCTTAAGTCAATGTGACCTGACCTGACTAGGTTGGGTGCATTGGCTTAAGCCGGTAAGAGACTTGGACTTGCCTCGCATGGGCCAGTAGGCCTGCTGCAATGTTCCTTCGTTCTTATGTTCTTACTACGATTATTTATTTTATCATTAATAAAGTTGAGAAGTATTATCCTGTTCGGTTTATGGCCCTTAAACATTCTCATTGCTAAACATTTGTCACTGGTCATGTAGTAGTGACATAACTGGAGTTTACCCCACCCCGTCCCCCCGCCCTTGAATTTCATGGGGGTGACCCAAAAGGTGCTGCCCCGCGTGGCACCAACTCTAGCGACACCTCTGTTCCTAACTGTAAAACGACAGTCATTGCACTTGAAATGACGGAGTAATATGCATCTTTACTCTCAGTTCCCCTCATCAATAGCCAACTTCCGGCGTTTGTCCGTCCGCCTGGATAATCCGCGAACGTTCAGCTCACGTCCCAGCAAAAAGATTAACCAAATATGCTGTAAGTATCCACGGTACTTGGGAAAGCTTCGTTGGTCTTGTAGTTCCACAGTCCAAGTGAGTGATGCTGGTTTCCTGGCTATCTTTGTACTTAGCAAATCAAAATTGTAATTACACATTGTAACCTTTACAAAGAAATAAACTTTACTACTCGAATGTCTCTTCTTGGTTCTGTGACCTCAGATGTGTAACTGAACTAGCAAGCATCTCTTAACTGACTTCATTTGAATTTGAAACACTAGCTATCTAACTAATACTACTATATTGCACCTATTCCTACCTATTTTAGGTCCTAAAACTGTATTAATAATTCCTACGGTTATTTTCTACTTTGTGTAACTACGTAAATCTTCCTAGAAAGACAAACAGTATTATGTACAAATGTTATGTGAGTATATTAAGGGCTCTTAAAGCTCAAGTATTGTGGAACGTTTCATGAAATATTTTGGTAGCCCAAAATAAGTTTCCACATAATCACTTTTTCATTCTAGTGTCACGGTTACACATTCCACTAAGCTATATAAAGGTATTGACCTAGATCAAGGAGCTGGGATATATCCAAATGACTTGCTCTAACACGTTTTGGGATGGGTTACACCCCTAAGATTGGTCAGAAAACAGGACAAGTGTTTCCTGACGTGGGTCTTAGTCGTATGATGACCCGCAGCTGGAGCTTTTGGTCACCTGACCGAGGCCTTCCACTGGCCTACTGGTCCACCCCTTTAAAGATTACGGTTATGATTATAAACATTCCATCTAGTACTGATATTCTTCTTTTTCTTCTTCTTGATTCACCGATACTCTCCCGGCCCGAGCCTTTTCCAAGTGGTGGTCCGGCCTTGGCTCCCTTTCTCGGGAGTATCTCAGACTAATGTCTGTCATGGGATGAGGTACAAGTACCTCCTCATCGTTGGGACCAACTGTCCCCAGCCCTAATCACATTTCCCGCCCTCACGGGGCTCGTACAGAGAAGCTAGGCCTCTCTGGTCTGACATCCCCGCCCCAGGGGGCCTAATGGGAATGGGAGTCTTGTGAGCTGAAAACTCTGGCTCAGGCACCTACCCTGCCCTAGAAGGGCTAGGCATGGTGTCGATCTACTGACATTGCTCAACATCAATATTCCTGGTTTCCCATTTTTCTATAATTCATATTTTCTGTATTTTAAGTTAGATTAAAGTAATTTAGGTTAAGTTAGGCCTACAAGCCCTTTTCCGATTTCAAAAATATATTTCTGCAATACGGTTAAAATACAAAAATATGTAATTATCATAACACGGTCATTTTGACCTTTTTTTTAGGTTATCTTAGGTAATTTACACTATGTATCATAACTGTATTTATGTGTACCTGTACCTAAATAAATTTACTTCCCTGGCTGGAAAATTAAACTGATGGCCTCATCAGTTTAAGCTTAATATGTTTATTATGCTCCCCATACCCATCTTGTGGGCGGTAGTCAAAAGATTACAAAGGTACATAATGGGTCCAGGGACTGGGCTCCAGAGTTTTGATAGATGAGCAAGTTACAAAGGTAATGAACTCCAGGTAGATCTGGTGACAATCATGACAAGTTACAAAGGTATTTACAGATTACAGAGGTAAATAATGGGTCCAGGGACTGGGCCCCCAAAGTTTTGATAGCTGAACTAGGTACTAAGTTACAAAAGTAAAGAATCCTGTAAGTGAATTTACTTACGTTTATACATGGCTACAATCATGAACATTATAGTATGAGTATCTTTGTTTTATCAGTAGAGATTATCAACCCCAGGTCCTGACACGAGGCTAGTACATGGTTAAAGATGTTTTGGGTGTTGGAGAATCCGGTGGTATGAATCATTATATCATCAGGAAAACTAATCAAATAATGATGGGACTGGCTAGGCATAGCATTGAGTAAGGCATTAATTAGAATATTGAATAGAGTGGGACTGAGCACACCTCCCTGTGGGGTTCCTAATTCAAAGTCTTTAGCTATACTTCTGTGCCCCTGGAACAACACAGAAGACTTTCTGTTGGACAGGTAGCATTTAATCCAGCAGAGAAGCCATCCTTCAACATCCATTCTCGCAAGTTCACTAATGATTACATGTCGGTTGGCTACATCAAAAGCAGATTTAAGGTCAAGGAAGGTAGTGTATGAGCTGTCAGTGTGCAGGGTGAGAAAGGTGGCTATGCAATGATGCACGCTCCTTCCATGCATGAAACCATGCAACCGGGGAGACAAAAATTGTTTGATTCTGTACATGAGAAGATTAAGAATCATCATCTCGAATGTTTTACACAAGCAGCTAGTAAGAGATATTGGGTGAAATGCATTTTGTTGATTGGGCTTTGGAATTGGAATGATGAGGCTATTGGTCCAAGATTGAGGGAGTTCCCCGGTTACATAGCTCATGTTATATAATTCAAGTAATGGATTACCTGGTACTCGACACAACAATCTTAGTATGTTGTAAGTAATACCATCCTCACCAGGCGACGTGGAGTTGCCCTTAGTGCTGCATCAAGTTCATAATTAGTGAAAGGAATGTTGTTGTCGTCTTCCTTGCTGAGCATAAAGCATCATATTTGTTATTTAATTTTTGCCTGTGTGGTACTGGGAAGATTGTCAAAGCTAGATGTAGCAGCCCAAGCAATGACTAACTCATTCGCCTATGTAAGGGATGAGGGTGCGCGATCTTCCCAGTTCTGCTACCTTTCAAACAGCCTCCCTCAAGTTCACCTGTTATCACATCTTTAGACATTTTTTCGTGATGGTTTGTGAACGATTGTTTTGCAGATACCAGCAACCTAACATTATAACACTATGTGATAGAATAAATGATGACATTAGAAAGGTCTCAGCAGATATTAGATGTAGCACAGAACACCGGTGGTGCACCTGTTGAGGTTACATAGATTAGACAACTGTAAGGCACAGCTGTATAAAAAATATATTGAAATATGGTATGGTGATACCGACAAGATGTGGACATTTATGGGACATTTATGGCGAAACGTTTCCTCTAATAAATGTCCTGAACTATACATATGTACTTAAATGTCTTTTTTCACAAAAGATATATTACATATTTTATTTATCATATGCGGAAAACTGAATTCTCGTAACTGTTACCATTTTCTCGTAAAAAAAATAATTCTGAAAGGAACTCTGTGGACACCCTGAATAATTTAACCACAAATAAGACACGCTTTGATACGTCTGGCAACGAGGTGGCCTAGGAAAAACAGGAAACGTGTAATTGTTGACTTGTATTACAGTTCCCGTGAGTATGGGCTACACCTCGGGGATTATTGGAAGTTATGCATGTAACGTCACGGGTTACTGATTCTTATCGTGTCGGTCACATTGAATGTCAATCCACTTTGACAACAAGGCTAGGTTAGGTAAGGTTTGTCAGGAAACAGGACAAGTGTTTCCTGACGCGGGTCTTAGTCATATAATGACCTGCAACTAGAGTTTATGGTCACCTGACTGAGGCTTTCCACTGGCTTACCACACTACCACTTAAATGTGACAGCAATTACTAATACCTCTTGTTGTTTCTTTTTTAAGTCACACGATTGCTAAACCTTGATAGTTCATACTTGTTTGCAATATACAAAGATAAAGTTTGTTAAAAATAAGAGCTTCGTTATTTGTAAATATCACATTACCAATGTAACATGTTTGTCAGTAACGTTGTCAGTTGTTCTTAAGTTCATTATGTACCTTTAAATAGTAAGTTTATACCTTATTATTTAAACATTAAAAGGAGGTATACTAGGAATAAGGTAAACCGAATTATTTAGATTTACATTATAGAGAGGAGAGATCACAGTAACAGGTATATGTATGTTAGTTATACGAGGAATAACTCTTCTCCCTTTCTGTCATTACATTCATTATATGTTAGTTATACGAGGAATAACTCTCCTCCCTTTCTGTCATTACATTCATTAGGTACTTTTTGGTTTATTTATTTAGGTACAAGAACACGTAAATACAGTCATCATGCATAGTGTAAATTACCCAGTATAACGCCCAAAAAAGTCAAATTGACTTATTTTAACTGGGGTTCTTTCTAGTCTTCTGCTACCACCCATAAGATGGGTATGAGATACATAGTTATGTTATGAAATAAAATAAAATACCTAGAGTATACCTGGTGAGATTTCCGGGGGCCAACGCCCCCGCGGCCCAGTCTGTGACCAGGCCTCATGGTGCATCAGGGTCTGATCAACCAGGCTGTTACTGCTGGCCGCACGTAATCCAACGTGCTAGCTACAACCCGGCTGGTCAGGTACTGACTTTAGGTGCCTGTCCAGTCCCTGTTTGAAGACAACCAGGGGTCTATTGGCAATCCCCCTGATGAATAAATGTAAAAAAAAAAAAATAAGCCACATTTACTAGAAGAAACTTTAAGTAACGTTTCGGTCCGTCTTGGATTATTATAATGCCAGAGTTGCGACATGATAATGGTCAAGATGAACCGTAAATGATGTTTCAAGTAACTGACTTCTATTCTTCTCAGGTTTATTCTATGTATCCTTGTCCTACATGTCGATGCAAAACGCATCATGTCATGATGTAACCTTGGTTATTAGTGCTGTGGTGCAATATTTGGAAGCCTCAGGTCGTCAGCATATACTGATAAAGAGAAACTGTTATACAGGAGAATGTGGCAGTGGAAGATTCACCTGAGCGCTGGAAACTAGGGTGAACCAGACCTCCCTCGTGACCTAACCTCACGAACACGTTGTTGCAATAAAGACGAATAATAAAGAGTGAGGGATAGCGTTCTTGGTAGCGACTTCTGGTATCAGAGAAACCCCTCTAGTGGTATCTTCATTCACTCTCTATGCAAACACAGTTCTGGGCTTAAGACTTTTCCAGGAGAGAGAATTCTAACGTACACAGAAAGTCAAAGGCAATGAAGGCACCATAGACCTTTAGGATGTACATATGTGATATACAATAACGACAAAATGAAGAATTAGACACATGTGTAACATATGAGTGTCTTTAATGTAGACGTTTCGCCATCCAGTGGCTTTATCAATACAAATTCAAGAACATAATTGGAAGACAGTGGAACTGTATACCTCATCTTTTGCTGTCCATGTTCACCCATCAGTAATAATAGGTATCTGGGTGTTAGTCGACTGGTGTGGGTCGCATCTTGGGACAAAACTGACTTAATTTGCCCGAAATGTTCTGCATAATAAGCTGCTTTCTATGTAGTAGTATGTCACTGATGTCAGCTAGGACTGTATACCTTGTACATGTTCTTGTAGAAATAAAGATATATTATTATTATTATTATTATTATTATTATTATTATTATTATTATTATTATTATTATTATTATTATATAGAACTATATACCTCATCTTTTGTATATTGTTCTACGTCTTCCAATTATGTCCTTGAATTTGTATCGATAAAGACACTGGATGGCGAAACGTCAACGTTAAAGATACCCAGATGCTGCACATGTCTAATTCTTCATAACACCTTTAGGATTCACTTAATAAATGAGCATAATGGGTTGACTTAAGAGGCACGTAAGTTCCCCCGTCTTCTAATAACATGTTAATTTTTCCACTATAATCTACCTTGTTCATAATTATTGTTGTATTTGCTTTGTCTGTTTCGTAAGATAAAGTCCAGGATCTTTCTTTAATTCATGGTATAACTTAACAAATCTTTGATAACAATTGTTGTTGTAGAGGTGTGAGCTTTGCTTAGACCTCTACAACACAATTGCAACTTTAGAAGGGGTGGCACTAAGGTGTATTCACCCCAGGGACACTTTGTCTGGCCATTTTTGGAGATGATCCCAGGTAATTTACACTATATATGATAACTGCACTTATGTGCATCTGTGCCTACATAAACTTACTTAATCTAAGGGGCGAGATAATGAACGTAGATTGAGGTTAGGTAAACGTTTGAGCAAGGATCATAATACTATGGTGACCTGCTCAGTGGAGCTTTAGTCTTATTACATGATCGAGGCTTCTCATTGGCTTACCGGTGGAGTCCTCTATTAAAAAATATTAATAATTTAAGTGAGATACGGGTAAATTTAACGTTTTCTATGATACACAGCGATATAGTTCTCTCTTAATAGATACTCTTAAGGTTTTCTTTAGTCAGTCAATACCCCTCAAAGAAGGTTCCTTGATGCTGGTGAGGGGCATTTGATCTAGGGAATTGGATTTGTGCTCCAGGTCCCTGAATTAGGCCTGAATACCTTCCACATCCCCCCCCACAGGCGCTGCATAATCCTACGGGTTTATTGCTCCCCCTTGATTATAATAATAATACTCAGTCAATATATAATATACACTAAAAAACTACAAGGGTCACGAGCGCACACAGATGATATTAGAATTGATACATGTATTATATTACCTACATTTGTGCGTGTGTGTGTGTGTGTGTGTGTGTACTCATCTATGTAAAGTAAAAGGACATAAGTGCAACTTTATTGTACTCACCTAGTTGTGGTTGCAGGGGTCGAGTCACAGCTCCTGGCTGTGTGTGTGAGCATGTTTGATCAGAGTGAAGGTGCTGTTGGAGTGCGAGTAAGATTACATTTCTGAAATGATTCATCAAAACCAGCTAATCAGACTTGAGTCCCTGAAGTGGAAAGTACTGTGCCTGCACTCTGAAGGAGGGGTAGAGGTGTAGCGGTTTGGAGGGTCATACCTGGAGTTTACCTGGAGAGAGTTCCGGGGGTCAACGCCCCTGCGGCCTGGTCTGTAACCAGGCCTAATGGTGGATCAGGGCCTGATCAACCAGGCTGTTACTGTTGGCTGTATGCAATCCAACGTACGAGCCACAGCCCGGCTGATCAGGTACCGACTTTAGGTGCTTATCCAGTGCCTGCTTGAAGACAGCCAGGGGTCTGTTGGTAATGCCCCTTATGTATGCTGGGAGGCAGTTGAACAGTCTTGGGCCCCTGACACTTATTGTGTTGTCTCAGCGTGCTAGTGACACCCCTGCTTTTCATTGGGGGGATGTTGCATCGTCTGCCAAGTCTTTTACTTTCGTTGTGAATGATTTTCGTGTGCAAGTTTGGTACTAGTCCCTCTAGGATTTTCCAAGTGTATATAATCATGTATCTCCCACCTGCTTTCCAGGGAGTACAGGTTGAGGAAGTTCAAGCGTTCCCAGTAATTGAGGTGTTATCTCAGTTATGCGCGCCGTGAAGGTTCTCTACTTTTTTAGGTCAGCAATTTCACCTGACTTGAAAAGTGCTGCTAGTGTGCAGCAATATTCCAGCCTAGATAGAACAAGCGACCTGAAGAGTGTCATCATGGGCTTGTCATTCCTAGTTTTGAATGTTCTCATTATCCATCCTAATAATAATTATAATAATAATAATAATAATAATAATAATAATAATAATAATAATAATAATAATAATAATAATAATAAGTAATAAGTATATGATACAACTTATACAGACCATAGCTGACATCATTGATATACTATATAGAAAGCCCCTGGTTATGCAGAGCATTTCAGGCAACTTAGGCTAATCTTATCCCCAGGATGTGACCCGCACCAGTCTACTAACCCCCGAGTGCCTACTTACTGCTAGATGAACAGGGGCAGGTATTAAGTGACTAACACCCAGATACCTACTCACTACTAGGTGAACAGGGACAGCAAATGTAAGGAAACATGCCCAACCTTTCCACCCGTGCCGGGATCATGCCCTAGACCCTCAGTATGTTACCTGATGTAGCTACCAACCAAGCCACAATCACCAGCAAAATATCTACTGAATGAATGATGATGAATGTTGCTATGATAAAAATAAACAGGCACTGTGCTACACATTGACTATTCCTGTGCAGCCTCATACTAGAAAGTCATTTTCTTAATTTCTTCTTTATAATTTATTTCAGACCGAAATACAGATCTAACGACTATTGTAATTAATTTCTTTTAGTGGGAGAGCCGCCTTATCTATATTTTCAACATTATATTTCTTAAATATATTAAATACTAGTACATTCAAGTTTAAATTCCCCGCTAAACAGCTGATGATATGATGACATGCACAAGCTTTAAGTATAAACGACATGTACCGTCATTCTATATGCATTCAGATGATACACAAGTTAATATATATGCTGGAACCTATTGCAGAGTCGCCAATCCGCATTGCTGGACCAAATATCTGATGGTATTTTGTGTACTTTGGTCCCCGGTGTTTGTTGTGTATTTAATCGTTTATGAGTCTCAGACAAGGAGTGATGTGCGAGCGCACGCTCTCATCGACCAATCCTGGGAGTGAGTGGCAGCAAGCAAACACTCGCTGGGACACAACACCAACAGCGAAAACGAAATAGAAACTTGATACACTCATTGGCTTAATGGGAGAAGCTGTATTTGATTATTTTTAGTTTCGTACTGGCTCGTCTAAAGCATTTCTAATTCGCTAAATATAAAAAATATCTGATTTTCAAACAGCTGAGTTACATACATGTTTTAACTTTTAAGATTTAAATACGAAGATATTACAAACACCCCATAGGAAATAAGTCAGTGATTTTTTTTTGGGTTATCCTGGGTAATTTACACTATGTATGATAATTGTACTTATGTGTACCTGTGTCTAAATACACTTACTAACCACTTCACTTCAAGTCTATTGTTAATTAAATTACTGGTGATACAGCATGCCATACTGGTGGTACAGCATGTCTTACTGGTGGTACAGCATGTCTTACTGGTGGTACAGCATGTCTTACTGGTGGTACAGCATGTCTTACTGGTGGTAAAAGCATGTCTTACTGGGTACAGCATGTCTTACTGGTGGTACACAATGTCTTGCTGGTGGTACAAACATGCCATACTGGTGGTACAGCATGTCTTACTGGTGGTACAGCATGTCTTACTAGTGGTACAGCATGTCTTGCTGGTGGCACAGCATGTCTTACTGGTGGTACAGCATGTCTTACTGGTGGTACAGCATACCATACTGGTGGTACAGCATTTTCTTGCTGGGGGTACAGCAAAGTCTTAGGTGGTAAAAGGGATGTCTTTCTGGTGGTACAGCATGTCTTACTGGTGGTACAGCATGCCATACTGGTGGTACAGCATGTCTTACTGGTGGTACAGCATGTCTTACTGGTGGTACAGCATGTCTTACTGGTGGTACAGCATGTCTTACTGGTGGTACAGCATGTCTTACTGGTGGTATAGCATGTCTTGCTGGTGGTACAGCATGCCATACTGGTGGTACAGCATGTCTTACTGGTGGTACAGCATGTCTTACTAGTGGTACAGCATGTCTTGCTGGTGGCACAGCATGTCTTACTGGTGGTACAGCATGTCTTACTGGTGGTACAGCATGCCATACTGGTGGTACAGCATGTCTTACTGGTGGTACAGCATGTCTTACTGGTGGTACAGCATACCATACTGGTGGTACAGCATGTCTTGCTGGTGGTACAGCATGTCTTACTGGTGGTACAGCATGTCTTACTGGTGGTACAGCATGCCATACTGGTGGTACAGCATGTCTTACTGGTGGTACAGCATGTCTTACTGGTGGTACAGCATGTCTTGCTGGTGGTACAGCATGTCTTACGGGTGATACAGCATGTCTTGCTGGTGGTACAGCATGTCTTACTGGTGGTACAGCATGTCTTACTGGTGGTACAGCATGTCTTACTGGTGGTACAGCATGTCTTACGGGTGGTACAGCATGCCTTACTGGTGGTACAGCATGTCTTACTGGTGGTACAGCATGTCTTACTGGTGGTACAGCATGTCTTACGGGTGGTACAGCATGTCTTACTGGTGGTACAGCATGTCTTACTGGTGGTACATGTCTTACTGGTGGTACAGCATGTCTTACTGGTGGTACAGCATGTCTTACTGGTGGTACAGCATGTCTTACGGGTGGTACAGCTGTATAGCCCTTGTGGCTTAGCGCTTCTTTTTGAATATAATAATAATACGGGTGATACAGCATGTCTTGCTGGTGGTACAGCATGTCTTACTGGTAGTACAGCATGTCTTACTGGTGGTACAACGTGTCTTACTGGTGGAACAGCATGTCTTACTGGTGGTACAGCATGTCTTGCTGGTGGTACAGCATGTCTTACTGGTGGTACAGCATGTCTTACTGGTGGTACAGCATGTCTTACTGGTGGTACAGCATGTCTTGGTGGTGGTACAGCATGTCTTGCTGGTGGTACATGTCATACTGGTGGTACAGCATGTCTTACTGGTGGTACAGCATGTCTTACTGGTGGTACAGCATGTCTTATGGGTGGTACAGCATGTCTTGCTGGTGGTACAGCATGTCTTACTGGTGGTACAGCATGTCTTACTGGTGGTACAAACATGTCTTGCGATGGTACAGCATGTCTTTACTGGTGGTACAGCATGTCTTACTGGTGGTACAGCATGTCTTGCTGGTGGTACATGTCTTACTGGTGGTACAGCATGTCTTACTGGTGGTACAGCATGTCTTACTGGTGGTACATCATGTCTTACGGGTGGTACAGCATGTCTTGCTGGTGGTACAGCATGTCTTACTGGTGGTACAGCATGTCTTACTGGTGGTACATGTCTTACTGGTGGTACAGCATGTCTTACTGGTGGTACAGCATGTCTTACTGGTGGTACAGCATGTCTTGCTGGTGGTACAGCATGTCATACTGGTGGTACAGCATGTCTTGCTGGTGGTACAGCATGTCTTACTGGTGGTACAGCATGTCTTGCTGGTGGTACATGTCTTGCTGGTGGTACAGCATGTCTTACTGGTGGTACAGCATGTCTTACTGGTGGTACAGCATGTCTTGTTGGTGGTACATGTCTTACTGGTGGTACAGCATGTCTTATTGGTGGTACAGCATGTCTTACGGGTGGTACAGCATGTCTTGCTGGTGGTACAGCATGTCTAACTGGTGGTACAGCATGTCTTACTGGTGGTACAGCATGTCTTACTGGTGGTACAGCATGTCTTACTGGTGGCACAGCATGTCTTACTGGTGGTACAGCATGTCTTGCTGGTGGTACAGCATGTCATACTGGTGGTACAGCATGTCTTGCTGGTGGTACAGCATGTCTTACTGGTGGTACAGCATGTCTTGCTGGTGGTACATGTCTTGCTGGTGGTACAGCATGTCTTACTGGTGGTACAGCATGTCTTACTGGTGGTACAGCATGTCTTGTTGGTGGTACATGTCTTACTGGTGGTACAGCATGTCTTATTGGTGGTACAGCATGTCTTACGGGTGGTACAGCATGTCTTGCTGGTGGTACAGCATGTCTAACTGGTGGTACAGCATGTCTTACTGGTGGGACAGCATGTCTTACTGGTTTGGGACAGCATGTCTTACTGGTGGCACAGCATGTCTTACTGGTGGTACAGCATGTCTTGCTGGTGGTACATGTCTTACTGGTGGTACAGCATGTCTTACTGGTTGTACAGCCTGTCTTACGGGTGGTACAGCATGCCTTGCTGGTGGTACAGCATGTCTTACTGGTGGTACAGCATGTCTTACTGGTGGTACAGCATGTCCCTTTCTGGTGGTACAGCAAAGTCTTACTGATGGTACAGCATGTCTTTCTGGTGGTACAGCATGTCCTTTACGGTGGAAAAGCATGTCCCTTTCTGGGGGTACAGCATTCTTACTGATGGTACAGCATGTCTTACTGGTGGTACATGTCTTACTGAATGTACAGCATGTCTTACTGGTGGTACAGCATGTCTTACTGGTGGTACAGCATGTCTTACTGGTGGTACAGCATGTCTTACTGGTGGTACAGCATGTCTTACGGGTGGTACAGCATGTCTTGCTGGTGGTACAGCATGTCTTACTGGTGGTACAGCATGTCTTACTGGTGGTACAGCATGTCTTACTGGTGGTACAGCATGTCATACTGGTGGTACAGCATGTCTTACTGGTGGTACAGCATGTCTTACGGGTGGTACAGCATGTCTTGCTGGTGGTACAGCATGTCTTACTGGTGGTACAGCATGTCTTACTGGTGGTACATATCTTACTGGTGGTACAGCATGTCTTACTGGTGGTACAGCATGTCATACTGGTGGTACAGCATGTCTTACTGGTGGTACAGCATGTCTTACGGGTGGTACAGCATGTCTTGCTGGTGGTACAGCATGTCTTACTGGTAGTATGGCATGTCTTACGGGTAGTTTTACTGGTAGCATAGCATCTCTTACTGGTGGTATAGCATGTCTTACAGGTAGTATGGCATGTCTTACTTTTGGTAACAGCATGTCATACTGGTGGTACCCGCATGGGCTTATGGTGGAAAAGCATGTCATACTGGTGGTTTCAGCCCTGTCTTTCTGGTGGAAAAGCATGTCTTGCTGGTGGTACAGCATGTCTTACTGGTGGTACAGCATGTCATACTGGTGGTACAAACATGTCTTACTGGGGGTACAGCATGTCTACGGGTGGTACAGCATGTCCCTTTCTGGTGGTACAGCATGTCTTACTGGTGGTACAGCATGTCTTACTGGTGGTACATATCTTACTGGTGGTACAGCATGTCTTACTGGTGGTACAGCATGTCATACTGGTGGTACAGCATGTCTTACTGGTGGTACAGCATGTCTTACGGGTGGTACAGCATGTCTTGCTGATGGTACAGCATGTCTTACTGGTAGTATGGCATGTCTTACGGGTAGTTTTACTGGTGGCATAGCATCTCTTACTGGTGGTATAGCATGTCTTACAGGTAGTATGGCATGTCTTACTGGTGGTACAGCATGTCATACTGGTGGTACAGCATGTCTTACTGGTGGTACAGCATGTCATACTGGTGGTACAGCATGTCTTACTGGTGGTACAGCATGTCGTCAGACACTGGTGTGCAACTGGTGTCTGCGCTGCAAACGTTTGTATCTTCAACTATAAGTTAGTTACATACTTGCGTTGTTCTTCTCATGCTCATCATGTGAAGCTGTAGGTCCATGGACAGTATCACCTGAACATGCGCATGTATGACTGGAAACTCTGAAGTGTAATGAGCGCTTCTCAAGTGTGTGAATAAACCCATGTGAGACATGAAGACGAAATGTGAGGAACTATGAATCGATCTCCAATTGAGATCCTCTTCAGCAGATTTTGTTAGGAATGCAGATATATAGTCCCTCCTGTGGGTTTATATGAGTGTATATATTCCATGAGCATCCTGGTTAGAAAGTCGTTTCTCTTGACGGTTTTGTCCTAAGTAAGAGGAAAAGAAAAAGATACCTGGAGGGTATTTCGAGGGTCAATGCCCCTGTGGCCCGGTCCATGACCAGTCCTCGTGGTGGATCAGGGCCTGATCAACCAAGTTGTTACTGCTGGTCGCACGCAACCCGACTTGCGAACCACAGCCCAGCTGGCCAGGTACTAACTTTAGGCGCCTGTCCAGCTCCCTCCTGACAGCCAGGAATCTATTGGTAATATTCCTTATGTATGCTTGGAGGCAGTTGAAAAGTACTGGGGCCCTGACACCTATTGTATTGTCTTTTAGTGTACTCGATACAGTAACCTCTGCTTTTCATTGGGGGATGTTGCACCGTAGGGAGTGATTTCCATGTGCAGATTTGGGACTAGTCAATCTAAGATTTTCCAATTGTATATTATCATGTATCTTTCTCTCCTGCTTTCCAAGGAGTACAAATCAAGGGACTTCAACAATTCCTAGTAATTTAGGTGCTTTATTGTACCTATACGTGCGGTGAAAGTTCTCTGTATATTCTCCAGGTCAGCAATTTTGCCTGCCTTGAAAGGGACCGTTAGTGTACAGCAATATTCCAGCCTAGAAAAAACAAGCGATTTGAAGAGAGTCATTAATGGCTCGGCATCCCTAGTTCTGAAGGTTCTCATTATCCATCCCAATGGAAATAAGTCACTTTGTCCGACTTTTTTGGTTATCCTAGGTAATCTACACATATGTTGCTATGTATGATAATTTATGTAACTATTTATGTGTACATGTACCTGAATAAACTTACATCCGGAGGATTAGCCACCCAGGATAACCCAGTAAAGTCAGTGCGTTATCGTGAGGACTGTCTGCCTTATGTCCATTGTGGTCCTTTAATCTTGCATTCCCCAGGATGCCACCCACACCGGTCGACTCACACCCAGGTACCTACGTACTGATAGATGAACAACGTTTCCACCCGTGCTGGGGACTGAACCAAGGACACTCAGTGTTTGAGGCGAGTGCGTTGTCAACAACTTAGACGTTTCTAAACATCTTCATCCGTTCATTTTAGTTGGGCATCTGTCTGTCAGCTTGCTAGGTGCTATCTCTCTGTTTCTGGGCCTATTATTTTTTTCCAAAATTTGTTAATGCTCTTCGATTTTTTGTTTGGCTTTACATGAATACTGACTGATCTGACTGTACGAAAATGTGCATTTGAAAATAAATTTGTTTCCTTTCCCAATTTATTCACCGGATATCAGGTCCAGTTAAATATACGTGTGTTAAATGTGTATTTTAAGATACATCATTGTTTCATGTGGACCAAAACAAATTCTTTTATAATCTCTGAATATTGTCGTTATGTCAACCACAGCACCGTGTCTTCCTTTGCAGATGACACCCGAATCTGCATGACAGTGTCTTCCATTGCAGACACTTCAAAGCTCCAGGCGGACATCAACCAAATCTTTCAGTGGGCTGCAGAAAACAATATGAAGTTCAACGATGAGAAATTTCAATTACTCAGATATGGTAAACATGAGGAAATTAAATCTTCATCAGAGTACAAAACAAATTCTGGCCACAAAATAGAGCGAAACACCAACGTCAAAGACCTGGGAGTGATCATGTCGGAGGATCTCACCTTCAAGGACCATAACATTGTATCAATCGCATCTGCTAGAAAAATGACAGGATGGATAATGAGAACCTTCAAAACTAGGATGCCAAGCCCATGATGACACTCTTCAGGTCACTTGTTCTATCTAGGCTGGAATATTGCTGCACACTAACAGCACCTTTCAAGGCAGGTGAAATTGCCGACCTAGAAAATGTACAGAGAACTTTCACGGCGCGCATAACGGAGATAAAACACCTCAATTACTGGGAGCGCTTGAGGTTCCTAAACCTGTATTCCCTGGAACGCAGGAGGGAGAGATACATGATTATATACACCTGGAAAATCCTAGAGGGACTAGTACCGAACTTGCACACGAAAATCACTCACTACGAAAGCAAAAGACTTGGCAGACGATGCACCATCCCCCCAATGAAAAGCAGGGGTGTCACTAGCACGTTAAGAGACCATACAATAAGTGTCAGGGGCCCGAGACTGTTCAACTGCCTACCAGCATACATAAGGGGGATTACCAACAGACCCCTGGCAGTCTTCAAGCTGGCACTGGACAAGCACCTAAAGTCAGTTCCTGATCAGACGGGCTGTGGCTCGTACGTTGGTTTGCGTGCAGCCAGCAGCAACAGCCTGGTTGATCAGGCTCTGATCCACCAGGAGGCCTGGTCACAGACCGGGCCTCGGGGACGTTGACCCCCGGAACTCTCTCCAGGTAAACTCCAGGTATTAAAAAAATACACAATTTACAGCAGACATTTGGTAAATTTCATTCCCAACTGGAGCTACGATCCAATAAAAGCTTTCCATGAATAACTAAACCGTAATAAACACTTGTCAATGCTCAGTAATAACTCACATGGAGACAGAAACTCAGGAGGCTGATTGATCTGTATACAGATCAGTCAATATACAGATCAATCAATCTCTTGAGTTTCTGTCTCCATGTGAGTTTTTTTTTTTTTTTATTCGCCGGTATTCTCCCGGCCCGGGTCTTTTCCAAGTAGTGGTGAACCGGCCTTGGCTCCCTATCTGGGGAGTGTCTCGAGACTTAAGTCTCCCATGGGAGGAGGTACAGTACCTCCTCATCTTTGGGACCAAGTGTCCCCAGGCCTAGCCACATTCCCCGCCCTCACGGGGCTCGTAGGGAGAAGCTAGGCCTCTGGTCTGCCATCTACCCCGCCTCAAAGGGGCTCGTGGGGATGGCAGTCTTATGAGCTGCAGATGGTAGCAAGCTCAGGCCTCTCTTGACCTTTTAGTTATTATTGAACAAAGATTCCGTTTGTGATGGTGTGACTGATGACTGGTGCAAGATGATCAGTAGGAGAGTGACCTACGTGAAGGTAGTACAATATTGGTCTCTCCAATGAAAATAAAGTCACTGACTTTTGTTTGAGGTTATCCCAGGTTCTCTACACATATGCTGCTATGATAATCTATGTAACTGTATTTGTGTATACCTGAATAAACTTACTATTCCAAAAGAGGTGCCGACGTGTGGGTCTCTCATGACTTTTTAATATCCGTCATTCTGAGAACCCAAGATATTACGTATTCGCCTGTTTCCAAAACGTAAGCCTTTTGTTAATTTAAACGCCAAGGAGCTTGTAATAGGCAGTCCTTTCCAGCTCGAGGTTTTTCATGCAGCATTGTGGCTAGTCCTTTACCTCGTTCTTCATCGCTTTGCATTTATCGACCTAGATTCTCTGATCTGGTAGCCTCCATCGCCAGATAGACTCCACCCCGTTGACTAGACGTATTTACTCTTCCTGGTCTCGCAGCCAAGGTTTTGGTGGCACTTAATTTAGTACTGCAAGTGCGTGCACCAATTTATTGTCACAGTTTCCTCGTCTGTGGCTCTAGGAAGAGTTTTTTTTCTCTTCTCTACAGCTTCTGCCCGTTGTTAGCAACATTTTCTACTACCGGGCCTGAATGTGTACCTTACCTGCTCGTAACAAATTACAAATGACTGTCATATCATCCAGTTTAAATCTGACCTTGACATCTAGGTGAACAGCCCGCGGTTGACACGTAACTAAAGCAACAGTAATGGAAGTTGTGTATAATATCCTAAGTGAATCTTTTTAAGGTTCCTAAAAGCAGCTCTTAGGTCAGCTAGTTTTTCATAAGCCTCTGAAGTTATACAGTTGATATGTATTTCTGGCTGATGATATGTTTAGTGTGATGCTTACTTTCATTCTCTTTGTACAGTGTCTAGCATCTTTAATCTCAGGTTGTATTCCCCTTCCTATTTTTTCACTCCCTCTTCTATTCTCATTGCTTTGTATTATGCACTTTGCATTTTCCAGGCTTGAGTTCCTTAAGTAGCTCCCTACCTGACTACTCTTGCAGCTTATTCAAGGGATCTGCCAGTTCCCTCTGGCAGGACATTTATGTGTATCAGGAACAGCAAGGATCCAAGCACTGATCCTTTGGGAACTTCACTCATCACCCATGCCAGCTTGATTTCTAAAGGATCACACAATTCTTCTGCTCCTTCTTGCATCTTTCCATCCCCGCCTCCACCAGGACCATGGGATCATTAGTTCCAGGTTCTCGTATTCAGTTTGCTATGGCTTTTCCTGCAAGTCTATGCTTGTGATACCTCTCTTCCATCCATCCTCTCATTTGTCCTAATCTTGAGCCTCTGAATCATGAGGGCTTTATGCTCCCATATTCTATATTTTGCCCATTCTTCTTTTCCAGCATTGTCTTGTGATTCAGTCATGTGTTCCCAATTATTGCTTTTCAGTTTTCACTAGTTTCATTTATTTTAGTTATTTCTTTCCCTGGTGGAGTTTGTGGCAGTAGGAGTGTATCTTTCCGTGCATAAATACCGAGAGGTATACATATATCAGTGCTGCAATACACAGTAACCACTGATGAAAGGAGAATAATGTTGCTCTAGGCCTTTCGTGCTGCAGTTACAAACGCTTCTTCGGAAACAATGAAATTGAAAGAATGGAATTTAGGAGAGCCCCAGAAGGTGTAACTTAAGACACAGTCCAGCTGCTGCTGCCTTCGGCCTATCCTGGCTGGACCTTGCAGCTGAGGAAGACAATGATGATCAGCTCTCATAAATCATAATGGAAATTAAGTGAGTGGGACTGTATGGTTAGCGAATATGGGTTATGGTGGGTGGCGAGGAGTCTTTGACGGAGGTGGGCAAAAGTAGAAGAAAAAAAGAAAAGGAAGAAAAAGAAAAAGAAAAAACAAAGAAAAGATAAAAAGATGAAGCAGTAGTAGTAGTAGAAGAAGAAGAAGAAGAAGAAGAAGAAGAAGAAGAAGAAGAAGAAGAAGAAGAAGAAGAAGAAGAAGAAGAAGAAGAAGAAGAAGAAGAAGAAGAAGAAAAAGAAGAAGAAGAAGAAAAAGAAAAAGAAAAAGAAAAAGAAGAAGAAGAAGAAGAAGAAGAAGAAGAAGAAGAAGAAGAAGAAGAAGAAGAAGAAGATGATGATGATGATGATGATGATGATGATGATGATGATGATGATGATGATGATGATGATGATGATGATGATGATGATGATGATGATGATGATGATTATACTCGGATTATTCGGCGAAGGATTAGTAATCCAGGATAACCCAACAAAGCCACTCTGGTTTATTTCCATCGTGGTCCTTTGATCTTCTTCCCCAGGATGCGATCCACAACAATAGGCTCACAAACAAGTATCTACACACTCTTATTATTTGATCAAATGTATAATACTAAGAAGTTGTTGACTAAGACATATGTGCAGCACCTGCTTTTTTTTTAAAGCCGTTTCGCTGGCTCTGCGGGCTTTATCAGTCTAATACAGGTATACGGAAACGTGCCCAACGTTTCTATTGTGCTGGAATCTAACCTGTTTCCTTCAGATGTGAGGTGAAAACGCTACCATTTGAACCACGAGTTATCGCTTGAAGTGTACAAGTGGGAAGAGTAAGTACTGAAAGAGTACAAGAAGAGTATCGTTGTAAGTGTACAAGTGGGAAGAGCAATCACTGGAAGTGTACAAGTGAGAAGAGTAATCGCTGGAAGTGTACAAGTGAGAAGAGTAATCGCTGGAAGTGTACAAGTGAGAAGAGTAATCACTGGAAGTGTACAAGTGAGAAGAGCAATCACTGGAAGTGTACAAGTGGGAAGAGCAATCACTGGAAGTGTACAAGTGAGAAGAGTAATCGCTGGAAGTGTACAAGTGAGAAGAGTAATCGCTGGAAGTGTACAAGTGAGAAGAGTAATCACTGGAAGTGTACAAGTGAGAAGAGTAATCACTGGAAGTGTACAAGTGAGAAGAGTAATCGCTGGAAGTGTACAAGTGGGAAGAGTAATCACTGGAAGTGTACAAGTGAGAAGAGTAATCGCTGGAAGTGTACAAGTGAGAAGAGTAATCGCTGGAAGTGTACAAGTGAGAAGAGTAATCACTGGAAGTGTACAAGTGAGAAGAGTAATCACTGGAAGTGTACAAGTGAGAAGAGTAATCACTGGAAGTGTACAAGTGAGAAGAGTAATCGCTGGAAGTGTACAAGTGAGAAGAGTAATCACTGGAAGTGTACAAGTGAGAAGAGTAATCGCTGGAAGTGTACAAGTGAGAAGAGTAATCACTGGAAGTGTACAAGTGAGAAGAGTAATCGCTGGAAGTGTACAAGTGAGAAGAGTAATCACTGGAAGTGTACAAGTGAGAAGAGTAATCGCTGGAAGTGTACAAGTGAGAAGAGTAATCGCTGGAAGTGTACGAGTGAGAAGAGTAATCACTGGAAGTGTACAAGTGAGAAGAGTAATCGCTGGAAGTGTACGAGTGAGAAGAGTAATCACTGGAAGTGTACAAGTGAGAAGAGTAATCACTGGAAGTGTACAAGTGAGAAGAGTAACCAACAGACCCCTGGCAGTCTTCAAGCTGGCACTGGACAAGCACCTAAAGTCAGTTCCTGATCAGCCGGGCTGTGGCTCGTACGTTGGTTTGCGTGCAGCCAGCAGCAACAGCCTGGTTGATCAGGCGCTGATCCACCAGGAGGCCTGGTCACAGACCGGGCCGCGGGGGCGTTGACCCCCGAAACTCTCTCCAGGTAAACTGGAAGTGTACAAGAAGAGTATCGCTGTAAGTATACAAGTGGAAAGAGTAATCACTGGAAGTGTACAAGTAGGAAGAGTAATCACTGTAAGTGTACATGTAGGAAGAGTAATCACTGGAAGTGTACAAGTAGGAAGAGTAATCACTGTAAGTGTACAAGTAGGAAGAGTAATCACTGGAAGTGTACAAGTGGGAAGAGTAATCACTGTAAGTGTACAAGTAGGAAGAGTAATCACTGTAAGTGTACAAGTGGGAAGAGTAATCACTGTAAGTGTACAAGTGGGAAGAGTAATCACTGGAAGTGTACAAGTGGAAAGAGTAATCACCGTAAGTGTACAAGTGGGAAGAGTAATCACTAGAAGTGTACAAGTGAGAAAAGTAATCACTGGAAGCGTACAAGAAGAGTATCGCTGTAAGTATACAAGTGGGAAGAGTAATCACTGGAAGTGTTCAAGTGGGAAGAGTAATCGCTGGAAGTGTGTAAGTTTATTTAGGTACAGGTACACACAAGTACAGTTATACTTAGTGAAAATTACCTAGGATAGCCCCAAAAAGTCAGACAAAGTGACTTATTTCCATTGGGATCCTTGGCTTATTTCCATTGGGGTACTTATTTCCATTGGGGTCCTTGACTTATTTTCATTGGAATCCTTGACATTTCTATTGGGGTCCTTGACTTATTTCCATTGTGGTCCTTTATTTCCATTGGGGTCCTTGACATATTTCCATTGGGTTCCTTGACTTATTTCCATTGGGGTACTTAACTTATTTCCATTAGGGTCCTTGACTTATTTCCATTGGGGTCCTTGACATATTTCCATTGGGTTCCTTGACTTATTTCCGATGGGTCCTTGACTTATTTCTATTGAGTCCTTGGCTTATTTCCATTGGGGTCCTTGACTTATTTCCATTACAAGTGAGTAGTGAGCAAAATGCTCGCTGGAGGTGGGTAGCGTGTAGAATATTCCCTAGAAATGATCGCCGGTGAGAGTGATCGCTGGCAAGAGATGAAGTGGTCGCTGGCGGGTGTTCGGTGTGTTCCAGCCTGGCCCCGGGAACTGGTCGCTGGGAGGCGGTGGCCGCCAGCGACCTCCATCAGAAAGCAGCAAAACAGAAGCAGCAGCAGCAGCTCGAATGCTTCCCACCAGCTCTCCACCATGGTGGGTACCCCAGTGCTGGGGCAGGTGGCTGCAGCTGCCACCACCTGTCACCACCTGTTACATACCACCTGCTACAACTCTGCCACACTGGCTGTAAATAAATATAATGTCAGGTTCACCCGTGCCTGACAAAACTGAATTCTAAATTTATCAGACACTGTTCGTATTTCTCACATTTACCTTGTGAAATACTTGCATTTTCCAAGGTGTTTGCACATATCTGGCACATACTTTGCCATGGTATACCAATTTGGTATACCCGGTGGAGGGTATAACATGCATGGAAACACTCATCTCTCGACTGCATGATGAGGCAATTTATTTTATATTTTACTTTATATTATACAAATAATGTTCGTATGAAAAAAATTACATTGTTGCATATTACATATAATCAGCACAGACAATTTTGACAGTTTATAATGATTTAACTAAGAATATTCAAAGAAAGTGACCCTTGTAGGTCACTTTCTTAGAATATGTATATTTTTCAATTTAATACTGCAATTATTTTTTTCTCTGTTATTAGGGTGTCACCAAAGCACCATTTGGTGTGACCATTGACTGGATGGGTGACCACATAACATCCTGTCTCCTGATTGTAATATTCACAATTGTTCTAGTCATAGAACAATAACAAGCATTTATCTAACCCAGAATAACAAAACCAGAGTAATGAAAACAATTTATTAAGTTTTTATCCATAATATTGTTTCATGACATTTTTTTGGGTCTAACACTTGTCTTCATGAATGTTTGAAATATCAGCTGCATCCTCTGAATCATTACCTTTCAGTCACTAAGTATTATCAGTAAGTAAAAGTTTAAAGTTAATAGGTATATCATTTACATAGGACAAGAATATTAGGGGAACAAAGATACAACTTTATGGACCTCCATATGATGATAAAAGAAATTCTGATTCACTATTATTAACTTTCATGATGTATATTTTTTCTGGTGCTTAGGTAATACTTGAGCCATTCTTAATAGATCCTGTGGGCATTAAGTGCCAGTCTGCAAGTCTTGTCAGGTTGTCCGAATAAGACTTGTATGCCAACTTTTTTCAGATACTTTCGATGCCCACCCTTCTCCCTGACAGTCCCATCTTGGAGGCAGATACTCTTTAATTTCATAATTTCACTGAGTTACTGCATCTTGTAACTTTTATCCAGTATCCTCTCAGTACCACTTTTTCCCATCTGTCTCACCTTTGTCATACAGTGGTGAATGACCATTATGGGCTTAGTCCTTTACATGAATACGTATATAATAATAAAATGATGTATGTACCTATTTATTGCTAGGTGAATGGGTTCATTAGGTTTAGGGGATTTTCCATACAATTTGCTCTGTCCATAATTTGGAGTCCAGGAACTTATGGTTGTGAGCAAAATGCTCTGACCACAAAGCTGCAGAATGCTTTCTCTGTACGTTGTTTGCACATACGTACACTATTTTGGAACTGGTTATATTACTATGTAAGTTTTAAAGCATCACAGTCAGTAATCTATGACAAAATGTGGTCTTGATTATGATCAAAATTTGAAGTTAGTCAAAAATAGAACCTTTCCATTATGACATGCATAATATCCAACACAGTAACAAATGTCAGCTTTTGAAAGTGTCCTGGAACATAATATCTATACCTAATGGCCACCTCCAGTATCACCTAGCTGGATTTCACCAGCAGAGTTTTTGCACTTGCATCAGTATATTTACTGAATTTGAATGCACTTAGACTACTTATTTTGCAAACATCATTTACTGGATAAGTTTAATCACTGTGTTGGAGTTGATACCCATATTGTACAATAAATGGCACTGATAAATATAGTACAGTACTTAAGTTGGGTTAGTTCAGAAATTTGAAATTCTCTGCAGTTATAGCTGGGTGATGTCATAAGCATCATAGTACAGTGCTTTATAAACAAAATTGAGTTTTTTTGACAACAGGTCAGGAGCCAAGAAGCATAAAAAAAGTGGCTGGACTTTTCAAGTACAGTGGACCCTCGGTTATTGGCCATTCCACTTATCGGCCATCTCGGTTATCGGTCGGTTTATTGGCTTCCGGTTATCGGCCGTTATTTCGCTTATCGGCTGTACGGACGCATCAACCCGTCATTGCCAGCCACTCGCTCGTCACTCTGGCTGTGTGTCTGGGCGAGTGAGGAAACTTCTGTTCAGTCATCCAAATATTTCAATATAATCCATTGTTTTTCATGGGTATTGATTAAGTGCAACTGCGAAACAAGTAACCATGGCCCCAAAGAAAGTTCCTAGTAAAATTCCTTTGGTAAAGAAAGTGAAAAACATGATGGAATTTAGAAAAGAAGTTATTGAAAAATATGAGAGTGGTGTGCAGGTGCTGGAACTTGCCAGGATGTATGGGAAAAACAAATCAACACTCACTTCTATCCTGGCAAAGACAGTAGAAATCAAAGAAGCTAATGTTGTGAAAGGAGTAAATGTGCTAATGAAATAAAGGTCACCAATAAATCCTCCCTCTCTCTTCCTCCCTATCTTCCATAAGCCAACAAGAGTTTTCAATAAAGGTATGTAACAGTGATTTAATGGTTCATGTATTTATTTTATTTAGTTCTCATTGTTTTGTGTATGTAAAACTATAATTAATCTTAACAAAAATTATTTTTTATGAATGTTTTTGGGTGCCTGAAATGGATTAATTGTATTTTCATTAATTCTTATGGGAAATATTATATCGGTCTTCGGCCATTTCGGTTTTAGGCCGACGTTCAGGAACGGATTACAGCCAATAACTGAGGGTCCACTGTACATATTTCCAAGACTAATTGTGCTTAGTGTCATGCCATACATTTGTTTTGTGTATAAATTTGTTCAAGTCAAGTATTATGAATCTCCATGTACAGTGGACCCCTGGTTTACGATCAGCTCCCAATGCGACCAATTATGTAAGTGTATTTATGTAAGTGCGTTTGTATGTGTATGTTTGGGGGTCTGAAATGGACTAATCTAATTCCCAATATTCCTTATGGGGACAAATTCATTCAGTACTGGCACCTGAACATACTTCTGGAATGAAATAATATCGTAAACCGGGGGTCCACTGTACTTGTATTAACGTTGGTAGCATTAGTGATGATATGTAAAGGTAAAAAGGATATTTTATTGTGCCAATGTTTTGCTCTTCAGGAGCTTTGTCAAGCCATAACGGCTGGTTTCTTGAGACTTAATTTTGTTTTTTGAGTCAGCTTTTGCACTGTGTTATATCAAAATATAACATTACTGCTGCTGTTTAGGAAACATATTGCTGTACCTGTTAATTGAACATAGAGACATTTCATACAGTTCTACTGTACAGCCTCTCCTCACTTAACACCGGAGTTCCGCTCTGTTCCATTCATTAAACGAATTCATCGCTAAATGAGGAGCATACTAGCCTACCATCCACTTACGACCTGCTCGACATACGACCACTCGACTTACGACCGTGTTTTTTATGCCAAATTTCTGGGAAATAAACAACTGTTTGTGTTGTATACAGTGTTTATCCTAAACCTTACAGTATAAAATACAGTACTAACAGCATAAAAAGTAAAGTAAAAAATGGAACACCAAAATAAAACAATAAAATAAAGTCATTTAAAAATGTGATGTTGATATTCAGTAGTAAAGTTCGACTTACGTCCATTTTGACTTACGACTGGTTGGTCGGAACCAAGCTCGGTCGTAAGTCGGATGGTAGGTGTATAATGTTAGTGAGTTTGTGTCAACCATTTTTGATATTGTTTTACTGTCACCTTTGCACCATTTATAACATTTCTGGTATATTTTTAAATGTTTATACAGTAGTGTACTATATATTGAAATAAACAGAATAGAGGAAATCAGCTCTAATATACATTATTTAGGTATGAATACTGGTCAGAGGGCCCATTGTAAGTTCAAGGCATCGGTAAACGAGTATGTCGCTAAGTGAGGAGAGGCTGTACTGTATTGCTAAACATCAAATACATATTTGCCAATATGTAGTCTTTGATCTTTACAATGATAACATTACCCTATGTCATCTCACTATAAAATATGTTCTGTACTGTAGTTAGTTGCTGGCAACAGTGGTCTGGCAGTACATGTATATTGTATACCATTATTGGGTATTGTATTTCAAAAAAATTATGCTGTGAATATTTTTTTTATATCCTGATGCTATTAAAATTAATACCGTAATATAAATTTATTGGGGTACTCTATGTATGTATTTTTTTGGGGTAATCTTACCTCGGTTGGAGAAGGCCAGTGTTAAAAAAATACGTATGTGTCTTTTCAAGGATTTAATTGTCCCTTGTGGGGATTTTTTTTTCATTCTTGCTTGTACTTTTTCAGATTATACGCATACAGTCACCCGAGGGCACCAAACGAGTGGAAACAAAACCAACAGATTCCACAAAGACTTTGTACGAAAAAGTCCGTACAACATTTAATTTGTCAAGCTCCGGTTTTGCTTTGTATCTTGGCCGTGAAAAAAAAAATGAATTACTTTCGTCTCCTCGGAAAACCCTTAAAGGATACAAATTGAATCATGGGGATATGATTTATCTTCACTTTGCAAATGATGGTGGTAAGTATTTAAACATAACAGTGTACTCTAGAGTAAAAGTTATGCGAGTTATGGAAGAATAATCAAACTACTACAGTATTATACTCATTATGCTCTTGTGTACTGTATATATACTGTACAATACTTGTTTTAACCAGCATCTTGGAAGGGTAAGGTGAAGAAGCACATATGAAAAGGATTTCATGAGGAAGTAGAACAAGGTAGCAGATTATACTTAGATAAATGGATATATACATATAATACACACCTTAAGGTGTGTATTATATATCTGGTGTTAACACCAGACTTGATCAAGTCATTCAACTAGCAGAGCAATATAGAACTTTCAAGACAACTGACTCTCAAGTTCCTTGGAGAAAATTGGGAGTTTTAAGAAACTTAAGGATTGGGTTATCCTAGGTAATCTATACATATGCTGCTGTATGATAATTTATGTAACTGTATTTATGTGTATCTGTACCTGAATAAATTTACTCAGCCAATCCCTTGATGTTGGTGAAGGGCTCTTCAACTAAGGACTTTGAGCTACCAATCCCTTTTCTTGGAGTAAGTTTGATTTATTGGCTACTCCCCAGGAACAGTATATTCCCTATAGGTTTAGAAATTCTGTGATTGTAATAATAATTAACCATGGGCATCTTTTGGAAGTGAGGCAGTTGAGCATCACTGGATCAGGTTTGTATTAGAAAGAAAATCATAAAGCTACTAATCTAATCTAACCTAACCTAACTAAATCAAATCTAATCTGACATAACTAACTGATGGGGTTTGGCTTTAGTTTACACTTCTACTGAGGGAGTTGTGTCTGGGTGGGTTAAGTCCCAGGAGGTTTTGTCCCAAGGGCAGGGAAGGTTTGGATGAACCCTAGAGCAAGTAGCATAAGTTACAGTTGTAGGAAATACATCACTTTATCTTGAACCTATACAATATACACTGTCTACCTCATTTGTCTATATTGGATTGATAAAGCCCCCTGGTGGGCAAAATGTGTCCTTAACAAATGTCTTACTACTACTTTTGTCAGTGTTTAACACCATTTGCAACCAGTTATTACAATATTAATGATTTCCTAACAGGTGGATGTAGTAATGTGTCAACAGCAGACAGAAAGACTAGCAGCAGCCAGGATAGTGGGAAGGTAATTGTGCCTGTTCCAACACAGCAAGTGGCATCCAGCATTAAGAGCTTGGTGGAAGAAGACGAAGTAGACCAGATTCTGGCCAAAGAGGATGGCAAAATTGCTAGAAAAATAAATCCTCAATTGTGAGTTGTTTATAAATCAATGTCAGTGCATATACAATGCACAAATAACCTGCACATAGGAGAAAGAAACTAATGACAACATTTTGGTCCAACTTGGACCATTGACGAGTCATGATAATGCATGAAGGCGAGCCATTATATATAGGAGAGGAGGACAGGGACTGGCCAAAGAGAGGACTGAAATGTCGCTATAAATTTCTTTCTTCTATGTGAAGGTTATTTGTGTATTGTTCCAATCATGGTATTGTGCCTTTCTGTTCTTTATCTTGAAGGAAATGATAATAAAAGAAGCCATACTTAGAAAATACGGCAAACTTGGCCTTTAACCATGATGAATTTTGATGATATGAAGACAATATCAAAACTTTTCCATTCTGCTATACTGTCCTTTTTTATCAGTTTGTCAGTTTTACAACTTCTTTCCCATGATGAATTGTGTTTGTTTATTATTAGTTTTGTAATATGTGTTTTAAGTATTAAATAACATACTGTAACAATGGTTATTAAAATATCACAATTGTATAAGTGTAGAGACTAAGTATTAGTTTGAGTTGTGTATAATAACTTCTCATAAGATACCAAAATTGTAACTATAAATTTATTGTGTTATCCCTAGATTAGCTTAACTTTCAAAGCTGCTGGGCAAGAGATACCGTGATCATGAGGGCGGTTGTCCCAGGGTGAGGCTCACCATCGCACTCCGATGGTGTTGACCCCTACAATTAACCCAAATGCGGTTAACTCGAGAGCGGAATTTTTGTTTGCAGGGGACTGTATTTTTTCTATCCCCTTATTATATAAAAATAGACTCCCAGCAAGAGGGTACCGGACAGGCACCTAAAGTCAGTACCCGACCAGCTGGGCTGTGGTGCCTACGTCAGTTTGTGTGTGGCCACCAGTAACAGCCTGGTTGATCAGGCCCTGATCCACCATGAGGCCTGGTCATGAACCAGGCCACGGGGGCGTTGATCCCTGGAATGCCCTCCAGGTATACTCTGGGTAACTTGATATGAAAACCAAAGCAAATGTTTAGGAAATACAAATTTTGTTAGTTGTCCTGCTTAAATGTAATTTTAATAGAAGTTGGTTTCTCTGCCCTTACTTTTCTGATTGAGTTTGTGTCTGCCTGCAAACATGCTCATGGGTTTTAAGATAACTGATCTAGTCTGTTATTCCAGATGTCGTCATGGTGCGAATAGTAAATGCGTTCACTGTATTCCTTTGGATCCCTGGGACGAAAATTACTTGAAGGAACAGAACATTAAGCACCTTTCATTTAATTCATATTTAAGAAAGCTCACTTCTGGTGTGGACAAGGTAAGAATGACCAAGCTTCATGATTTTGATTAGGTAAATGTACTTAATGTACATGCAACATACGAGTCATTTATTATGGCCACAGTTTTTCCAGGGGCTTTGCTGGGCCAGTTTGAATATTACATGGACATAATGAGTATATGTAAGGCAGTACACTACAGGTATGGCAGTACACTAAAGGTATGACAATACACTACACGTGTGACAATACACTACACATGTGACAACACACTACACGTGTGACAATGCACTACAGGTATGACAATAAACTGCCAACAAATGATGGACTAAAGACAAATTTGACAGATATGACATTTTAGACAAATAAATAGGGTGCTACCAGTTCAGTCAGAAAATGTAGTGGTAATGTGTGAGATACATAATTTTTTCATCTTGATACGAATAATTACAGTTTATTATTTCAATATGTTATATGGCAAATTAATTTAGAAGGTGCTTGATCTTCCAGGTTTTAATTGCTTTATTGGCTTGTGGTTACAGATAATGCAACATAAGTGAAAACAGCTGTTGTAATCATCTACAGATATAAAGAATTGATAGCAACTTTTTTTTTTTTTTCAACGAGTCGGCCGTCTCCCACTGAGGCAGAGTGACCCAAAAAGAAAGAAAATCCCCAAAAAGAAAATAATTTTATCATCATTCAACACTTTCACCTCACTCACACATAATCACTGTTTTTGCAGAGGTGCCCAGAATACAACCGTTTAAAAGTATATATGTATAAAAATACAAAATATATCCCTCCAAACTGCCAATATCCCAGACCTCTCCTTTAGAGTGCAGGCATTGTAATTCCCATTTCCAGGACTCAGGTCCGGTTATATAAAATAACCGGTTTCCCTGAATCCTTTCACTAAATATTACCCTGCTCACACTCCAACAGCTCGTCAGATCCCAAATACCATTTGTCTCCATTCACTCCTATCTAACACGCTCATGCACACTTGCTGGAACTCCAAACCCCTCGCCCACAACACCACCTTTACCCCCTCCCTCCAACCTTTTCGAGGATGACCCCTACTCCACCTTCCTTTTCCTACAGATTTATACACTCTCCATGTCATTCTACTTTGATCCATTCACTCTAAATGACCAAACCACCTCAACAACCCCTCTTCAGCCCTTTGACTAATACTTTTATTAACTCCACACCTTCTCCTAATTTCCACACTCCGAATTTTCTGCATAATATTTACACCACACATTGCCCTTAGACAGGACATCTCCACTGCCTCCAACTGCCTCCTTGCTGCAGCATTTATAACCCAAGCTTCACACCCATATAAGAGTGTTGCTACTACTACTATGCTTTCATACATTCCCTTCTTTGCCTCCATAGATAACATATTTTGCCTCCACATATACCTCAATGCACCACTCGCCTTTTTTTTACTTCATCAATTCTATGATTAACCTCATCCTTCATAAATCCATCCGCTGACACATCAACTCCCAAATATCTGAAAACATTCACTTCTTCCATACTACTACTCCCCAATTTGATATCCAATTTTTCTTTATCTAAATCATTTGATACCCTCATCACCTTACTCTTTTCTGTGTTCACTTTCAACTTTCTACCTTTACACACACTCCCAAATTCATCCACTAACATTTGCAATTTTTCTTTAGAATCTCCCATAAGCACAGTATCATCAGCAAAAAGTAACTGTGTCACTTCCCATTTTGTATTTAATTCCCCATAATTTAACCCCACCCCTCTCCCGAACACCCTAGCATTTACTTCTTTTACAACCCCATCTATAAATATATTAAACAACCATGGTGACATTACACATCCCTGTCTAAGACCTACTTTTACCGGGAAGTAGTCTCCCTCTCTTCTACACGCCCTAACCTGAGCCTCACTATCCTCATAAAAACTTTACAGCATTTAGTAACTTACCACCTATTCCATATACTTGCAAAATCTGCCACATTGCTCTCCTATCCACTCTATCATATGCTTTTTCTAAATCCATAAATGCAATAAAAACTTCCTTACCTTTATCTAAATACTGTTCACATATATGCTTCACTGTAAACACTTGATCTACACATCCCCTACCCACTCTAAAACCTCCTTGCTCATCTGCAATTCTACATTCTGTCTTACCTCTAATTCTTTCAATAATAACCCTACCGTACACTTTTCCTGGTATACTCAGTAAACTTATTCCTTTATAATTTTTACAGTCTCTCTTGTCCCCCTTCCCTTTATATAAAGGGACTATACACGCTCTCCGCCAATCCCTAGGTACCTTCCCCTCTTTCATACATTTATTAAACAAAAATGCCAACCACTCCAACACTATATCCCCCCTGCTTTTAACATTTCTGTCATGATCCCGTCAGTTTCAGCTGCTTTACCCCCTTTCATTCTACGTAATGCCTCACGCACCTCCTCCACACTCACATCCTGCTCTTCTTCACTCCTTAAAGATAGTATACCTCCCTGGCCAGTGCATGAAATTACCGCCTCCCTTTCTTCGTCGACATTTAAAAGTTCCTCAAAATATTCTCGCCATCTACCCAATACCTCCATGTCCCCATCTACTAACTCCCCTAATCTGTTTTTAACTGACAAATCCATTTGTTCCCTAGGCTTTCTTAACTTGTTTAACTCACTCCAAATTTTTTTCTTATTTTCATTAAAATTTCTTGACAGTGCCTCTCCTACTCTATCATCCGCTCTCCTTTTGCACTCTCACCACTTTCTTCACCTTTCTTTTACTCTCCATATACTTTACTCTTCTTATAACACTTCTTCTTTGTAAATACCTCTCATAAGCTACCTTTTTCTCTTTTATCACACCCTTTTCTTCATCATTCCACCAATCACTCCTCTTTCCTCCTGCACCCACCCTCCTATAACCACAAACTTCTGCCCCACATTCTAATACTGCATTTTTAAAACTATTCCAACCCTCTTCAACCCCCCCACTACTTATACTTGCACCAGCCCACCTTTCTGCCAATAGTTGCTTATATTTCACCCGAACTTCCTCCTCCCTTAGTTCATACACTTTCACCTCCCTCTTACTTGTTGTTGCCATTTTCCTCTTATCCCATCTACCTCTTACTCTAACTGTAGCTACAACTAAATAATGATCCGATATATCAGTTGCCCCTCTATGAACGTGTACATCCTGGAGCCTACTCATCAACCTTTTACCCACCAATACATAATCTAACAAACTACTTTCATTACGTGCTATATCATGCCTTGTATATTTATTTATCCTCTTTTTCATAAAATATGTATTACTTATTACCAAACCTCTTTCTACACATAGCTCAATTAAAGGCTCCCCATTTTCATTTACCCCTGGCACCCCAATTTTACCTACTATTCCCTCCACAACATTTTTACCCACTTTAGCATTAAAATCCTCAACCACAAGTACTCTCACACTTGGTTCAAAATTCCCCACGCACTCACTCAACATTTCCCAAAATCTCTCTCTCTCCTCTATACTTCTCTCTTCCCCAGGTGCATATATGCTTACTATAACCCACTTCTCACATCCAACCTTTATTTTACTCCACATAATCCTTGAATTAATACATTTATAGTTCCTCTTCCTGCCATAGCTTATCCTTCAACATTATTGCTACTCCTTCTTTAGCTCTAGCTCTATTTGAAACCCCTGACCTAATCCCATTTATTCCTCTCCACTGAAACTCACCCACCCCCTACAGCTTTGTTTCACTTAAACCCAGGACATCCAGCTTCTTCTCATTCATAACATCCACAATCATCTCTTTCTTATCATTTGCACAACATCCATTCACATTCAGAGTTCCCACTTTGACAATTTTCTTCTTATTCTTTTTAGTAATTATTACAGGAAAAGGGGTTACTAGCTCATTGTGCCTGGCATTTTAGTTGACTTTTACAACACGCATGGCTTACGGAGGAAAGATTCTTATTCCACTTCCCCATGGATATAAAAGGAAAAGTAATAAGAACAAGAACTAAGATAAAATTAAAGAAAACTCAGATTAGTGTGTATAAATAAACGTGTACATATAGGTTTAGTGTGACCTAAGTGTAAGTAGAAGTAGCAAGATGTACTTATAAATTCTTGAAGAGTTATTGGCTTCCCTAATTTTTTTAATGGCATGTGAATGTTAGGTGCAAACTGACTTTGTTTTTTAAATTTATACTTAAGGAAAGCTTTCCTTTTTATCGTCTTCTAAACAACTCTTGTATGTTCTGGCTCAAGCTCATACTCTTCTTTAAAACCCATGGATAAATGTGTATGAACATTAAAATGGTATAAAATACCGACAGGTTGTTAGGTAAGACACATATGCAACAGTTAGGTATCTTTATTTCGAAACGTTTCGCCTACACAGTAGGCTTCTTCAGTCGAGTACAGAAAAGTTGATAGAAGCAGAAGAGACTTGAAGACGATGTAATCAGTCCGTCACCCTTAAAGTTTTGAGGTGGTCAGTCCCTCAGTCTGGAGAAGAGCATTGTTCCGTAGTCTGAAACATATGTCTTACCCACATAAATGTGTATACACATTGTTTTGGCAGTAATCATTCCAAAACATCTGTGTGCTTACAAAATAACTCATGTTTTCTACTAGCAGTAAAGATAGTTGATATAATTTTATTATTGATTTTTTGTGTGAATTTCATTTTATTCTTTCAGGGAAAGTTTGTTGTACTAGATGATATCAGCTGTAAAATCAAGAGTGGATGTAAAGATCATTCTCCTTGGCCAAAAGGAATTTGTTCCAAGTGCCAGCCCTCTGCTATTACTCTAAATCGACAATCATACCGCCATGTGGATAATGTTATGTTTGAAAACCCTAACCTAGTAGAGCGCTTTCTCAATTACTGGCGAGTTACAGGACATCAACGTGTGGGCTTTTTGTATGGCCATTATGAGCCTCACTTAGATGTACCACTGGGAATTAAGGCCACTGTAGCAGCTGTTTATGAGCCACCTCAAGAAGGATCCAGAGATCATGTGAAACTTTTACCTGATCCAAAGAAGGAAATTGTTGATGAAGTAAGCATAAGATTTTTTTTTTGTATGTCATTGTACATTCAATTATGCAACATTCTACTGTTGCAGTGCTCCTTTTTCTTGTCCTTAGACTTCCTTTACTACTACTACTACTACTACTACTACTACTACTACTACTGCTGCTACTGCCGCCACCTCGCTGCACTCTACTCTCTGACTCTTGTATCACTACCCCTACCTACTACTTCTATGATCTCTACTATCACTACTTCCTTCATTTTATTATTTCTTCTTCCTCTTTCTCATCCCCACCCCCTCTCGTATGTAAACTGGCTCCCTACCTTCATGCTTGTGTATGTAACTAGTTAATGGTCCAACCTAAACTGAAACGTCGTCACAGTTTCTCCTATGTGCGGGTTATTTGTATATTCTGTTGTATTCAGTTTTAAAATTGATTGTTGTTAAATTAAATATTTTAGTAAATCAGCATCAGTATATATTTGTCTTCAGAAGAGAGGCACATATAGAGACCAAATATGATTGTTGACATTAATGTGCTATCAATTTCATTAGAACAGTTATCAAAATTGGTGTGATGGATGGGTAGGTAATGGTATGAGATACCATTATGATGGTTAACCCTTTCAGGGTTTCGGACGTACTAGTATGGCTTACACACCAGGGTTTTTGACGTATTAATATGCCTAAATTCTAGCACCTTCAAATCTAGTGAGAGAAAGTTGGTAGGCCTACATATGAAAGAATGGGTCTGTGTGGTCAGTGTGCGCAGTATAAAAAAAATCCTGCAGCACACAGTGTGTAATGAGTAAAAAAAAACTTTGACCGTGTTTTTGGATTAAAACAGCGACTTTGCACTGTATTTTCGTATGGTAATTATTGTTGTATTCTAGTTTTCCTGGTCACATTTCATAGAATGGAAGACATATTACAGAAATTGAGATGATTTTGACTGCTTTACAGTGAAAAGTACCTTGAAATTGAGCTCAAAGTAGGAGAAATGTTCGATTTTTATTAAAGTTCAAAAGTAAACAAATTATGCTAAGTGTCCAGTACACGTCAACTGGTGAGTAATATTCTTTCACAAGTTCGCCGATATTATTTATACCATTTCTACACTAATGCAGTAGTCTGCATGACAGTAAATCTTCTATTTTTTGTGAGAATAAAAATTCAAAGTGGAAAGCAAAAGAATGTAAGAGGGGCATGGGGACGTGACTAATGAACAGAGGAAATGTTATTTTAGTGCCAGGAATGTCTTTCTTGTTTATTCTGGACCCTATTTGGAAATTGGCATCTTTTGAAATTTGTGTGAAATTGGCAAAATTGCTAAATTCTTACCACTGTATTGGATAGTTGAAATCGGTAAATGGGTGGTTTCTTGTACTCATTCGATAGAAAAAAATGGAGTTCTAGCAAAATAGTTATGAATTTTGTCGACTAGTACACTGGAATTGGCTGAAAATAGGGCTCAAAGTGGGCAAAATCACAATGCGTAAACATCGTCGAGACCGCTAACTTCGCGAGAGCATAATTTCCATCAAATATCGTACTTTTGGTGTCATTATGATCGGAAAAAGATTCTCTATCTTTTCATAAGAAGATTTTTTTTTTTTTTTTTTTTTTTTTTTTTTTTTTTTTTTTTTTTTTTTTTTTTTTGAAATTTGGGAGACCCTGAGAACAAGTCTGGGAGAGGGCCTGGGGACCCTGAAAGGGTTAAGAGAGAGTAATGCAGTTATGTGGAATTTTTATTGATGCTTTGCCCATGCAGTGGGCTTTATTAAATCACAGAGAGATGAACTTGGTATGGGAGGGAGAGCTTCAAAAGTAGTCATTATTAATGAGGTGAAGAGCAGGTGGTATGTGCATCAGGTCACATCAATTCCCAAACATCCTACGAGTTTTCTGGTAGAGATACTGTACTGAAGGCAGGGAGAATGAGAATATACACTTCTGGATGACCAAGGAATTAGAATAGATGTTGATAGAGGATTGGATCCCCTCTGCCAGCTTTGTCGAAAAAGTTGTATCAAGATTTCAATGTGGGGCAAGTATAGTAATAACTCCAGCTAAACTTGGGAGCAAAAGAAGTAATGCTGCAGTAATAAAAAAGATCATGCAAATATTGGCATACAGTCTATGGTTATGCTTCTGTTTGTATATTGGTTGTGGCAATTAAAAAATTTGCTGCTGGGATTAAAGAAACTCCAGCCAATGAAGGGAGAAAATTCCTAGGTGTACAGAAGTGTTGAGGAATAAAGTAAAGTCAAAATTTGATGTTTACACAAGGAAAGGCTATATCTGAGGTTTTAACATATGAGAGATGAATCGATTACTAAATCCTCAGATTATAATTGGTACAGTATTATTATAAAATTAGTGCAAAGGCATGTGCAGTGACAAATATGTCATAAATTTCATCGTCTCCAATTAATCTCCCTGGCTGGTCTACTTTTGCTTAGATAATTAAGCTCAAAGAGGTGCCTACTATCCCTGATCATGTGCTGAAGATAAAATATAAGGTTTCAATATAATTATGGTTTGTTAAAAAGAATTGTCCAGCGAGTTCTTTATAACTGTTATTATGATTACACGAGTCATTGATAATAGCTTTGAAGAGACATGAGATAGATCTTGCCACAGTTATGTTGGTGTGAGATTCATCCGTAAAATCCTGCACTTAGTCATGGTTGTCCCATGCTAACCTCCTTTGTGTAGGGAAAGGTTGGAAGGAGGGGGGTAAAAAAGAAAAAGGTTTTGTATGTGAGGGGCTTGGACATCCAGCAAGTGTGTGTGCATGTTAGATAGGAGTGATTAGAGGCAAATGGTTTTTGAGACGTGACGAGCTGTTGGAGTGTGAGCAAGGTAACAATTTGCGAAGAGATTCAGGGAAACAAGTTAGCTGGACTCAAGTTGTGGAGGTGGGAAATTACAATGCTTGGACACTGAAGGAGGGGTGGGGATATTTACAGTTTGGAGGGATATCTGAACTAGCATTGGCATGGTTCTGGCAAGAGAGTGATGGAATGAATGATGGTGAAAGTGGGAGACAGCCATTGTATTATGTTTCTGCACTGAGAATTTCAGTCAGATTTTTCCCTCCATTTTCAGGTTGCCAAAGGCCTAGGACTAATGTGTGTGGGTTGGATTTTCACGGATCTCGTTCCCCTTGATTCAAACAATGGGACAGTACGATACCTCCGGCATGCAGATACTTACTTTCTCTCCGCACACGAAGTTATCACAGCTGCTCACTTACAGACACTTCACCCTAACCCCTGCAGGCTGTCATGCGAGGGCAAATATGGTTCAAAATTTGTCACAGTCATAGTAACAGGGGACAAGAACAACCAGGTTAGTACTGTAGCAGAAGAGATGTAATGTGTGGCAGCTGATCATGCTACTACTACTATACATATTGAATAGCATTGCAATATTTTTTGTATTTTGTAGTGACAATTGCTATTAACTTATATAAAATATATAATGCTATGAGTCCTTCTACTTCAGATAGTGGCATGTAAATAAAAGCAAAATTTCTGGTTACTCTAATACCACAAGCAAGTTGACCGATAGCTCTTCCTCATTCACGAAAGCACATTTTGAAAAATAAAAATAGCTCATTCTTATGTTGACATTTCATATTTTTGGTTCTGTAAATTGCCTGTACCAGTGCCCTTTCTGTTTTTCTTAATATTTTATGCTTTCCTACTTAATATACAGTAGTTTGATGCTGTCAACATTTGCCTATAGGTGCACATGGAAGGCTATCAAGTAAGCAATCAGTGTCAGTCTGTGGTGAGGGACAAGTGCCTCATACCTACCAAAGATGCTCCAGAGCTGGCATATATTCGTGAATCTTCTTCAGAGCAGTACGTCCCGGATGTTTACTTCAAGGTATGTTACTTATGTTTTACTTTTTTAGCTATTTCCCACCTAGACAGAATAATCAAAAGAAGAAATCCTTCACTACTACTAGTTTATACTGTGTGTGTGTGTGTGTACGTACAGTAAGGCCCCGCTTTACGGCGTTTCGCCTTACGGCGTTCCGCTAATACGGCGATGTCAAATTATGACCAAAATTTGCTATACGGCAAGCGGTCTTTCAAATACAGCGCCCCCACCCAGTTTGCTTACATTTTCCGTGACCACATCTATTATGTCAGGAAACTTTCCAAAATTTCAAGTGTTTTAAAGTTACTGCATATTTTATATGTTTTTTTTTTTTTTTTTCCAACAAGTCGGTCGTCTCCCACCGAGGCAGGGTGACCCAAAAAAGAAAGAAAATCCCCAAAAAGAAAATACTTTCATCATCATTCAACACTTTCACCACACTCACACATTATCACTGGAACAGAATTCTTCCTCCGTAAGCCATGCGTGTTGTAAGAGGCGACTAAAATGCCGGGAGCAAGGGGCTAGTAACCCTTTCTCCTGTATATATTACTAAATGTAAAAGGAGAAACTTTTGTTTTTCCTTTTGGGCCACCCCGCCTCGGTGGGATACGACCGGTGTGTTGAAAGAAAGAATATATATATATATATATATATATATATATATAATATATATATTATATATAAAAAATATATATATATATATATATATATACACACACACACACACACACCACACACACACACACACATGGAGGACCAAGCAGGGATAACAGGGAAGGCACTACAATGGATCAGGGAATACTTGTCAGGAAGACAGCAGCGAGTCATGGTACGTTGGCGAGGTGTCAGAGTGGGCACCTGTGACCAGCGGGTCCCGCAGGGGTCAGTCCAGGACCAGTGCTGTTTCTGGTATTTGTGAACGACATGACGGAAGGAATAGACTCTGAGGTGTCCCTGTTTGCAGATGACGTGAAGTTGATGAGAAGAATACACTCGATCGAAGACCAGGCAGAACTACAAAGGGATCTGGACAGCTGCAGACCTGGTCCAGCAATTGGCTCCTGGAGTTCAATCCCACCAAGTGCAAAGTCATGAAGATTGGGGAAGGGCAAAGAAGGCCGCAGACGGAGTACAGTCTAGGGGTCAGAGACTACAAACCTCACTCAAGGAAAAAGATCTTGGGGTGAGTATAACACACCAGGCACATCTCCTGAAGCGCACATCAACCAAATAACTGCTGCAGCATATGGGCGCCTAGCAAACCTCAGAACAGCATTCCGACATCTTAATAAGGAATCGTTCAGGACCCTGTACACCGTATACGTTAGGCCCATATTGGAGTATGCGGCACCAGTTTGGAACCCACACCTAGCCAAGCACGTAAAGAAGCTAGAGAAAGTGCAAAGGTTTGCAACAAGACTAGTCCCAGAGCTAAGAGGTATGTCCTACGAGGAGAGGTTAAGGGAAATCAACCTGACGACACTGGAGGACAGGAGAGATAGGGGGGACATGATAACGACATACAAAATACTGAGGGGAATTGACAAGGTGGACAAAGACAGGATGTTCCAGAGATTGGACACAGTAACAAGGGGACACAGTTGGAAGCTAAAGACACAGATGAATCACAGGGATGTTAGGAAGTATTTCTTCAGCCACAGAGTAGTCAGTAAGTGGAATAGTTTGGGAAGCGATGTAGTGGAGGCAGGATCCATACATAGCTTTAAGCAGAGGTATGATAAAGCTCACGGCTCGGGGAGAGTGACCTAGTAGTGATCAGTGAAGAGGCGGGGCCAGGAGCTCGGACTCGACCCCCGCAACCTCAACTAGGTGAGTACAACTAGGTGAGTACGTACACACACACACACACACACACACACACACACACACACACACACACACACACACACAACACACACACACACACACACACACACACACACACACACACACACACACACACACACACACACACTCGCAGGACTCGCAGGAACCAAGGATCAGATGAGAATGGTTCGGGTAGGGAGGAGTGGATGGAGGAGCAGTGGAAGAGGATGGAACAAGAGTGGGAGAGAAAATTAGGAGAGCTTTCTGAAAAAATGGAGAAAGAGCTCTCTGTGAAATTGGAAAGGAGGTTGGAGCAGGAAACAAAGAATTGGGAGGCACAAGTCGAAACTGCAGTAGCCAAGATAAGGGTCCTAGAAGTTGAGATAAATAGGCTGGAGCGAGTTACAGGGGCAGTGACCAGAGAAGACACAGCATATGAAGCTGCGAGGCTGAACAGGAAGGAAGGAATTATGAATTATGCTAAGGTCACATCAATCTGCCAAGGAGGACCAAGGAGTGAAAGGGAAGATCAGCTGGTTGCAGATGGAGAGGGTGATAGGTCGAATGCTGAGGCACAACAAGGCTATCAAGAGCCACTGGAAAAATCAAGGGAGAAACTGACCACATACAGGCAGGATCCAGAGTCACAGAGGGTGAGGCAATGGGAGGAAGAAAGGGCAAAATCAGTGTTTATCCATGGGCTTCAGGAGAGAGAGGAAAGGACACACACTGAAAGGAAGCAGGAAGAAGGAAAGGAGATTGAGAAAATCATCACGGAAATAGGTGAAGAGATGGACGAGTTTGTAAATTTTCAGAGAAGGGGGGGGTACTCGAAGGGGAAAAACCGACCAATCAAGGATTCTCAGGAGGGAAACAGTGCGGAACGGGATCCCCAAGAGAAACCACGATTAAAATACTGGGAAAAGAGTACAAGAGAGTGTTCCTAGACAGAGACAAACAAAATCAGAACGACAGCGCTGAGGGAGGGGAAAAAAAAACAAAAGGGGAGCTGGGAAAAGAGACAAGGGGGAATCAGCAAGGTCGTCGGCGGGACGAACACAAGGCAAGCACACCACAATACTCTCGAACCATACAACCTATCACCCATCCCAACACACACTACAACCCATCCCCACAGCCTCCCCCCAAAACACGAGCATAGAACCCCACAGTATGCCCCAGGTTCCCCCCCCACGGGCCCCCCAAACCACAGTGTTGGAAAGGAAACTGAAGGTAGGGAAAACACAAACCTGATGGAATAAAAATAAGTGGAGGAGGGGCACAAAAGGGTCAAAGAACATCCCCCGGACTCTAGTCTTTACAGAAACCAAGCTTCAGGTATGATAACGATGCCACTTTCCAAGGGATACCAAAATCCTGGGAAAAGACAAGGAACAGGGGGGGGGGGGGCGTTGCTGATCAAAAATCGCGGAATTTGATGAGCTGGAGAGGGGAGATACGGAGAAAAAGTGTTACATGTGGGAACCTTCACTCTGGAGGCCCCAAGGGTGGAAAGCAGGATGTAAACCCACCACAGAAAGCAGGAGGCCAAGGCAAAGTACGACGAAGCAATAGAGCGATGGTTGAACACGGCAAGGGGCCCAAAAAGCTCATGCATGCAGGGCAAAGCCCTGATCAGGGGTGATTTTAAACCAAAGGAGATCGATTGGAAACTTGGACCCCACAGGGGGCCAAGATACATGAGGGCTAAGATGATGGAGGGGGGACTGGGAATTTTCAGTCAACACTAAGGGACATACAAGAGGAGGGGGAGGGGGAAAAACCCCAGCAAGGCTGGACTTAGTATTCACCTTCATAGTCAGTTCGAGGACATCGCATATGAAAGCCCCCTTGGGGCCAGTGACCATATGGTTTTTAAGCTTCGAATACCAGTAAAACTACAAGGGGGGGGGGAGAACGGAAGGGCCAGGACGAAGAACCCAAACTACAAAAAAGGGGACTACACAGGAATGGGAAACTACCTGAACGGGGTTCAGGGAACAGAGAACGGCAGGGAAGCCAGTTAAAGAATGATGGAATATGTAGCAACAAAATGCAAGGGGGCTGAGGAGAGGTTTTACCCAAGGGGAACAGGATAATGAAAAAGCCAGGGTGAGCCCATGGGTTTAAACCCAAAGGTGCAGGGAGGCAAAACCAAATGTGCTAGGGAATGGAAGAAATAAAAGGAAAAAAAACCCCGGAGTAAGGAGAACAGTCTAGAGCCAGAAACGAATAGCAAGTAAGAAGGGAGGCCCAAAGACAATATGAAAAAGACAAGCAGCGAAAGCCAAATCTGACCCCAAAATGTTGTAAGCCACATCAGGAGGGAAAAAAACAGTCAAGGACCCCGGGAATAGGCTAAGGGAAAAAGGAGGAGAGAAACAGGAAAAACCCTGAAGTAGTAAGAACTCAACAAAAGTTCAAAGAATTTTCACAGAGGAGAAGAAGGGGGTCCAGAAAGACGGAGAGGGGGGCAC